>LR738714.1:90038193-90254206 GCA_902687465.1 Secale cereale | reverse complement strand
CCCCCCCCCCCCCCCCCCCCCCCCCGCAGCATCACTGTTCATGGAGAGGCAGCATCGATCGGCTTCAGTTAGTAGCAGTAGCGAAGGAATCGCTCGATTGGGTTCAGTTAACAGCCATTGATCGATCGCTCGGGTTCAGTAACGCGTAGCGTGGAGTGCAATCGCTCGGGTTCAGTTAGAGCCCAACGCCTCGCTCGGGTTCAGTTAGAGCCCAACGCCTCGCACCCATGCGCGTGCAAGTACGAGAGAAACGCGCATCACGCGGCCCCAACCACCCACCGTAACCGGGCACACCCCGATATTTTCCTCGCCCTCGCTTCTACCACGTTTTTTCGTCATGGACGGCCTAAAGAATGTCATGCAGCTGCGTCTCCGGCCCGCCCAGGACGAAAAGCCTATTTTCTGTCATGATTTTTTGTCATAGAAGTAGGACCCCACCACATCTATGATGATACCATGTTTTGTCACAATTGTTGTCATAGAAGTGTCATAAGTATGACAGAAAAAGTTTCGTTCGGCCCAAAATGTCACGGGTGTGTCTTTTTTTGTAGTGATGGCTGCCTGCTCGGCAAATGTAGCGACCTCGATCCAAATGGACCGGAGTCTCTATGCTCAGTGTGTAACATCCCAAAATTCTAAATTTTGGAATGTTATAATAAATGGAGAGAATTGATTGCTTGTTGTTGTGCTGAGTGAAATTGAGTGAAATTTGAAACTTTTGAAAGTTAGATGAGAGGGAATAAAATGACTTTCCCAAAACTTTCACTTTGCTTTTTGATCTCCGAGGGAATTCAAATTCTTTTCAACACAAAACCCTAGAGTGAAGATAATATGACTTCTTCCATTTATTTTAAATGAAAAAGGGCCTTGGAAGGATTTTGAATTTCATTCCCGAAATATTTCTCAATTCAGAAACTTTATGCAACTCAATGATTTTCCCGAGAGAAAATAAAATGACTTCTTCAAATTATAGGAAATATGAGTTGGAAGTTTTATTCAAATTATTTTTCTCCAAAAATAAATTACATGGAAAATAGGGTGACATGATTCCCTACAGAGGAAAATTGGAGAAAAATAAATTTGAAGACTTTTGGTATTTTAAGAATGATTTTTATTGGTTTTTATTTGCATTAGTAGGACCTTTTGAATTATTAGATTTTGTGGGCATTTTATTTGACAGTAGTAAAATGTTCATGTTGTAGGGCTTATTTCTTTGTAAATTTTGATATATTATATGCCTATAGGATATTTTTATTTATTTTGCTTTTATTCTTTTTCTTTGTCTGTTAAAAGAAAAAATGTGTTTAAAAAAATCTCCTCCGAAACTGGGCCGGCCTAGCCAAAGCCAGGCCTCGGCCCAGCTCGCCTGTCGTCTTCCTCGCTCGTCCCCGAGCCCCGTCGGGACTCCTCCTCCCACGGCAGCGCCGCCACCACCATAGGTGTCGTGGTCACCACGGCTCCCACCTTGCCCCTCCTCCAAGAAAAGCCCTTCCCCTCCTCCTATAAAGCCCGAGGGCCCCGCCCCGACGCCGCCCCTGCTCTCGCATCTCGCCGCAGCGCCGCCGCAGCCGCAAATGCCGCCGCCGCTGCTCTGCCCTGCCGCCGCCGCTGCTCCTCGCCACCACACGCGCCGCGCCCCGCAGCAGCACCGCCGCACGCACGCCGCCGCCTCCTCGCCCGCTGCTTCGCCGCCCGCAAGCCGCCGCAGCCTCGCGCCGGAGCTCGCCGCCGTCGCCGGAGCTCCAGCTCCGATCCGCTCCGGGTCCGACCCAACCGCCGAACCGCTCCCGAACCGCCGGTTTTCCTCGAACCGGACAAAACGGTAATAAACCGTCTGGTTTCTATTTAGGTTTTCTGTTAAAAACCCTAGGTTTAGATTTGTTTTTTTAGGTTAGTTATTTAGAGATCGTTCGCTGTTTAGGGTTCAGTAGTGAACGTTCATTCTGTAGTTTTTTATTTTCTTTTTCTGTTTAGCTTTTTGGTCAGGGACCCGTCTGTAATTATTTCTTTTATATATTAGCCCCTAAACTTCTTTCGGCCATAGCTTTTTACCTGTTGGTCAAAATCCAACGAAACCAACGCCCACGTCTTCGTTACGAAGCCCTCTATCTAGTAATACAACTTCAACATGTTTTTGAAAGTTTTAAAATTTGAATTCAACTAGTTTTATATTCAAACTTCGTTTGATCATAACTTGAGTTTCGTAACTCCGTTTCAGTTGATTCTTTTTGCAAATCGAAGCTATTGACCTAAACTTTTTGATAAGGCCAAATTCACATAATTTTGGTACTTTTGGAAATTATTTTGTATTTCAAGAGACATTCGTTTGTTTTCGAAGTTTTCCGAAGTGTTTATTCGTTCTGTCCGATCTTTCTGAGTGATTGCTTATGTGTGGTTACTATTGCTTGCTTACGATAGATTGACCGGAGTGTGACGAGTAGATCTATCAAGAGTTTTTGAGTGCGAATCATCTTCATCAACATTGCAGGAAAGTGCACACTTTGATCATACTTTCCAATTACCCAGTTTTCATTGCATTAGTTCAACCCTCACACATTGCACGAATAGGATCAATTAACTTGTGGGATTGGGAAGTAGATTGAGGTAGTACCTATTACCTGCATTACATTCAAACCTTTGGGAGTTACTTCTACGTTTGCTGTTAGGACATGCTATGCTCGTAGACGTGGATTGGGTGAGTGAAATCCATGACAGATGTGAGTTTGTTAATTAATGGTTCAACTTAAGGTGGCAACATTAATACACATCTGGGTGGATTGAGGCATCTGGGTATTCCGGTGATTGCCTGTTTTTCTTTCGGACCGCCACCCAGGCTCAAAGGGATCATGAGATTATTCATACTAGAAACTTCCGTGTGCAGCCACAATGCTATTATGGGCTCTAGCATAGTATGAGTAAGTCGTGCGAACTCTTGCAGTGGTGGACTAGCAGATGTTGGGGATGTAGGTTGGTACGGTCCGCCCGATCGTAAGGTGCTAGCGCTTCTGAAAGACTATGTCTCGGTCATCCGTTTCACAAACACCATGCAGTGCGAGAAACCAAACGGAGGCGGTCGAGTCTTGTGGGAAAAGTGCACAAACCTCTGCAGAGTGTACAAACTGATCATGATTAGCCGTGTCCCCGGTTATGGACGTCTTGAGTATCTAGTACTTGGATTTTCATGTGAATCTCATCATGTTACTCTAATTTAATATTGTTGGGTTTAATGATTACTTTAATTGGGGTTGAGAGGATGTCTATCTTCTCAACGATGTTTCAACTACCATGATAGTTAATTAAAATATATTCCTTTGTAGTAGGGAAAATTGGCTTTACGCAAAAACTTTAACCTTACAGCCTCCACCAGCCAAATATGCATGTAGTTGTAGGCTTTGTTCATCATTATCATTATAGTGTGAATTTGCGAGTACATTCAATGTACTGACCCTTTGTGGCTGCAACGTCTCATGTTGCAGGATTATCTTACGACGAGTAAGTGATACGTTAGGGTTACGATTTCTACACTCAACTTTGTCGTTGGTGTTGATGGGAATCCACGACCTTGTTGCTTCTGCTATGATCGATTGAGGTAATAGTATTTACATTACTTAATACATGTGATTTACCTTTGTTATAAATCATCAAGTATTGTGTGTGTCAGCATACCGATCCAGGGATGACACAAAACACAGAGACTGCGGTCCATTCGGATCGTGGTCGCTACAAGATGGTATCAGAGCACATGTTGACTGCAGGACGTGACCCTAGAAACTGGCCAGACCATAGGAAAGGATTTCTCTAAAACTATCCTTTTCAAAAAGATTCTTATCTCTCTTCTTTTCTGAGCTTTGTCAAATCTTCCCTTTGACCTTAAATAGTTAGTCAATACCCTTTTCCATTGGATCACTTCGGAGTAAATATAAATTTACCATGCATTTGAAAGTGTTGAAGCTACAACAATGGATACTCTGAAGGTTTGAAGAGTTGACAACTTTGAAGAGATGATGACCTTTAGTAGACCAACCCCCTGTTATGTACTTACGTTAGATGCGATGATTGTGAGCCGTCATTTGTTTGATGTTTTCTGACGGCCACAAACTAAAACCCGTCTTTTCAAAAAAAAATCATTGTTTGTATTGAGTGTCCCTCTCTATCTCTTCTGAATCTCATCCCAAAACCCTTGGACCCAATAGAGGATGACTGAAGGTAGACTTGAAGTCTCTGGACCAATGACCCAACCGGAGGTAGAGTTATGGATACAAAACATGGAGGATCACTTCAGGAAGAATTTGGTAGCAAGGAAGTATGAAGTTCAATACATTCTTCAGTACTTAACAAACAGTGTTGCAACATGGTGGAAGATGCATCAAGACATACAAGGATGTAATAGAGCGGAAAATTGGGAAGAATTTGAGAAGAACCTGTTAGGATCCCGTCTCATCCGCAAGCGTCCTGACAACCTGAAGAAGAAACGTTGTGCCTGTAGGATTTGTGGAGAAATAGGACACACCCAGGAGGAGCACAAGGATGAATGCCCTAATTGTGAAGGAAGTCACCTAGCTGAAGAATGCCCAACTAGGCAAATTACTTGTTTCTTGTGTGAAGGGACTACCCATTACCTCGCTTAGTGTCACATTTACCCCATGGTGCAACGAACTCTCCAACGGAATAAAGAAGCAATGAAAGAAGCTCTCGAGGAAACCTTAAGGGAATCCGCGATGGAGGAAGATATTAACGACCCTGATGGAGAAGGACTAGACAGATATTACTCACGTACTTGTTACTCATGTGGAAAAGAAAGACACCTTTCACAGTATTGCACAAAAGAAATCCATGAGTATCTGGGAGACTTCCCGACAGAAGAAGTGGAGTTTGATCCACAAAAGATAGAAGAATTGATAGGAACAAAGAAGTCAAGGAAAAGAAAGAACATGTGTCCCCGGAAGAACCCAACTTCTACGGAAAAGGACCTGAGTCACATCACATGTTATCGGTGCAAGGATTTAGGTCATTATGCTAGCAACTGCCCAACCAGGAAGCCAAGAACCCAGTGAACCAGGATGGTCACCATGAAGTCCTTAGATCTGTCTTATGACATCAGTTTACACTGCAAGGAAGTAGAGAATTTTGCCGGAGAATGTACAGACCAGAGGACAGGTGATCAGAGTATTTGAGATTTGAATATTAGGATGAAATATGTAGCTAAAGTGGAACACCCTTTTACAATGTTGAGTTGAGTATGGAAATAACATTGTAATAGTTCGTGAAGCAATAGAAGTTGATATATTGAGAGCTAAGAAGGAAATGTTATGAAGTTAGATGATTGTGAGTGCCTCTCTTGTGATCTCACCCAGACTAAAACCTAGGACCCATGGACCAGTTGACCCCAAACCTTTCTCGGACAAACGACCCTGTTTTACCCCAAGGATATCCTTATGCAGTCCTGAGAACCCCTTCTGTCTTATGCCTATAGATGACAACCCTTTACGAGTCTTTCTCAAAGGCCCAGAAACCATCATGACCCTAACTAGCGATCAAGATTATCCAAAGATCCTGAAGGACATGATGAAGCATATTCACCTGGAAGGAGATGTAGTTTACAAGGGTTATCCCTTCATGGAGAATGGAGTTGAACTTTGGTACGTGGAGGTACACCTCCACCGTGTGAAAGGAGTTTGCCCAAAGACTATGGGTCAATACTTTTTCATCCCCCGAGTACCGCGAACAACATTCTTTGATTCTATTCGTGAAGCTGCCATGGAAGCCATACGTCAGATTGGAGAAATACTCGAAGCAAGACTTCGTTTTACCCAGGGATGCCTGAGTATGATGCATGCAGAGATGGTGGAGATGAAGCACACATCCAATAGTATGAAGCAAAGGGTTGATGATTTTAATAATCACGTTGCACAATTCCGGTGGGACTAAAGCGCCCTTAGCTAGGACGAATGGATATAGATGGAAGAAATTCTTGACCATACCAGACTATCTGGATAGTAGAAATTGTAGTGATGCACCCTTGGAAATTGGAGTATTGAATACTGGTTCAAGAAGTAATAAAAGATTTGACATGAGGAGAATATGGATTATGGATGAACTAGTGCATTTAGTTTAGTTGAACCTTACTGAGTGAACCCTGGACCAATAGAAAGGAAAGTATTACTCCAAGGAGTGGAGTTTGCACAAATAAGTTGGAGTTTATTTTGATATGATGCTTACCCCAAGGATGAGAAGAACAGAAGTACAATTGGATTTTTAAGAGGGTGTAAGACCGGAGTATGGAACTATAGTGACCCCAAGGATTTAGTTAAGGATACACAAGTCCTGAAGTGGACCCCAAGCCGAGGACCTAAAAGAGGCTATGTAATTATAAGGGAACCCTGAGACTTGTCAGAAGCGTTATGTTTCTGCTGTAGTAAAGTAGTGCATTTTGCTATAAATTGTACCAAGAAGAAGGAGATTTGTGCTAAGTAGTTGAGTTGAAGCCTGCAATGGAAATGCAGTAGACGGTAGTAAGTTAAGAATCGGTGAAGTTAGCAGCCTGGTAGTGATTCTGGATTTTATGAGTTGTTACTCTATAGTGATGAGTGAAGACATGATGCATGGAAGTAGATTTTGAAGAAACTAGTGTTATTCATTTTAAGTGTGGTAGAATCCAACAACGTTACCCGAATGCACTAACTAGTGGTTGGTTACGTCAGACTTGGAGTGAATCGATTGCCCAAAGATGAGTCTGAGTGATTACATCGTAGTTTTACCCAAGAGAAGTAAAGGATACTTGGATGGATTTAAGAAAACCAAGGAAGTTGGATGTCGGAGGAATGATTAGTTGCAACCCGATAATGAGACCAAGTGTTGCTAGTGGTGAGATGGGCCATAACCCACAGGCCCAGGACCTGTCAGGAAAGCAAGCACTCTTGCTGAAGGAAAACCCCTGGAAAAAGTTACGACATTTGTCAATAGACAATTTTATAGGTGGTTACGTTAAACCCGAGGGTTGTGAAACGCTAGATGTTTGTTTGGCTTGCAGAATAAATTGATATGTTTGAACTCAGTTCGTCAACAAGATGAAATTCTGCAATGCTTGTGAGAATGACCGAGTGTTAGAATTCGAGATTCACTAAACCATATACAAGGTAATGATTTGGGTGCGGGATGGATTGATCACCATACTGACTTACTCTTATTATTCGCCTTTGTTATATGGGATGGTAAATCTGAGTGACTTACCTATAGTAGAGAGACGACGATGTCAAAGCCTTGTTTAAAACTTAGAATGGAATAGAATTTTCTTCCCTTGTACACGGCATGTTGTTGCCAACCGTAGGATATACGGTGAGGATAAAGCCCAGACCCATTTTCTGCAGGGACCCAATGAATTGTCCGATGACCACCATGAGATATCGATATTTGTTTAGTGTTGGCGCTAGACCTGTCAGCTAAGAGGAACCAGTCCCTAAAGAGCCTTACCAAGATGAAAGGATACAAGGATTGAGGACAAAGATTTTTCCACTACCGAAAGAGCCAAAGAAGGAGTTACCCTAAAGATCAGAGAAGACCGATACTGTCAACCCAAAGGATGGAGTACCTGAGTTTTGATGGAACCGTATCCATGTTCCTAAGTGTGGTAGCACACTAGGCCATACCAATCAGTGGATCTGTTAGGAGACCCCCAAACACTAACCTATTTCTTGCTAGCCTCTCCGAATCTCGAGGACGAGATTCATTTTAAGTGTGGTAGGTTTGTAACATCCCAAAATTCTAAATTTTGGAATGTTATAATAAATAGAGAGAATTGATTGCTTGTTGTTGTGCTGAGTGAAATTGAGTGAAATTTGAAACTTTTGAAAGTTAGATGAGAGGGAATAAAATGACTTTCCCAAAACTTTCACTTTGCTTTTTGATCTCCGAGGGAATTCAAATTCTTTTCAACACAAAACCCTAGAGTGAAGATAATATGACTTCTTCCATTTATTTTAAATGAAAAAGGGCCTTGAAAGGATTTTGAATTTCATTCTCAAAATATTTCTCAATTCAGAAACTTTATGCAACTCAATGATTTTCCCGAGAGAAGATAAAATGACTTCTTCAAATTATAGGAAATATGAGTTGGAAGTTTTCTGAAATTTTCTGGAACTCAATTCAAATATTGAGTTATTTGGTTTTTATTCAAATTATTTTTCTCCAAAAATAAATTACATGAAAATAGGGTGACATGATTCCCTACAAGGGAAAATTGGAGAGAAATAAATTTGAAGACTTTTGGTATTTTAAGAATGATTTTTAGTGGTTTTTATTTGCATTAGTAGGACCTTTCGAATTATTAGATTTTGTGGGCATTTTATTTGACAGTAGTAAAATGTTCATGTTGTAGGGCTTATTTCTCTGCAAATTTTGATATATTATATGCCTATAGGGTATTTTTATTTATTTTGCTTTTATTCGTTTTCTTTGTCTGTTAACAGAAAAATGTGTTTAAAAAAAATCTCCTCCGAAACTGGGCCGGCCCAGCCAAAGCCAGGCCTCGACCCAGCTCGCCTGCCGTCTTCCTCGCTCGTCCCCGAACCCCGTCGGGACTCCTCCTCCCACGGCAGCGCCGCCACCGCCATAGGTGCCGTGGTCGCCACGGCTCCCACCTTGCCCCTCCTCCAAGAAAAGCCCTCCCCATCCTCTTATAAAGCCCGAGGGCCCCGCCCCGACGCCGCCCCTCCTCTCGCATCTCACCGCAACGCCGCCACCGCTGCTCTGCCCTGCCGCCACCGCTGCTCCTCGCCACCGCACGCGCTACGCCCCGCAGTAGCACCGCCGCCCGCAAGCCGCCACCTCCTCGCCCGCTGCTTCGCCGCCCGCAAGCCGCCTCAACCCCGCGCCGGAGCTCGCCGCCGTCGCCGGAGCTCCAGCTCCGATCCGCTTCGGGTCCGACCCAACCGCCGAACCACGCCCGAATCGCCGGTTTTCCTCGAACCGGACAAAACGGTAATAAACCGTCTGGTTTCTATTTAGGTTTTCTGTTAAAAACCCTAGGTTTAGATTTGTTTTTTTTAGGTTAGTTATTTAGAGATCGTTTGCTGTTTAGGGTTCAGTAGTGAGCGTTCGTTCTGTAGTTTTTTCTTTTCTTTTTCTGTTTAGTTTTCTGGCCAGGGACCCATCTGTAATTATTTCTTTTACAGATTAGCCCCTAAACTTCTTTCGGCCATAGCTTTTTACCTGTTGGTCCAAATCCAACAAAACCAACGCCCGCGTCTTCATTACGAAGCCCTCTATCCAGTAATACAACTTCAACATGTTTTTGAAAGTTTTAAAATTTGAATTCAACTAGTTTTAGATTCAAACTTCGTTTGATCATAACTTGAGTTTAGTAACTCCGTTTCAGTTGATTCTCTTTGCAAATCGAAGCTCTTGACCTAAACTTTTTGATAAGGCCAAATTCACATAATTTTGGTACTGTTGGAAATTGTTTTGTGTTTCAAGAGACATTCGTTTGTTTTCGAAGTTTTCTGAAGTGTTTATTCGTTATGTTCGATCTTTCTGAGTGATTGCTTATGTGTGGTTACTATTGCTTGCTTACGATAGATTGACCGGAGTGTGACGAGTAGATCTATCAAGAGTTTTTGAGTGCGAATCATCTTCATCAACATTGCAGGCAAGTTCACACTTTGATCATACTGTCCAATTACCCAGTTTTCATTGCATTAGTTCAACCCTCACACATTTCATGAATAGGATCAATTAACTTGTGGGATTGGGAAGTAGATTGAGGTAGTACCTATTACCTGCATTACATTCAAACCTTTGGGAGTTACTTCTATGTTTGTTGTTAGGACATGCTATGCTCGTAGACGTGGATTGGGTGAGTGAAATCCATGATAGATGTGAGTTTGTTAATTAATGGTTCAACTTAAGGTGGCAACATTAATACACATCTGGGTGGATAGAGGCATCTGGGTATTCTAGTGATTGCCTGTTTTTCTTTTGGACCGCCACCCAGGCTCAAAGGGATCATGAGATTATTCATACTAGAAACTTCCGTGTGCAGCCACAATGCTATTATGGGCTCTAGCATAGTATGAGTAAGTCGTGCGAACTCTTACAGTGGTGGACTAGCAGATGTAGGGGATGTAGGTTGGTACGGTCCGCCCGAGCGTAAGGTGCTAGCGCTTCTGAAAGACTATGTCTCGGTCATCCGTTTCTCAAACACCATGAAGTGCGAGAAACCAAACGGAGGCGATTGAGTCTTGTGGGAAAAGTGCACAAACCTCTGCAGAGTGTACAAACTGATCATGATTAGCCGTGTCCCCGGTTATGGACGTCTTGAGTATCTAGTACTTGGATTTTCATGTGAATCTCATCATGTTACTCTAATTTAATATTGTTGGGTTTAATGATTACTTTAATTGGGGTTGAGAGGATGTCTATCTTCTCAACGATGTTTCAACTACCATGATAGTTAATTAAAATATATTCCTTTGTAGTAGGGAAAAATTGGCTTTACGCAAAAACTTTAACCTTACAACCTCCACCAGCCAAATATGCATGTAGTTTTAGGCTTTGTTCATCATTATCATTATAGTGTGAATTTGCCAGTACATTCAATGTACTGACACTTTGTGGCTGCAACGTCTCATGTTGCAGGATTATCTTACGACGAGTAAGTTATACGTTAGGGTTACAATTTCTACACTCAACTTTGCCGTTGGTGTTGATGGGAATCCACGACCTTGTTGCTTCCGCTATGATCGATTGAGGTAATAGTTTTTACGTTACTTAATACATGTGATTTACCTCTGTTATAAATCCTCAAGTATTGTGTGTGTCAGCATACCGATCCAGGGATGACACAAAACACAGAGACTACGGTCCATTCGGATCGTGGTCGCTACACAGTGTCATCCCTGGATCGATATGCTGACACACACAGTACTTCGAGGATTTATAGCAGAGTTTTAATCACACTTTATTACATCGAAAATCCTCATAAGGAGTCTTATTACAATAAAATGGCTGAAGGCCATAAACTAATACGAAATCTTGCGGAAGCATCGAAGATAAGTTGAGTCCATCCAACTCCACGGCAAACATTGAGTGCATGACAATGACCTAATCGCACATTATGCTTCGTCGGTAAACTCTGCAACATGAGACGTTGCAGCCGTGTAGGTCAGCACATTGAATATGCTGGCAAGAACACACTGTAGCAAGTAATGAAAAACAAATGGCTACAACTATATGCATATTTTGCTGGTGGAGGCGGTAAGGTTAATTTTGCATAAAGCTAGTTTTTCCCTATAACAAAGGAATAAATTTTATTTACTACTCAGTTTAGTTAAGCAATATTGAGAATGGGTCCTCCATCTCAATCCCAAATTACAAAAGACATTAATAACCCAACATGTTAATTAAATATAGTGTTGAGATCAGTCCATAATTCAAATACTAAGATACTCAAGATGTCCATAACCGGGGACGCGGCTAATCATGATCAGTTTGTACACTCTGTAGAGGTTTGTGCACTTTTCCCCACAAGACTCGATCTCCCCCGTTTGATTTCTCGCACTACATGGTGTTTGAGAAACGGATGAGCGAGACACAGTCTTTCAGAAGCATTTACTCTTTACCCAGGATGGATCGGTACACCTACTTTCCCCTACATATGCTAGTCCAACACTGAAAGAGCTCACACAACATACTCAACTATGCCAGAGACCATAATGGAATGTGGTTGCACTCGGAAGTTTCTAGGCATGAATGATATATGATCCCTTTGAGCCTGGGTGGCATTGCATAGGATAATCACACGGGTCCTCCGGGATTTCCTAGGACAACACTGGATTTTCCAGGTGCCCTGCAACCAATCCACCAAGTGGTGTTTTAAAGTTACCACCTTAAACATTCCCTTAGTTCTTATTACACTCACAACTTTCATGAAATCTGACATACCAATCCACGTCTACAAGCATGGCTAAGCAATAAGTAACAAAGCGTATATTTGCCTTGGGTTGATCTCAAGTCATTGGGTTCCTACCTCATGAACTACTAAGCAATACCACATGTGGACAAGTCCTACTCATGCATTCTTTGAGGATAGAACTAATGCAATAAAAACTGGGTATTGGAAAGTATGATCAAAGTATGAACATGCCATGCTGACGATTATTGAAACCTAGTGTCTCGTAGTAGCACAATTCGCACTCCGGAAATTCTATCCCAATCAAACAATACCATACATAAGCAATCATGCAGCAGAATCGAGGAACGAAACTCGAAAGACTTCGGAAACAAACGAATAACTCTTGCAACAGAAATCAATTTCTAACAGTACCAAAATTAAGGGAATTTAGCCTTATCAGAAAGTTTCGTTCAAGATCTTCGATTTGCAAAAAGAATCAAATCAAAAAGAGTTACGCAACTCAAGTTACGATCGAAAGAAGTTCAAATACAAATCTGTTTGAATTCAGATTAAAAAACTCAAAAATAAATTTGGGTTGCTCTACTGGAAAGAGAAGATCGTAACGAAGAAATTGGCGTTGGTTTCACCTAATCCCGACTAACGAGTAAAAAGAACGATCGTTTGAAAACCAGGGACTGAACTATAAAAACTTTAACTGCGGATAGGTCCCTGACGAAAATAACAGAAAAAGAAAAATCCAAATAGCGAACGTTCATTTTCTGAAACTAAACAGCGGGCGTTCGCTGTTTAATAAATCCAAAAATACGAATCTAGGTTTTTAGATAAAAATGATTCTAGGGTTTTAAAAAAATCAAAAACAAAACCTAAATTAAAACGGCGGGTTTTATACCTCACGGATTGGGTCGGGTTTGGCTTCGCGGATCGGGCTCGTGGGTTCGTGGGCGGCGGGGCCCCGGCCGGGCTGCGGGTCGGGCGTGGGGCATTGGCGGCAGAAGGCGGCGAGTGGCGACGGCTTCGGCAGGCGGTGAGTGGCTACGGCGCGGCGGCTGCGGCTGCGAGGAGGCGAGGCGCGGAGGCTCCGGGCGGCGCGGTGAAGGCGGTGGCTTGCGGCGCGACGGCGGGCAGGTGGCGGCGTCCACGAGGGGCGGCCGTGAGGGGAGAGGGGTCGGGCGATTGGCTTATAAAGGCCGGGGGGCGGCTCGGCTTGCGGCAGGGGGCAGGCGGAGGCGGCGGCGAGTCCGGCCGGTGCACGGCGGCGGAGACGGTGGCTCGGCTGGGCTTCGGCCCAGCTGGCTCGGACCAAATTTTTTTTATATAAATTTGCCGAACAAAGAAAATTTCAAATAAAATATTAAAAAATCCTATAAATTTCAGGAAAAAATTTCTCCGTTCCCACCTAATATTTGGGACAAAGTGAACATTTTTCTGAAATAAAAATGCATAAAATAAAGTAAAAAAATTAATGCAATTTTAAAATAAATAAATTGCAAATAAAAATCCAATAAATATATTTTTACTCAAAATTCAAATTCCAATATTTTTATATACTGTTTTTGAAGAAGTCATATTATCTTCTCTCTTTTATTTTAAAATATTGAAAATGAAAATTGACAAAAATAATATTTGATCCAACCTCACTGGTAAAAGAATAAAAATAGTGGGTCCACTTTGGAAAACCTCCAACTCTCTCACTTGGGTCCTTGAGTTGTTTAAAGTTTTTGGATCAATTTTCAAATAAACTCAAATTCAAAATGCTCAAATGATAGATGCATATGAATGATCTATGTTAACATCCAAAATGAAAATTGGGATGTTACAAACCTACCCCCTTAAGATGAATCTCGCCCTCGAGATTCGGGTTGGCTAGAAAATAGGTGTGGGTGGTCTTGGCGTAGATCATCCTCTCGTTCCCAGGTGGCTTCATCATCTGTATTGTCACTCGACCGAACTTTGCAAAACTCGATGACCTTGCTGCGGGTAACTCTGTCGGCAAACTCGAGAATCTTGACATGCTTCTCCTCATAAGTCAGATCACTCTCTAGATGAATTGCTTCCAGGGGCACTGTATCTCGTAGTGGAATCTCGGCCATGTCCGCGTGACATTTCTGCAACTGAGATAAGTGAAATACGTCGTGAACTCCAGACAAAGTTTCGGGCAACTCTAGCTGATAAGCTACTTCTCCTCTGCGCTCCAAAACTCTGTACGGTCCCACGAAACGTGGTACCAGTTTACCGTTAACTCCGAAACGCTTAACTCCTCGAAGTGGGGACACCCAAAGGTATGCTCTATCACCAACTTCGTAGGTTACCTCCTTGCGTTTCCGCATAACTCTTCTGTCGGGACTGGGCTAGCTTCAGTCTGTCGCGAATAAACTTGACCTTCTCTTCTAAATCTCTGATTAAGTCAGGTCCGAATAACTAACGGTCTCCAACTTCATCCCACATTAACAGTGTCCCGCACCTTCTTTCGTACAAATCCTTGAAAGGGGCCATCAGCAAACTGGTCTGATAACTATCGTTGTAAGAAAACTCTGCGTAGCGCAATCGGCCCAACTAGATCCATAATCTAGCGCACAAGCTCTCAACATGTCCTCCAGAATCTGATTGACTCTCTCCGTCTATCCATCTCTCTATGGATGAAAGGCTGTACTGAACTCTAGCCTCGTACCCAAAGTCTCGTTCAACTGCTTACAAAACTTTGAAGTAAATTGTGTTCCTCTATCTGATACAATGGTCCTCGGAACTCCATGCAGACATACGATCCTGGTCATGTATATCTTGGCCAACTTAGAACTCGTGTAAGTGGTCTTCACGGGGATGAAATGAGCTACCTTCGTCAAGCGATCAACCATAACCCATATGGAATCATACCCCGAACGTGTCCTGGGTAGTCCTGTCATAAAATCCATTCCAAGTTCATCCCACTTCCATTCTGATATGGATAACGACTACAATAACCCTGCTGGTTTCTGATGTTCTGCCTTCACTCTCTGGCAGACGTCACATACTGCTACATACTCGGCAATGTCCTTCTTCATTCTGGTCCAAGAGAAATTCTGCTTCAAATCCAAGTACATCTTGGTGTTTCCTGGATGTATGGAGTAAGGAGAATCATGAGCCTCTTGAAGAATTAACTTCCTGATCTCTGGGTCATTTGGCACATAAATACGCTCTTCAAACCATAGGGTTCCGTGTTCATCCTCATGGAATCTTTCTGCTTTTCCTTTGGCCATTCTGCCCTTTATTTCTGCTATACCTCCATCCGTCTTCTGGGCTTCTCGAATCTTACCCAACAAAGTGGACTGAATTTCCAATGTAGCAACATAGCCTCTAAGGACTATCTCCAGCTGTAACTCTCGGAGGTCATCTGCCAACTCCTTGGGTAATCCTCTGGTTAGGAGAGTATTAAATTAACTCTTGCGACTTAGCGCATCTGCCACGACATTGGCTTTTCCTGGATGATAATGCAATCTCATGTCGTAATCCTTTCTGAGCTCCAGCCATCTCCTTTGCCTGAGTTTTAACTCCTTCTGTGTGAAGATGTACTTCAAACTCTTATTATCCTTGTATACATCACAATGGTTTCCAATAAGAAAGTGCCTCCAGTCTTGAGTGCGTGCACTATGGCTGCTAACTCCAAATCATGGGTGGTATAATTCAACTCATGGGGTCGAAGCTGACATGAGGCATATGAAACAACTCTTCCTTCTTGCATGAGTACGCCTCCAAGTCCTTGACGGGAAGCGTCGCAATATACTTGAAAATCCTTACGAATATTCGGGAGATTCAGCACTGGGGCTGTAACCAAACACTTCTTCAACTCCTGATAACTGGCCTCACATTCTTCGGTCCAATTGTACTTACTTTCCTTCTTCAACAACTTCGTCATGGGCTTCGAAATCTTGGAGAAATTCTCAATGAACCTCCGATAATATCCTGCGAGTCCAAGAAAACTGCGAATCTCTCAAACTGAGGTGGGTGCCTTCCATTCCGTAACGGCCTCTACTTTGGAAGGGTCCATAGCTATACCATCTCCTAATATAACATGTCCGAGAAATCCTACTTCCTTCAACCAAAACTCACATTTGTTGAACTTGGCATATAACTGATGTTCCCTGAGCTTCTCGAGAACTAAACGCAAATGTTCCTTGTGCTCCTCTTCGTTCTTGGAGTAAACCAATATGTCATCAATGAACACTACCACAAACTTATCCAAGAACTCCATGAATACCTTGTTCATCGTACTCATGAAATAGGCAGGGGCATTAGTCAAACCAAACGACATGACTATGTGCTCGTAAAGCCCATACCTTGTGGTAAAAGTTGTCTTAGGTATATCCTGTTCTCGGATCTTCAACTGGTGATAACCAGATCATAAATCGATCTTAGAGAATACCTTGGCTCCTTGCAACTGATCAAACATGTCATTTATCATGGGAAGAGGGTACTTGTTCTTGATCGTCACTTCATTGAGTGCAAGATAATCCACAACCATTCTTAGGGAACCATCCTTCTTCTTGACTAAAAGTACTGGGGCTCCCCAAGGTCATGAACTTGGTCCGATATAACCTTTCGCCATTAACTCCATGATCTGCTTCTTGATCTCTTCTAAATCATTCGCGGGCATTCGGTACGGTCTCTTTGATATTGGTCTGGTGCCTGGCAATAACTCAATTAAGAACTCGATGTCGCTATCCGGTGGCATGTGTGGTAACTCCTCCAGAAATACATCGGGGTAATCCTTCACAACTGGTACTTCTTCCTAAACAACTCCCGAGAGTGCATTCACGTGCGTCTTCCGGGGTGTGTGCCTCGACACATACTTGATCCTCTTTCCTTCCGGGGTGGTGAGAAGAATTGATCTACTGGGGCAGTCGATGTTTCCTCTAAACTTGGATAGCCAATCCATTCCTATAATTACATCCAAACCCTGGGATTCCAAAATGATGAAGTCTGTGGGAAATACTTGTCTCCCAATGGTCAATGGCACCTGATAGCTAGCATCCTCGGCTAGCCATGTACTCTACTCCCGGGGAACTTACTAACATAGGCGACTTAAGGGCTACTGTCGGTGTCAAAACCGGCGGATCAAGGGTAGGGGGTACCAAACTATGTGTTTGTGGATCGATGGTAACAGGAGGCTGGGGACACATTGTTTACCCAGGTTCGGGCCCTCTCGATCCAGGTAAAACCCTACTCCTGCTTGATTGATATTGATGAATATGTGTACAAGAGTTGTTCTACCATGATATCGTAATGGCTAAACCCTAGAAGTCTAACCAGGGTGTTTGCTATGAATCAACTATTGTTGTTCTCTTAGCCTCTATGGACTAAACCCTCCAGTTTATATATGTACCGGACGGCCCTAGGGTTTGTACATGACCATCTTGCAGAGGAAGGAAATATTACACCCGAACCTAAAACTTGCCATTATACGTACACACGAGTCCTATCCCGACATGAGATACGATCTTCCGCAATGATCTTCACGGCCCTCCAGTCCCACCCATAGCGAGTTATCCGGCCACATGAGGACCCCTCGATCCAGGACTCCCTCAGTAGCCCCTGAACCTATCTTCGATGGCGATGAGTTCGGCTTTCGTATTGTCTTCAGCATTGCAAGGCGGGTTCCTTCTTCCGAACATAACGAGGTACTATCTTCAGCAAAAAGTGTACTGTGTCCGTCTATGCATGGTTAGTACAACCCTTAGCCTCGAAGGCAAGGCATCGAAAGAAAACGAATAAAGTGTCTTTACTGACAACTTTCTGGTGGAGCGTCGCGTCTATCCCACTAACATATCGAACTGTTTTACTTGGTCCTAGTTTCGCGTTTCGAGGTATAACCCCAATGACATGTCTTATCAAAACAGAGATCGTGCCCACTTATTATGGGATCCTTATCAATGTGACATGAGCATCCAAACCGCGCATTACGCATGACCTCTTTGGGAACCGGCGAGGTTTATGGCTAAAGTGGGGGGACGTTCTGTATTCATAGTGTTATAAAAGGATATCAATCCCTTTCATCACCCCACACATTCCTCAAGCCCCAGCTCACCAATCTTCCTAGCTCCAGCATCCTCATCTCTTGCGCCCGGAGCTCTCAGTTCCTCAACCACTACTTCCTTCCTGGGCAATTGCTGGATCCGGTACCAGTGGCAAGTGGGAGGCCTCCACGGTTACTGAGAAGACCATGTCGGATCTTCGGAGTGCGGGCTACCTCGATGCCAACATCATGCACGGAGTCCCCACCCGGGATTAGGTGATTCATGTCCCGGAGGCGAGTGAGAGAGTCGTGTTCCTCTCACACTTCGTTAGGGGGCTAGGATTCCCTCTTCACCCCTTCGTTAGTGGGCTACTATTTTTCTATGGGCTAGATTTCCATGATCTAGCCCCGAATTCAATCCTTCACATCTCCGCTTTTATAGTGGTGTGTGAAGCTTTCCTCCGTGTTCCCCCACACTTCGGCCTATGGCACAAGACCTTCAATGTGAAGCCGAATGTGGTGGGTGGGGAACATGCGGAGTGCGGGGGTGCTATGATAAGCAAGCTACCGAATGCAACCTGGCCAAAAGGGTCATTCGTGGAGACGACCAAGGTTTGGCAGCAGGAGTGGTTCTATATCACCGAGCCCCGCTACGCCAAATGGGCGGCGGCGCCTGCTTTCAGATCTGGATCCCCGGAGAGGCTAACCTCCTGGATCGATAAGCGTCCGAACTGGGGGTCTCAGACTAAGGTGGCAGCACTCCAAGGCCGCGTGTCCGACATGATCACCAAAGGCTACCAACTCACAACTGTGGTTCAGGTAATGCTGGCCCGACTTGTTCTTCCTTGCCAACGCCGGGACTCCTCTCTATGTGAGTTTGATCCGGCAGGAGCCCGACCCTTGAAGCATCTATACGGCTCCATGCACAAAGAGATCTCGAAACACCTCTTCATGGGCCAGAAGCAGTGGCCGAAGGGGACTGAAGACTCAGGCTTCAGCACTGCGTTTACCGCACAAGAGGTAATCAAAAAACTCCGTCAAACACATATCCCCTCCTTATTTTAATGATAATAGGAATTTGAGTTTTTACGTGATAAACAAAACTGGGCGAAAAAGGCAGTTCAGATCAAGTGTCCGGCCCCTTTGCGAGAGGACCCAGATACGTCTCAACTATTTGTGATTTTGGTTCTGGCGCTGTACAAGGCGCCGGCCAAGATGCCCAAGAAGAAGAAAAAGGAGGCCAAGAGTGGCCCCGCCCTATGGACATGAAGTCCGAGGAGATCAACAACCTCCTCCTCTTCGCCCAAGGCAAGGGGAGGAAGAGGGTGGCCCCTGCTAACGCAGGCAAGGCCACACCCCGTAGGAGGCTAAACCTCCCCACCCGCTCGGACTCATTGTCCGAACAAAGCTTTGTGATAAAGCCTAGGGAGAAGCCCCTAGCCAAAACATAAGTTGTTCGGATATACTACACTTTGTTTATTCAGCATATTAATGCCTTTTAAGTATTTCTCACCTGCTGACCTACAACCCTCCCTGTGCACACCCCGATTCCTCCTTATCGTAGGGGAACTCTCTACCGTCTTGAGAGACGCAGAGCGACCCGCCGGTCCAAGCTCCATCGCCCGTGGCCCGAGGGGACACCGAAGTGTCCTCCCAGCGTGCATCTCCTACTCAAGGAGATGAGGGCAAGGCAGGTAATAAGGCGACCGAGGGCAACACCTCGGCTGCCGCTGACCATGGGGAAACAGTCCCCATGGAGACCAGAGACGGGGGGGCCAAACAATCCGGGGCCCCGCCGAATACTGATCCGGAGCCTAATGCGGCTCCGAAGTCCGAAGACCAGACCCCCAAGGTGGGGGAGGATACAACGGCACCCGATGTCATTCCGGAGGCGCCGGACCCTCTAGAGGGAGCACTACAAAGTGCTTCCGTCGTGGAGGAGCACCGCACCATAATGGGCACGGTGATGAAGAAGATTCAGTCTGTCAAAGGCAGACTGAATGAAGCCTTCAATAGCCTACTAACAAGCTTTGAGGTATGCAATGTAATGTTCTTTATGGAACTTTATTTATTTTATATGCACATATATAGTCAATAGCTCTTGATGCTTTGTGTGATTTAGAATAGAATCAGATAAAGTATCCATAATATAGTATGTTACACAGCTAAACTATATGCTTTTGCATTTGAATAGGCTTCACTAGTTGCAGCAACTGCACAAGCTGCAGAAGTTGCCGAACTAAATCGGAAGCTCTCGAAGTCCAACGCGGACCTCGATCGCGTCAACCAACATTTGGATGAAACGCAAGGTATGTAGATTTGAAACATTAAGATGTCAAGAAGACTAATAATTTTAATTGATTTTGAGTATAAAACTCTTTGTGATAATATGTATTAAATAGTTGGCACCACTGAGCTCGAGGCCCTCAAGGGCGACCTCGCGAAGGCCAAGAAGGAGGCCGAAGCGAGCAAGGCAGCCAATGACAAAGCGGTTGCCGATCTTTAGGCCAAAAAGTCGCATTCCAAAAGCACAAGGCTCGGGTGGCCGAAGTCGAAGAGGAGCTCCGCAATGCTATTCGCAAATGCGAGGCATTGGAACAAGAGACTTCGGAACAAGCATCCGAGCTTACTGCGGCAGTTAATATTGCCCAGGAGGCGCAAAGCGAGTCGCGCAGCGTCTGCGAGGAAATTAGGCAGGCGCGGTAGATAGCATCTCGTAAGACTTTTCTCTTACAGAGCATCTTCGGAGGGCAGAAGTACCTTGGGCTGACACGGTTATGGAGTTCTCCAGGCGTGTTTGCGGATCTCCCGAGGAGCAGTGCCGACGCCGCCCAATACTTCTGAGCCCAGGAGGGGAACAACACGGAGAAGTTGTTCTGGTCGCAGTTCTATGCGCCAAAATATCTGGTGCCCCTCAACGACAAGATGAAGAAGCTAGTCGAGCTGCACAACATGGTGGGTTCGGCCATGAAGGACTTGATAGTCCGGCTGTGGCCCGTTAAGCCAATCCCATGTAGCTACATCTGATTGGTGAAGCGACTCGTCGAAGCGAGTCCGCGGCTAGATGCGTTAAAGCATTCGGCTTGCATAGAGGGTGCTCGGATGGCCTTCACCCGTGTGAAAGTGCCCTGGGCGAAGATGAAGGCGCAGGACATAGCCATGGCTGGCCCGCCCGAAGGCAAGGAGCACCGCAAGCCGGAGAGATACTTTGAGGACGTCATAGAAGGCGCCCGCCTTTTAGAAGGCCAGTGCTCAAAGGATGTTATCTTTGAGTAATTGTATTTCGTTGTAAAGGCTTAAGCTTATGAACCGATTTATACATATTTTTTGCGCTATTATAATGTGAGCGACTTTCACCTCCTGTGCAGCCGTTTATTTAAATCTGAATGTTTCCAGTCATCGGCTTTAGCCCCCATGTAAATATTACTGGGGTGTTCGGTCATATGCATAAACACTCTTTATCCAACGTCTTGGTCCATGTAGGAGGTGTATGCGGAGCGAACCAGGCAATCAGACTATGCGGCTTTATTGCTTTGACTTAGCCATAGGAGTTTGACAAGTGGGACTAAGTACTAGCCCCTGGTGCATATATGGTGTTTCCGAATTAAGGTATCTATTTGTACGCGGCTGGGCAAAAAAACCAACCCTTCGTATAGCACAGGGTAGATCTCCATCGATTGTAGTATAACACTAAGTCAACGGATGACGGACCAAATTCTCGCCTATAATGACAGTCAAGTTTCAGCTTTCTCTACTGAGGTACTTGACCGGACGAACCAGAAGTACAATCGTAGTAGTTCTCCCTTTACACCCTATAGCCGAACAATCGGGAATGTAGGGGTAAGCACAGTAGTCGGGCAACCCAATTATTGACCCAAGACATGATTCAGAACTGATGCATATAAAGCACTATCCAGGACGCCGAGCACTCCCTATAGGTGTTCGAACTTTTCAACATATACCGGGACGAATACAGTTCGTGGTAATGGACCCTGTTGTCAAGGCACATGTGGCAATCTGACATGGGGAGAGAAACGCAGGTGGTGAGAGAATAAAACTCCAAACACAACATTAACCAAGCTGCTTCTATAATATCCCGTTCTGGTATGGCGAGCCGTATACTTACAGATAATGCCGCTAACTTCCATGGACATTTTACATGCCAGAAAAGTATAAAACAATAAGAGATAAAAGGTTTACACATGGTCTTAATCTAAAAAGAAACCTTAGCGCGGGGCCCTGCTGCATGTCTGCGCTGTTTTCTCCTTTGTGATGTGTCCTTGAAGGGGGAAGCGTGTTGGCCATCTGTAAAAAAGAGAAAGAAAAAACCTGGAAAAAAAAGGAATCCAGTGCGGCCGTAAAATAACCTGGTTCATTTAATGAACCTTGAAAGATAATTTTAGAGTCCGAATAGGGTCGAGCCGGACTATGGACTATGTATGCAGTGTGCCCCCAGCACCGCCCAAGGAATTTTAAGGGCATAATTGTGTACACGAGGCACGTATTCTACCACCTTATGGGGCAGTTGATGGGGGCGTACCTGCTAATCGAGCTCAGGTTCATCTGAGCTGCCGCACTGAGGCGTATGTCGGACACGTTTCGTTGTGTCCGCGGTCTTAATGACCAATGAGTTGTTCGCCTTGAATAGGTCGTTTTGGACTTCGGCTGCTAGGGCTCCAGTGTCCTCCTCCGTATGGAGAGAGCGCTCCATATTTCCATGGACCGTGATGATGCCACGTGGTCCAGGCATTTTGAGCTTTAAATAAGCATAATACGGGACTGCATTAAAGTGGGCGAAGGCCGTTCTTCCGAGTAGTGCATGATAGCCACTTCGGAACGGAGCTATGTCGAAGATTAGCTCTTTGCTTTGAAAGTTATTAGGAGAGCCGAACACGACCTCCAATGTTAAAGAGCCTGTACAGTGGGCTTCTACGCCCGGCATCACTCCTTTAAAGGTCGTGCTGCTTGGCTTGATTCTTGACGGGTCTATCCCCATCTTGCGGGCAGTGTCCTGGTATATCAGATTGAGACTGATGCATCGTCCATAAGGACTCGAGTGAGATGGTATCCATCAATTATTCGATCGAGCACTAGGGCAGCTGAACCCCCGTGACGGATACTAGTCGGATGATCCCTGCGATCAAAGGTGATCAGACAGGCCGTCCATGGGTTAAATTTGGGGGCAACAGGCTCAACGGCATAGACTTCTCGGAGTGCGTGCTTGCGCTCCCTCTTTGGGATATGAGTGACATAGATCATGTTCACTGTTTGATCTCCGGTGGAAATTTCTTCTGTCCCCCTGTGTTCGGCTGGCGAGGTTCATCCCTGTCTTCGCTCTGAGGTCCCTTTCCCTTGTGTTCAGCGTTGAGCTTGCCGGCCTACTTGAAGACCCAACAACTATGGTTGGTATGGTCCGTAGGTTTAGCCGGGGTGCCATAGATCTGGCAGGGCCTATATAATATTTTTTCCAGGCTAGATGGACTATCTGTGTTGCCTTTAAATGGCTTCTTTCGTTGACGCGGTCTAGAGCCATTGAATCCGGCGTTAACGGCTGTATCATCTGGACTTCCATCATTATTTTGACGTTTGTTTTTCTTGCGTCGTGGCTTTCCATTGCCATCCCTGGCTTCAGATGTGCCAGGCTCGCTGGTGCTACTACGAGCTAAACAGCTGTCCTCGCCCATGCAAAAGCGGGTCATGAGTGCAGTTAGGGCTTCCATTGTCCTCGGCTTTTCCTGGCCAAGGTGTCTAGCTAGACATTCGTCCCGGGCATTGTGCTTGAAGGCCGCTAAGGCTTCGGCGTCCGCATAGTCGACGATTTGGTTCTTTTTTGTGAGAAATCGATTCCAAAGCTTACGGGCTGACCCCCCGGGTTGTTGGATTATGTGACTTAGATCGTCAGCATCCAGGGGGCGGACATAGGTCCCTTGAAAATTGGCCCGAAAAGCATTCTCAAGTTCTTCCCAACTTCCAATGGAGTTTTCTGGGAGGGCTGTTCAGCCAGTGACGAGCCGGTCCTGTCAGCTTGATGGGTAAGTATTTGATAGCATGGAGATCATCTCCATGAGCCATGTGGATGTAAAGAATAATGTCTTCTATCCACACGGCAGGATCCGTCGTTCGATCGTATGCTTCGATATTTATGGGTTTAAGCCCTTCTAGAAATTTGTGATCCAACACCTCATCGGTGAAGCACAGAGGGTGTGCGGCACCCCTGTATTTTGCTATGTCGTGGCGTAGGTCTGATGGTTATGATGTTCGGTATTGGTTCCGAACTGGTATATGACTGGCATATTTGGCTTGATAACCGCCGTCCCGTGTGGGAGCACGGTCCCTGGATTCGTAGATGGATCTAGTCTTGCCGGCCTTTTTTTCAGGTCCTCACGTAGATCGTGTTTCTGGCACTGAGCCGCGGCCTCCTTTCCTTTACGGGGAGGGGGTGCGGGCTTGTGTACGCCATTGCTAGCCACTCTGTCCCATCCACGAGGTGGTCGGTCCGGCTTATCGGTGGTGTTTTTCTTTGGCGGTATAGGCGCAATAGCCTTGTCCTCGAATTCGGGCAACAGTTTACTCTTAGGATAGCTCTTGGTTTGGCGGTTGTAGCCATATTTTTCCTCCCTGTCTAGCATGTCGTTCCATCTATCATTGAGCGTATCATGTGCGGCTTTAAGCCACTGCTGCAACTTTTTCAGGCTCCTTGCGATGGCAATAAGCCTCTGATGGAAGCGCTTTTGTTCTAAGGGTTCTTCTGGGACGATGAATTCGTCGTCGCCCAGGCTAACATCCTCTTCGGAGACAGGTTGATAATTGCTGTCTTCGGCATCGATGTGATCAGACAGCGGTCTCGGACTGTGTTCGCCGTCCTCTTGCTCGTCATGCTCCACCGCTGGATCTGCGAGGTCATCGGCTTGGTCCAAATTATCACCATCATCAGTGACAGTATTGCTATCTTTCCCTTTATGGGATCGAGATCGGCGCTTCTAACGCTGACGCTTGGGAGGTTCATCGACAGGCTTATCCTGTTTGGGATCGTTATCGTTGTCGTCCTCCTTCTCTTTAGGTGTGTCCACCATATATATATCGTATGAGGACGTAGCCGTCCATCGACCGGTTGCGGGCGGGTTTTGGTCTTCTGCTTTGCCTTCGAGATCCATCCCTTCGAAGTCTTCGGAAGCGTAGTCAAGTAGATCGGTTAAACCTTCGACCATGGCTACCAAGTGGGTGGTGGGTGGGAAGCGAAATTCTCCACCATCAGCCTCCAGTTCTAACCGGATATAATTCGGCTTCGAGTCCCCTGCTAAGGAGAGGGATTTTAATGAGTTTAGCACATTGCCTAAAGGTGAGTGTTGGAAGATATCTGCGGAGCTGAATTCGACCATAGGCGCTCGATCAAGCTGGAACGACGCTGATGCACATGGTTCGGAACATGTAGCCGAAGACGAGTCCGAACTTCCGGTAACACAGATCCCGCTCAAGGTTGGGTCTGTGTGCGGCTCCAGCGCTGCTAAGTATGCGGCTTCCATGGCAGGGTTGAGCTTCCCGTCCTCGGGTGACATGATCTGCTCTGGATCTAGGGCCAGAGCAGTTATAGGTTCTATCCCCTGGATGTGGTCTGATGACATATTTAGGTCATGCTCATCGTGGTGGCAGGGAGCGGTCGCCATGGGCTCGAATCCGTCAAAGATCAAGTCTCCGCGGATATAAGCAACGTTGTTCCAGTGTCCAAACCTGACCTGATGTCGAGGGGCGTAGCTCTCAACCTGCTCGAGGTGGCCTTCTATGTTGGAACAGAGCGTGAAGCCGCCAAATACAAAACGCTAGCTGGGAGGGAAGATCTCCTCGGCGGTAGTGTCGTTGTTGTTGACGAATCAATCCATCAGTCCTTCGGTCGACAACATAGTGGAAATCTCAATGAAAGCTCCAATGTCGGTGTCAAAACCGGCGGATCTCGGGTAGGGGGTCCCAAACTATGCGTCTGTGGATCGATGGTAACAGGAGGCTGGGGACACAATGTTTACCCAGATTCGGCCCTCTCAATCGAGGTAAAACCCTACTCCTGCTTGATTGATATTGATGAATATGTGTACAAGAGTTGATCTACCACGAGATCGTAATGGCTAAACCCTAGAAGTCTAACCAAGGTGATTGCTATGAATCAACTATTGTTGTTCTCTTAGCCTCTATGGAATAAACCCTCCAGTTTATATATGTACCGGAGGGCCCTATGGTTTGTACATGACCATCTTCCAGAGGAAGGAAAGATTACACCCGAACCTAAAACTTGCCATTATACGTACACAGGATTCCTATCCGGATACGAGAGACAATCTTACGCAATGATCTTCACGGCCCACCAGTCCGGCCCATCACGAGTTATCCGGCCACATGAGGACCCCTCAATCCAGGACTCCCTCAGCTATGGTGGGTAAATGATACTTTTCCAAAAAACCTTGATATGTATGAATGAGATGCACCAGTGTCAAAAAGAACAAGGGCGGTAAATGAACTAACTACAAACTTACCAACCACTGCGTCGGGCTGCTCATCAATCTCATTCACATTGACGTGGTTCACCTATCCTCTGGTGAAAGGGTTGGGCTTCTTCCCTGAACTTCTGTTGCCATTTCCATTCTTTCCTTAAAGACACTCTATGGCATAATGTCCAGTCCTCCCGCACTTGAAACAAGTAATGTGACTCAAATCTCTCTTAGCGGGCGTGGATGGAGTGGAACGGTTCTGATTGTTGTTTCCTCCATTCCCATTGCCATTCTTGGGGCCACTATGGTTGGGTGAACTTCCTCCATTGTGAGAATGGCCTGCAGTGGTGGGATGATTATGTACTCCTGAGTATGGGGAATAACGGAGCTTCTGCTGGGCTCTAGAGTTAAACTTCCCCAATCCATACTTCCTCTTGCGGGTCTCAATCTACTGCTGCTTTCCTTCAATCATGATAGCCTTGTCTACCAACTCATGGTAATTGTTGTAGGCGGCTACCATCAGCTGCATGCTCAATTCATCATTGAGTCCCTCCAGAAACTTCTCCTGCTTCACGGCGTCAGTGGCTATATCATGTGACGCATAGCAAGCTAATTGCCTGAAGTTATCCATGTACTGCCCCACGGTACGGTTTCCTTGGCGCAAGTTGCGAAACTCACGCTTCTTCAGGTTCATGGATCCAGCTGAGGCATGTGCAGTGCGAAAGGCTTGCTGAACCTGATCCCAAGTAACTGTAGCAAGTGGATAGGTGGTGGTGTAGTTCTCCCACCAAGCGGTTGCTGATCCCTCAAGCTGATGCGCTGCAGAGCGCACTCTCTCTACTTTTGTGCATCCTGCAGTTGCTAGCTCTCTTCCCGTCTTGCGGAGCCAGTCATGTACAACAATCGTCTCGGTGCTACTAGAGAACACCGACGGATTCAACCTTAATAACCGGGTCAGGTTGTCATGGGGACGTGGAGGTGGGTTATTGTTGTTGTTGCCTTCGTTTTGAACAAGTAGTTGCATCAAATTGTTCTGCTGCTGGATCAACTGAGTGAGCTCAGGTGGGAACTCAAATCCAGGCTCACGTCTCGGAGGCATTTGAGGGGCTTAGAGGGATGGGATTAGAATAGAATGAGGTATAGGGGAAATCACTACCCATATGCACATGAGACAAACAATTTCAAATCATATCACTCAATTCAATCAAGGTCACACAAAAGATCCTAATACAAAGCTAGCGAACGATTCTAACTACTTGGAAGAATACTAATGATTACAAGGTGGTCATCTAATAGCTATCATCGAAAGACTCCATGGTATCTGCTCCAGCTTCGTCTTCATAATCACTTTCATCACTGTCGGTGTCGTCTATCAGAATGTACTTCTCCATATGAATACCCATCTCTGGTTCTGGCTTCACCCTGTTTGTTCCAACCTTCTTGTTCAGTGCTTCATTCTGCTCCAATAGTATGGCGATTTCCTCTTCATATCCATCACATACTGTCTTAAGTTCCTCTTCTAGCTCCACGTTCTGTGTCATCACCATCTTGGTCTTCAGCATGAGCATGCACATCTGGTTTTCGTAGCATCAAATGTGTTGGTCCATCTCCTGGATGAATGCGGCAACGGATCCATCTTTCCTGGTGCGAAGAATCTCCCATTGATCATCTTGACGTCCACAAATCTGGTAGATGTTGTCTTCAAGGTCCTTGTTGTAGACTTCACATATGCGTCCAAATGTGATGTGTGCTGCCATACTGTTTCCCAAGTTCCATGTAGGTCCGTCAACGGCAAGCTCAAGAGGTTTCGTGACTGGTGCAATAGTCCTCCCAGGAACACTAACTTTGATCTTCCAGCATTCCTCTTCCGGCAATGTTGCATAGAAATCTCCAGTGATACTTGGTATTCCAATGTGTAGGTATCTAGTGACTTCCTTCAAGTGTTTTCCGAAAGGGGTGTCATTGTCTGGCTAAGTGAACTTGCTCCTCGGGTGTGACATCTATAGAATAGAAATAGAGAAGAATTAGAATGAGTGGAGAAGAAATAGAATGAGTAGAGAAGAGCATCGTGTGGCTTATCCTAGTGGTCACGTCCTACAATCAACGTGTGCTCTGATACCATCTCCGTAGCGACCTCAATCCGAATGGACCAGAGTCTCTGTGCTCAGTGTCATCCCTGGATCGGTATGCTGACACACACAGTACTTCGAGGATTTATAGCAGAGTTTCAATCACACTTTATTACGTAAAAAATCCTCATAAGGAGTCTTATTACAATAAGATGGCTTAAGCCAATAAACTAATACGAAATCTTGTGGAAGCATCGAAGATAAGTTGAGTCCATCCAACTCCACGGCAAACATTGAGTGCATGACAATGACCTAGTCGCACCTTATTCTTTGTCAATAAACCCTACAACATAAGACATTGCAGCCGTGTAGGTCAGCACATTGAATATGCTGGCAAGAACACACTATAGCAAGTAATGAAGAACAAATGGCTACAACTATATGCATATTTGGCTGGTGGAGGTTGTAAGGTTAATTTTGTATAAAGCTAGTTTTTCCCTATAACAAAGGAATAAATTTTATTTACTACTCAGTTTAGTTAAGCAATATTGAGAATGGGTCCTCCATCTCAATCCCAAATTACCAAAGACATTAAACCCAACAAGTTAATTAAATAGAGTGTTGAGATCAGTCCATAATTCAAATACCAGGATACTCAAGATGTCCATAACTGGGGAAACGGCTAATCATGATCAGTTTGTACACTCTGCAGAGGTTTATGCACTTTTCCCCACAAGACTCAATCTCCCTTGTTTGATTTCTCGCACTGGATGGTGTTTGAGAAATGGATGACCGCGACACAGTCTGTCAGAAGCATTTACTCTTTACCCCGGATGGACCGGTACACCTACTTTCCCCTACATCTGCTAGTCCAACACTGAAAGAGCTCACACAACATACTCAACTATGCCAGAGCCCATAATGGCATGTGGCTGCACACGGAAGTTTCTAGGCATGAATGATATATGATCCCTTTGAGCCTGGGTGGCATTCCATAGGATAATCACACGGGTCCTCCGGGATTTTCTAGGCCAACACTGGATTCTCCAGGGGCCCTGCAACCAATCCACCAAGTGGTGTATTAAAGTTACCACATTAAACATTCCCTTAGTTGTTATTACAGTCACAACTTTCTTGAAATATCACATACCAATCCACGTCTACAAGCATGGCTAAGCAATAAGTAACAAAGCGTATATTTCCCTTGGGTTGATCTCAAGTCATTGGGTTCCTACCTCATGAACTACTAAGCAATACCACATGTGGACAAGTCCTACTCATGCAATCTTTGAGGATAAAACTAATGCAATAAAAACTGGGTATTGGAAAGTATGATCAAAGTATGACTTGCCTTGCCGATGATCGTTGAAACCTAGTCTCTCGTAGTAGCATGCTTCGCACTACAGAAATTCTACCACAATCAAACAAAAGCATACATAAGCAATCATGCAATAGAATCGAAGAACGAAACTCTCAAGACTTCTAAAACAAACGAATAATTCTTGCAACAAAATAATAATTTATAACAGTACCAAAATTAAGGCAATTTGGCCTTATCAGAAAGTTTAGGTAAAGAGCTTCGATTTTCAAAAGGAATCAACTCAAACGGAGTTACAAAACTCAAGTTACGATCGAAAGAAGTTCAAATACAAATTTGTTTGAATTCAAATTTCAAAAACAAATTTAGGTTGCGCTACTGGAAAGATAAGATCGTATCAAAGAAATTGGCGTTGGTTTCACCTAGTTCCGACTAACGAGTTAAAAGTAACGATCGTTTGAAAACCAGGGACTGAACTGTAAAAACTTTAACTCCGAATAGGTCCCGAACAAAAATAATAGAAAAATAAAAATCTAAATAGCGAACGTTCGTTTTCTGAAACTAAACAGCGGACGTTCGCTGTTTAATAAAACCAAAAAAATAACGAATCTATGTTTTAAGAAAAAAACGATTCTATGTTTTTTTTAAACCGAAAAACAAAATCTAAAAAAATCGGCTGGGTTTTATACCTCATGGATCGGGTCGGGTTTGGCTTCACGGATCGGGCTCGCGGGTTCGCGGGCGGCGGGGATGCGGGTCGGGCGCGGGGAGGCGGCTGCACACGGCGGCGAGTGGCGGCGGCGAGTGGCGGCGGCTTTGGCCGGCGGCGAGTGGCGGCGGCGCGGCGGCTACGGCTGCTGGGAGGCGAGGCGCGGTGGCTCCGGGCGGTGCGGCGACGGCGGCGGCTTGCGGTGCGGCGGCGGGCAGTCGGCGAGGGGAGGCGGTGAGCGGAGAGGGGGTCGGGCGGTCGGCTTATAAAAGTCGGGGAGCGGCTCGGCTTGCGGCAGGGGGCAGGCGGAGGCGGCGGCGAGTCAGACTCCTCCGAGTCCGGCCGGTGCGCGGCGGCGGAGGCGGTGGCTCGACTGGGCCGGCTGAGCTTCGACCCAGCGGGCTCAGCCCGATTTTTTTATATATATAAATTCGCCGAACGAATTTAAATAAAATATAAAAAATCATAAAAATTTCAGAAACAATTTTCTCCCACCTAATATTTGGGACAAAGTGAACATTTTTCTGAAATAAAAATGCCTAAAATAAAATAAACTTTTTAATGCAATTTTAAAATAAATAAATTGCAAATATAAATCCAATAAAATTATTTTTACTCAAAATTCAAATTCCAATATTTTTATACTCTTTTTGAAGAAGTCATATTATCTTCTCTCTTTTATTTTAAAGTATTGAAAATGAAAAGTGGCAAAAATAATATTTGATCCAACCTCATTGGTAAAATAATAAACATAGTGGGTCCTCTTTGGAAACCCTCCAACTCTCTCACTTGGGTCCTTGAGTTGCTTAAAGTTTTTGGATAAATTTTGAAATAAACTCAAATTCAGAATGCTCAAATGATGGATGCATATGAGTGATCTACGTTAACATCCAAATTGAAAATAGGGATGTTACAGCAAATCTAAAATTAGCTACAGTTTGCACTACTACTGATCTTCTTTGAAACTGGTCAATGGATGTTGCCTTAGGGATTCATTTTGCACATCTTGATCCGCCTCCTCCAATTCTATTCCAGGTTCGATATAAATTCAGATAGCTATGTTTGATCTTGCATCTTCAATTTCTCAGTTTTGATGTATATTAAGATAGGTATATTTATGCGGAATTTTACTCTTCGCTATATGTTGTTTGTAGGCAGGAAATGCTATGGAAGCATCCAAATTAAATATCATGTATGTTCTCCACATTTTCCTCTAATGGCGTTTATGTTGGGATTTCCTTTTTTTAGTATATGAATGTTTATGGTGAGATTGGGTTGTTTGTAGAGGCATCCCTTGCAGGTAGTTGGATGAAAGTATCAGATGTGTGCTACTACATTTTTCAATGGCATGTCCTATAAGGGGCTGGAGCTAGATTATGGAAATACTGCTCCATGTACTCATATTTAGGATCAATATATCACTATGTAGTAATTATGACACTGTGCCCTGTCGAGATTAAACAAGAACTAATAATTATGGTGCTTTTTATGTATTATCCTCTTTTGATGTGCTAAAAAGTTATGCAGCTAGTAGATTTGACTGATTTTGTTACATTGTGCATGCAACCATTGTTACATGTCCCAGGTTAACAAGAAACATTGTATTCCCATTTCTTTTTAACTAGGACCCTCCTATGGCACAATCTGTAAGTAACCTCCATCTTGTTCGATCTATTTTTGTTAGAAATCTAGATGTATATAAAAAGGAGGTACTAAAGTCACATAAACCCCTAGCTAGAACAAAGAAGTTGCTGAAATTTTGCAATGACCTGTATTTATTTTTCATGCTTCCACTGGACAGATTATAAACATTGCATGCTAGCTGGTAAACAAATTAACTCAACCAATTTTGAAGTGATATGTTACTTGGTGCAGTCTAACTCTTAACGTTTTTCTAGAAAAAAAATCTTACTGAAGATTACTTCCCACACATGTAATAGTGTGGAGGAATATGCGAATTTATGTTTCTGAGGCAAGCCATGTACGTATTTTACTAGTAATCACCATGGCTCGCTTCCTTTCTTCAGTGGAATTCCAAAATTGTTCCTCGATACTTTAGTCTATGTAAATGTTACATGTAGATTTAAGTTAAAGATAATATACCACGGATGCATAAAATAGATTATTTTGTAATTCCATCATTTGCATGGTCGAGGACAGATAACTGAAATTCTTCCAAAAATTATTTTCTTTTTGCGAGAACTAAAAATATGAAAATTATGGCATGTTTAAGACAATGGCTATGTTTTCGGAACATTCATGTGGTGCTCTTGCTCAAATCATTTGTACTCATACTGAAGAGTTCCTTTCTATCACAAGCTTAGATGAAATTTAGGAGGTACGAGTACGATTCAAAAGATAAGAAAGAAAAGATGTACCAATAGTAGCAACCAGCTGAAGCGTTTTCTTGGTCAAGAGAAGGAGCGTAGTTCCAATCCATAATATTAGTCACTAGAGGGAGCTCTCTGTAGGATCGAAAGTATGTCTAGAGGGGGGGGTGATTAGACTACTTGACAATATAAAAATTCTGCCTTTTGATCATGAACATTTTTAGGCAGTTTCACAATTATGATCAATTCAAGTATCACCCTACACATGCAATTCTAGAGTATAAGCAGCGGAAAGTAAATTGCACATGTAGTAAAGGGAGGTGGAGAAGATCAAACGCAGTTTGGAGACACGGAGATTTTTGTCGTGGTTCCGATAGGTGGTGCTATCGTACATCCACGTTGATGGAGACTTCAACCCACGGAGGGTAACGGCTGCGCGAGTCCACGGAGGGCTCCACCCACGAAGGGTCCACGAAGAAGCAACCTTGTCTATTCCATCATGGCCTACGCCCACGGAGGACTAGCCTTAGTCGGGGTAGATCTTCACGAAGTAGGCAATCTCCTTGCCCTTACAAACTTCTTGGTTCAACTCCACATCTCAAAGACGGAGGCTCCCAAGCGACACCTAACCAATCTAGGAGGCACCACCCTCCAAAAGGTAATAGATGTTGTTGATGATGATGAACTCCTTGCTCTTGTGCTTCAAATGATAATCTCCCCAACACTCAACTCTCCTCACTGATATGGCTGTGGTGGAAGAAAGGATTGAGTGGAAAGCAACTTGGGAAGGCTAGAAATCAAGTTTCATATGGTAGGAATGGAATAACTTGATCTCAACACAAGGGTAGGTGGTTCTCTTCTCAGAAAGTGTATGGTAGGAGTGGTAGACTTTCTGATGGCTCTCTCCACGAATGAAGAGGGGGTGGAGGGGTATATATAGCCTCCACACGAAATCCAACCGTTACACACATAATTGAGCAATCTCGGTGAGACCGAAGTGAAAACTCGGTCAGACCGAAAGTTCAAATATAGTGAACGTTGGGGTTTTCGGTGGGACCGAAAATACCATCTCGGTGTGTCCGATATGAGTCAAAGGTAGGAGCTTGCCATTCTCGGTGGGACCAAAATTAACAACTCGGATATTCCGATATGATGTCAATTGGTTACAGAAGGTTGGCAGTCCAGTTTCGGTGAGACCGAACTCAAAATCGGATGGACCGAAATATCTAGGGTTTGGAAGAATAGCTGAGGTGGTTCATCTCGGTGGGACTGAGTTGGAAGAATCGGTTTGTCCGAGATTACTTCTGAGTGTGTTAAGTAGTGAAATTTGCTGATAGTTGAAGGAGCTAAATCACTAAGCACTTGAGCAACCAGATCATCAACACAACCTCATCCCCTTTTAATAGTATTGGCTTTTCCTATGGACTCAATGTGATCTTTGATCACTAAACCAAAAATGGAGTCTTGAGCTTTTGCCAATGCTTGTCTTAGCATTTTGAGGGGTCCACTTCTTCAGACATTTCCATACCCATATCATCGAACTTCTCTGAAATGATTCTCAAGTAAATGTTAGTTCAATGATATATATGTTGTTATTAATTACCAAAAACATCCGGGGATTAGTTGCACTTTCAATCTCCCCCTTTTTGGTAATTGATGACAACATATAGATCAAAGCTTCGACAAAAGATATAATCAATGAATAATATCGTCGCTTTGAGAAGTATGTGATAAACAAGAGCTCCCCCTAAATTTGTGCATTATTTAAAATTTGCGTTTGAATGCAAATGCACAATCGATTAGAATTATGGGTCACTCTTCCATGTCACATACATCTTGGTGGAGCGCACAAAATGATAAGAATGAATAACATGCACACAATCACCAAGACAAGAGTAAATAGTCATACAAGAAGGAATAGCATATGATAAGCATTAAGCACACATTAAAGCATAGTATGACCAAGCACTCATTAAGGTAGCATCAAACGTAGTAGCAAGCACACTGAAAGTATCGAAAGACCAAAAGAAACAAATGTATCTCAAAGGAAACCGGCAAAAGAACGAAAGAGCACTCTCTCTCTCGAAGCCCTAAGATCTATACAATTTCTCCCCCTTTGGCAACAAGTTACCAAAAAGTTCGAAAAAGCATAGAGCTAAGCGTCACTGTGGGCTTTGCTGGCGGCTCCCGTCTGGGTAGATGTCGGAGTAGAAATGACGGCATCGGCGAAGACTTCTGCTGATGTCTGCGCTGGAGGAGTGGATGCTGGAGCTGGAGCTGGAGTAACTGCTGGAGCTGTGGCTGGTGCTGAAGTGGTAGCCCTGGAGTCAGTCACTGGGATAGCTGCAGATCGGGATCCTCTTGGAACCTGAGCAGTCTGGCGATGAGAGTCCTGGACTAGATCATCCTGCATGAGCTCTGCTCTCTCCTGCCTTGCTTCCTCCATGTCTGCCTCAAGCTTGTTGACGGACACCTGAATCTCAGTCAGCTTCACGTCCAGAGCGTGGATCTTGTCCTCAACAATCCTCTCTAGGCTTTCCTGAGATTGTTCAATGCTGGCCAGGCGTTGTTCAATCCTCTGGGTAGCTTCAAGAATCTGCTCTCCGAAGCTCTTTGGTTTAGCTGCTGCTGCTGCTGCCTCTTTATCAGCTTTGGCTTTCTTTGCAGCTTCGATTTTGGCTTGACCTTCAACTGAGGTTGGATCCTCCTCATCCATCACAACAACGTTATCCTCATGCTCTGGATGCAGTGGAAAGTGCTTCCTATCCAACATGAATTTGCCCGTGCCAAACTTGGCATTGATGAGCATCTGAATCTGCGGGGCAAATCCACACGACCTCTTCTGGTCAGCTGCAGTCCTCTTAATGGTCTCTACCATTAAGTCCATCACCTTAAAAGGTGCCTTCTCATCAAGAATGTGCAGCATGTTGATAGAATAGCCTCGAATCATGCGGTGGTCTCCATACTTGGGCATCAATGTATGCCTCAAAATAGTGTTTGTGGTGGTCAGACCTGCCTGGAGATAGTACACTGAGCCAAGCTTCCACCCTTCCAAATCAGCAACGGGGATTTCCTTGTACATGTTCTTCATGGAATCATGGCTCTTCTTAGGAATCCCATAGACATCAATGTCGTCCTCTCTCTGCACTGGAGCATTCAGAAGTTCTGCCCATTCTTCAACAGACGAAGAAAACCTTTGACCTTTAGTCATCCAGGTGATCTTGCCATCAGGATAAAAGTGGGCTGTGGCGTAGAACTACATGATCATCTCGTCATTCCAAGCTGTCAGCTCCTGACCCACAAAATCAGCAACTCCACATGCAGTAAAGCTCTCATGCACATGGGGAAAGAAGTCTCGGTGCTCTTCACTGTCAATGTACTTCCAGTCAACATACCTGGTGTCAGCAACAATAGGCTTCTTATCCATCAGCACGGTCTCATAGAAGTCCTGCTGCTCTCTGGTGTGGAATCTGGGGTCCACAGCAGTCCTTCTCCTCACGGCATATGGATCAGACTGTCTCCATAGCCTGAGACCTTTATCCTTCCTTGCCTTCATATCCTCGGCTTGAGGATGAGCATCGTTGTGGAGCGGCAACTTAGGACGGAGCTTCAGCAACACATGCTCTTCATCTGACTCAGACGGTGGCATCTCACCTTTGTTCTTCTCAGAAGCTGGAATACTCCTGGTTGTCCTCTTGGGCTTGGCTGGAGCTGCCTTGGCTTGAGCAGGCTTCTTGGGCTTAGAAGTGGCTTGAGCCCTAATAGCATCACCCATGAACTTAGCCTTCTGAGGAGGAGGCTGGGGTGCATCTTCTTCTTCTTCAGCAGCTGCATCAACATGAGGTTCAGCATATACTACCCTCTTCCTCTTGGAAGTTTTCTTCACCTTACTTGGAGCTGGCTCTTCCAAGTTTAGCTTCTTTGCAACAGCTGACTGCTTGACCTTGCTTGTGCCTTTCCTCGACTGCTGCCCTTGGTGCTCTTTGGCAACAACATTCCTCTTGGGCTTGGAGGTAACTTCCTCAGCAATGAAGTCAGAGTCCTCATCATCAGAATTTCTCTTCTTTCTGGTTCTGGTGGCTGCAGGAGGCAAACCACTAGGGGTGCTCCTCTCACCATCATCACTGGAACTACTAGCCTCAGGACTAGTATCTGCCTCTGGAATCTCTGCAAACGGTGATTCAGACCTGTTCTGGCTGTCACTGACATCTGACATGGCTGACAACCTGTGAAAAGATAAGGTATAGGCAGAGTAGAAGAGTTATCACAACTGCAGAGGTTTTTGCAAAAAAAAATGAGTTCAAATCTTAGTTTTGAGTTTTCACAGAATGCATTTCGGTCAAACCGATTTTCAATTTCGGTGAATCCGAAGTGTATAACAGAAACCTACACACCACTTTCGGTCAGACCGAAGTGGGTTTCGGTCCTACCGAAACACTAGGGTTTCACTGAAACTAAGTCTCGGTCACACCGATTTGCACAACTCGGTTAGACCGAACGGTGCAGTGCAATGGCCAGAGGCCAAATCGGTCATTCCGAGTTTTCAAAATCGGCTTCACCGAGATGTGTTCAGTGGAAACCTAAACCTAAGAATTTCGCTTGAAACTAAAAGGATCTGATCTGATGTTTAGGGAATATCTCAAACGTGGATAGATACATGGCAAACCAATCGTGCAAGAATCAGATGGGGAGCACGAGAGGGATCGGGACTCACCCTAACTTGGTGGAGTCCCTCTACGGCGGCAACGGCGCGGAGAGGATTACCGTTGACGGCGACGGAGACCTGCGGCGAGGGCGCGCAGGCGACGACGGCGACGATCCGAAGACCAGGGCGACGGCAGCAGGGGACTTGGGGGCGAAACGGTTTGAAGAAGTAATTGCGCGCAGCCCTCAGATATATATATCCCCATACTGTCGGTGGGACCGAGTTGAAAAACTCGGTGACACCGAAATGGCTAACTGCTGTGCAGTTACACATATCGGTCACGCCGAGATTTTGAACTCGGTTTCACTGAGATGAAACCTAGATCAGTCTAAGCGTTTCGGTTGGACCGAGATGGAGAAGTCGGTCAGACCGAAATGGACTTAGAAGGTTTTGGAAGTCAGCCTTAGACGGATCGGTGGCTCTGAGTGCTCCTCACTCGGAGGGTCCGAAAATGACTTGTTCAAAGTTGTGATATGAGAATGAATAGAATTTGAGACAAGAAAGCATAGATAGCTAGGGAAGGTGCTTAGGCATTCTTGTCCATCCATTTGGCCAGAAAAGTCAAAACAACCAAAACAACAAATGGATGTCCTCGAATGGATAAAATCATGCATTCAACATGCTCACACAATAAGATAGCAAATGAAATATGTGTCAAACATGCACAACCAATACTCTAGCTACTAGCACACAATTTGTCGATGACTAGGTCATCTATATATGAGTATATTGACTTAGGAGTCAAATGAGAACATTTGATCATAGGTCATACTCATCGTTTAAGCACAAGTGGGGTTACCACTTTTACATAAAGCATTTATGTGTTCACATCATTTGGAGATGCTTTAGCTCAATTTTTAGAGCAAAGCTCCCCCTAGATGTGAGAACCCCTTTTAAAGGGTCAAACTAACCTTGGGTTGTCGTAGAAGACTTCATGTAGATGTTGAAGATGTGGATGCTCAATGTTGATGTAGATCATCAAGAGTTGGGAGCTATCCTTTGGATTAGGGCACTTTCAATACCTACATGGGTTAGTCCCACAAGGAACAAACAAGGATATCCATAGACATAGATTGAAGTTCACAAAAGATGATGTCCATGAAAGCAATGATTACCTTGTCCCTTGACTTACCAACAAGAGGGTTTGTGACTCCATGAACTAGTGCATGATGTGGAAGTTGTTTGCACAAGTTCTTGCCAAAATGAATGTGAGTGAAGTATGTTGGCGGAGTCACCCTCAAGAACCTTCTAGTTCTTCTTCTTTGGGATCCACATCATCTTGATGGGAATCCTTGGGGTTGTAGTTGAGCTTGACGAAGTAGAACTTGATGTGTCCTTGGGAACCCACTTGACCATGGCTTGAGGTGCTTCAATGAATGCATCAATCTCCTCTTGAAGCTTGTCCTTGGCCTTTAGCTTGTGGTCTTGTGGTGGAAGGTCATCTTGAGCTTGTTCCACATTGGAAGAAGTAGGATCATACTTCTCCTTTTGTGAAACAAACTGTGGAGTAGGGTATTGACCTTCTTCCCACTCAACTCCTTCGGCGTTGAACTTTCGCTCAAAACCAATCCCTTGATTCTTCCGGTGCCTTCCTTGTTTGCGAACAATCTCCTCAAAGTTCTTGCTTCCGGCAAGACTCTTGTAGACACCTTTCTCTATGATTTCCTTCAATAAGCTATTTTCTTGCTCGAGTGTAACTTGGCTTGAAACATTGTTAGTGGAATCAAGAGAACTACTAGAAGCAACAATATTGGTTTTAACATTGTTATTCTTACTACTAGAGGAAGAACTTTTCTTATGCTTGTCATGCTTAGTCTTAATAGGTGGCAAGAAATTAGACAAGAGAAGTCGTTTGGCAAGATATGAAGAACTCTTCTTTCGAAGATCGTCATTGATCGCTTTTAGAAACTCATGTTCTTGCTCTAGAGTGAGCTTCTCGAAGCGTAGCTTCTCATGAGATCTTAGGAGCTCTCTATGATCTTCTTGAGTTGTTTCATGAGCTAACTTAAGAGTGTTTAGTTCTATAGTTAGACGCTCAATCTCCTTCATAGCATTGTCATTCGACTCTTCTCGATTATAAAGACTACTAGCATTTTCATCATTACTAAGCTCACTAGATTTATCATGCAAGAGCTCATCTTCACCAAGCAAGTCATCCTCATCACTATCAAATTCAATGAATTCAGGGTGTGTTACCTTGGGGCCTTTAGCCATGAAGCATCTTCCAATTCCCTCATTTGGTGAATCAAATAAGTCGTAGGAGTTGGAGTTGGAGGATACGAGTGCAAGTCCGGCAACACCTTCATCTTGACTGTAGTCGGAGTCGGAGTGATAGCTTCCATCGGATTGATTGTCGGAGTCGGAGCCGGAGACCCATTCACCTACATGAGCTTGATGTCTTCTTCTTGTGTAGCTCCTTGATGACTTGTCTTTCCTCTCCGAATCCTTGATTCTCCGAGAGGGTCTTCGTTCATAACGATCATCTCTACTCCTTCTCTCTCTCCGAGGTGACTCATCTCTTGCTCTTCTTCTTGGAGATTCTTCTCTTCTCTTGTGGGGAGCCGTACACTCATTTGAGAAGTGTCCGGGTCTTCCACAATTGTAGCAGTTTCGATCACGACTAGAAGATCTCTTTTCATCATATGATCTAGACTTTGAGCTTCTTTCTTTGCCTCTATTCTTGTAGAACTTGTTGAAGTTCTTAACCATTAGGCTTATCTCTTCATTGGAAATTAACTTGTCACTTGAGGTAGTGGGAGCATCACTTGTAGCTTTGTAAGCACCACTTGACTTGTTGTGAAGCTCTTCCTTATCCTTAAGTGTCATCTCATGAGCAACAATTCTTCCAATGACTTCAGTTGGCTTGAGAGTCTTGTAGTTTGGCATCATTTGGATCAAAGTGCACACGGTGTCATATTTTCCATCCAAAGCTCTTAGAATCTTCTTGATGATGAATCGGTCGGTCATTTCTTCGCTTCCTAAGCCGGCAATCTCATTTGTGATGAGAGCAAGCCTAGAGTACATTTCAGCGACTCCTTCACCATCCTTCATCTTGAACTTGTCAAGTTGACCTTGAAGAATATCTAGCTTTGATTCCTTCACAGATTCAGTACCTTCGTGCATTTCAACCAAAGTATCCCAAATCTCGTTAGCATTCTCAAGACGGCTGATTTTGTTGAACTCCTCGGGACACAAAGCAATGAAGAGAATGTCACAAGCTTGAGCATTGTTTTGCAACATCCGCAACTCTTCCGGTGTAGCTTCGCGATCCGGAACTTTTCCTTCCTCGAAGAATTCACCTTGCATACCAACACAAATAATGCCCCATGCGGCTGGGTTATGACCAAGAATATGCATTTTCATTTTATGCTTCCAACTAGCAAAATTTGTACCATCAAAGTAAGGACCTCTACGATAATTACCCTCACTAGACGCCATACTCTCCTAGGTTGTGAAACCAAGCTTATGGAGTCCAATGCAATGGAAACCAAAACAATGGAGACCAAAGCTCTGATACCACTTGTAGGATCGAAAGTATGTCTAGAGGGGGGTGATTATACTACTTGACAATATAAAAATTCTGCCTTTTGATCATGAACATTTTTAGGCAGTTTCACAATTATGATCAATTCAAGTATCACCCTACACATGCAATTCTAGAGTATAAGCAGCGGAAAGTAAATTGCACATGTAGTAAAGGGAGGTGGAGAAGATCAAACGCAGTTTGGAGACACGGAGATTTTTGTCGTGGTTCCGATAGGTGGTGCTATCGTACATCCACGTTGATGGAGACTTCAACCCACGGAGGGTAACGGCTGCGCGAGTCCACGGAGGGCTCCACCCACGAAGGGTCCACGAAGAAGCAACCTTGTCTATTCCATCATGGCCTACGCCCACGGAGGACTAGCCTTACTCGGGGTAGATCTTCACGAAGTAGGCAATCTCCTTGCCCTTACAAACTTCTTGGTTCAACTCCACATCTCAAAGACGGAGGCTCCCAAGCGACACCTAACCAATCTAGGAGGCACCACCCTCCAAAAGGTAATAGATGTTGTTGATGATGATGAACTCCTTGCTCTTGTGCTTCAAATGATAATCTCCCCAACACTCAACTCTCCTCACTGATATGGCTGTGGTGGAAGAAAGGATTGAGCGGAAAGCAAATTGCACATGTAGTAAAGAGAGGTGGAGAAGATCAAACGCAGTTTGGAGACACGGAGATTTTTGTCGTGGTTCCGATAGGTGGTGCTATCGTACATCCACGTTGATGGAGACTTCAACCCACGGAGGGTAACGGCTGCGCGAGTCCACGGAGGGCTCCACCCACGAAGGGTCCACGAAGAAGCAACCTTGTCTATTCCATCATGGCCTACGCCCACGGAGGACTAGCCTTACTCGGGGTAGATCTTCACGAAGTAGGCGATCTCCTTGCCCTTACAAACTTCTTGGTTCAACTCCACATCTCAAAGTCGGAGGCTCCCAAGCGACACCTAACCAATCTAGGAGGCACCACCCTCCAAAAGGTAATAGATGTTGTTGATGATGATGAACTCCTTGCTCTTGTGCTTCAAATGATAATCTCCCCAACACTCAACTCTCCTCACTGATATGGCTGTGGTGGAAGAAAGGATTGAGTGGAAAGCAACTTGGGAAGGCTAGAAATCAAGTTTCATATGGTAGGAATGGAATGACTTGATCTCAACACAAGGGTAGGTGGTTCTCTTCTCAGAAAGTGTAAGGTAGAAGTGGTGGTACTTTCTGATGGCTCTCTCCACGAATGAAGAGGGGGTGGAGGGGTATATATAGCCTCCACACAAAATCCAACCGTTACACACATAATTGAGCAATCTCGGTGAGACCGAAGTGAAAACTCGGTCAGACCGAAAGTTCAAATATAGTGAACGTTGGGGTTTTCGGTGGGACCGAAAATACCATCTCGGTGTGTCCGATATGAGTCAAAGGTAGGAGCTTGCCATTCTCGGTGGGACCGAAATTAACAACTCGGATATTCCGATATGATGTCAATTGGTTACAGAAGGTTGGCAGTCCAGTTTCGGTGAGACCGAACTCAAAATCGGATGGACCGAAATATCTAGGGTTTGGAAGAATAGCTGAGGTGGTTCATCTCGGTGGGACTGAGTTGGAAGAATCGGTTTGTCCGAGATTACTTCTGAGTGTGTTAAGTAGTGAAATTTGCTGATAGTTGAAGGAGCTAAATCACTAAGCACTTGAGCAACCAGATCATCAACACAACCTCATCCCCTTTTAATAGTATTGGCTTTTCCTATGGACTCAATGTGATCTTTGATCACTAAACCAAAAATGGAGTCTTGAGCTTTTGCCAATGCTTGTCTTAGCATTTTGAGGGGTCCACTTCTTCAGACATTTCCATACCCATATCATCGAACTTCTCTGAAATGATTCTCAAGTAAATGTTAGTTCAATGATATATATGTTGTTATTAATTACCAAAACCACCCGGGGATTAGTTGCACTTTCACTCTCTGATGAAACATGTAAGATACAACTAAAGACTATAGATATGTTTAGAAGGCGGAACCTTATGATTCTATTTGCGACTACTGACATTTGTTTACCTACTGTTGTGAGATGAATCAAAGTAAATGCACATGTGAGTTATGATGAAGATTTTGCACAATCAAGACATGGGTAATTGCTAGGTGGTGATGTTTGAGTTGAAGCTTTGCAAGGATGTCCATCGGTTAATATAACCATATGATCCATAAATTTGATTGTTCGTCTATTCTTCAAGCTTTGAATGATATAAGTAGGAGGATCAATCTTTCATGTGTACCACTACAATAATATCATTCTAATGTATGGGTGTCAAACTAGAATAATTTGTTTATTATTTTTCTGATCCTTTTAGGAGAGTTGGTTTGTGAATTAAAACATCAATTTTAGGCAATAGTTCCCGCAGCAACGGGCGGAAAAATATCTAGTTGAAATAGAACCCAAATACATCATTAAGGTTGCAAAAAAAGAGAATTATGAATGTTTTGTCTCAAGCACATGAAGTGTGACTGAAAAGGAAATGAAAAACATCTTTTGAATAGTACCAAGAATTTCCCCATGTTTTCTCTCATTTTTTCTTCCTAGAGGTTGAGTTGCGTTGCTTGGGCATTTCTTGGATCATTTGTCATCGCGACTCTCGAGTACACACAAGCTGGTATAGCATGTCCCACCTCGGAGCAGAACTGACATTTAGGTGGTGTTGCCGCCACCTATGATACAGCTTTTAGGGGTTCACATGTCTGCAGATTGTGACCTTCTTCTTTGCTTAACTTGCAGCGAGTACTCCTTTTTTGAGATTTGGGCTTCCCTGCTACCGTTTTGTTCTTCTCTTCTTGTTACGACTTCTTCTTCTGCTTCTCATCTCGCTGCTCTATCAGAGTCTTCTTCCTCTTCTCTCTTTCAGTTGGTATCCCTTTCTTAGGCACATGAGACGGGTTTTGTAGCATCTCCGAGCTTTGAGGTTGCGACGGGTCATCATGCAATTTTCCTGTTGCGGTAGCTGGTGGTTTTGGTGGTTCACTTTGCTATGTTGCTTGATGTGTTGGCAGTGCTCATCTCCTTGTCGCTGCTATTGAAGGATCAAGAACATTTATTGCTTCATCCAATATCTTGTAGGCATCCTCATTGCAAGATGCATTGGAGGCAAACCATGTTAACCTTCGGGCTTCTGTAATGGGAGTTGTATTTCAGCGTGTTTGTCGAGGGGTGCCCGAAGTCCAGCAATCACCTAGTTCTAGCCATGCTTGTTTTTGCTGCTTCAAACCACCTCACCAATAAGTATCGCTGCGGAATAACTTGCACATTGAGGTGCACCATCACCCTTATTATATGAGGGAACAAACTAGATAATTCATCTCAAATTAGTGGCAACTACATTGAAGCACCCATTTATCCATCATAACATGCACAGAATACAGCTTTGGGTTCTCATATAAGCTTGGTGTTAGCTTGGACAGGAGACCTTGCCCTTGGTACCCAGGGTCTTGGTTGATAATGTGGTCAGTAAACACAGTCACTTGTTTCTGGAATTTTCCAAAGACGTTGTGTGTGTAGTAACCAACAGCTTGGCACTCAATATTGTATCTGCAACATCACCAAAGGAAACCAAGGTCACAAAACAGATCATAAACAAACATTTTTTTGGATTTTTGCTTTGGTATAGTGAAGTTGGCATACCGAGCGTATAGTGGCAGAGCAGTCTTTTCACCAGTGAAGCCGGCATTGTACTCATGATCAAGCATTGTTTCCTGGCATGGTTCATACTACTGCACAAACCTCCATACGGAATCATTCAGACGAATCATTGTCTTGAAATATGAGTTAAGCCCCTCTAACATGCCTGTTGTGCTCATGAATGGGAAGGAATTATTTTTGAAGTACATTGGAGCCCACAATGCCTCGTTCGCCACATGTTCTTCAAGTGTCTGTTTTCAACAACTTCAAAACAGTGCAACATGTACTACTATGTTTCCTCAAATTCTTCAACAGTTTCCGAGTTATTGATGCTAGTGTAAAACACATTTGCAAGGGCCTCATCTCAGCTCAGCAGCCTTCCCAACTTAGAACGTGCGTTGCTAAACACATGAAACTTGCAACACCTATGGCATGTATTTGTGAGCACCTGCTCTATAGCTGTCGCCATTGCTTGGTCCTGGTCGGTCATTATGTTATTTGGATGTTCATTGTTCATTGAAACCATCCACTGCTGAAACACCCACTTAAATATTTCAATGGTCTCATACTCTCATACGATAACAAGGCACATCCGAGTGAAATGGTTTGGAGGTGGTTGTTGATAACAACTATAGGACCAAAAGGCATGGTGTATCTGTTGGTGCAGAAAGTTGTGTAAAAATCACACAATCTTTATATTTCGGGTACAACGTTATTGTTCTCCCATCAACACCAAAAAAAGCAGTCACAGATTTGTGGCGGGATCTTTTTGCTTCGCCGATAAAAACTCTGGATTCCCGGCCTTTCTCCTCTCAAAGTACTTCACTGTCATATTGTCACAACCCTAGAATTCTTTGTAGTTAGTTGCATCTGTGAGCATCCATGCATCTTGTTTAAATTCAAAAGAATTTGAATTAGGGATGTTCAAACCCTAGCACCAAATGAATTCAACTAGGGTCAAATAAAAATATTTTCAATGAAACCAAATTGCCCTTCAGAAAAGTTAATCATTTTTGAATTGGCTAAAAACCTCTTCCAAAAATGGTGCACATATTTCTAGGAAATTCTGGATTTTTGAATTAAATCATAAGTATTTGAATTGGGACATTTAAATTCTATAAAATATTTTAAATGTCCAAATAATCTTGAAAGCATTTGAGGGTTGTTGAAAATATTTTCAAAAGTGCCCACAATTATTTTCAGGATTTTACAAAATGAATTAGTATTTTTACTAATTCAAAACAGAGCAGAATAAATAGAAAACAGAAACAAATTAGAAAAGACAGAGGAAGAGAGAGAGAACTAACCTAGCTTACCTGTAGCAGCAGCCCAGCTGCAGGCCCAGCCCACCAGGGGGAGCACTGTCTTCTTCCTCCTGCCAGGAGGAGAAGCAGCTGCGTGCCCAGCGCACAGCCGACCCGCGCCAGCTCTTGCTTGCCACCTCATGGCGTCTCAGCGCTTCCAACCGTGCCACGAAGATGCCCTTGTTCCCCTCTGCCTCTCTCCTCTCTGACATCCCCCTCTACCCTCTCTCTCTCTCGCTAGAATAGAGCGCAACCTGGGGCTGGCGTCGCCGCCGCTCGCTGCCACCGCGTCCACCGCCTCCCCCTCGACCCCTCACCATGCCTAAGAGCTCTGTATCGACGTCCCCGACCTCCTCGACAAGCCACGAGGCCTCGGACGCGCTGCATCGTCTCCATTGAGCTCTTCCCCCTGTTCGGCCGCCGGAGATCCCCTTTGCCGCACCGCCCGCTCTGGACCATCTCGGAGCTCACCGACCAGCTCGTCCGACTCGCCGGGAGCCTCTGACCCCGACCATACCTCTCTTTTGCGTAAGCCTCCCCGGCAACGGCGCCAGAAATTCTTCTTGCTACCTCTTGAGCTTGCGTTGTATTCCCTCGAAGAGGAAAGGGAGATGCAGCACAGTAGCGTAAATATTTCCCTCAGTTTTTGAGAACCAAGGTATCAATCCAGTAGGAGACCACGCGCCAGTCCCTCGCACCTGCACAAACAAATAAGAACTTCGCACCCAACGCGGTAAGGGGTTGTCAATCCCTTTACGGTCACTTACGATAGTGAGATCTGATAGAGATGATAATTATATTTTTGGTATTTTTGGTATAGAAACAAAAAGTAAAGAAAGCAAATAAACAACGGCGGCAGAAATTGATGGGAAAGTAATATGATAAAGGTAGACCCCGGGGCCATAGTTTTATCTAGTGGCTTCTCTCATGATAGAGATATTCTACGACGGGTAAACAAATTACTGTCGAGCAATTGATAAAAAAGCGAATAAGAGACTATCTAGGCATGATCTTGTATATAGGCATCACGTCCGAGACAAGTAGACTGAAACGATTCTCCATCTACTACTATTACTCCACACATCGACCGCTATCCAGCATGCATCTAGTGTATTGAGTTCATAAGAACAGAGTAACGCCTTAAGCAAGATGACATGATGTAGAGGGATAAACTCAAGCAATATGATGAAAACCCCATCTTTTTATCCTCGATGGCAACAATACAATACGTGCCTTGCTGCCCCTACTGTCACTGGGAAAGGACACCGCAAGATTGAACCCAAAGCCAAGCACTTCTCCCATTGCAAGAACTACAGATCTAGTAGGCCAAACCAAACCAATAATTCGAAGAGACTTGGAAGGATATTATGAGCACACATAAAAAGTTCAGAGAAGAACCAAATATCTTTCATAGATAACCTCGATCATAAACCCACAATTCATCGAATCTCGACAAACACACCACAAAAAGAGGAGAACTTTGTATTGAGATCCGGAGAGAGAGAGAGAAGAAGCCATCTAGATACTAGCTATGGACCCGAAGGTCTGAGGTAAACTACTCACAACTCATGGTGAGGGCGATGATGATGATGATGATGAAGGCCTCCATGATGGATCCCCCTCCCATAACAGGCTCCAAGATGGGATCTCCACGGGAACAGCAGCTACGGCGGTGGAATTAGGGTTTTCTCTCTGCGTATGGATTTTCTGGGGTACATAGGTATATATAGGAAGAAGGGGGCACCGGGGGCCACACGGGCTGCCCTCGAGGCAGGGGGCGCGCCCTGAGAAGGGGGGCGTGCCCCCCACCCTCGAGGGTGGCCCCTCTGTCCCCTGGCTTGGCCTCGAAGTCTTTCGTGCATGATTTCCTCCAAAAATATCTCTCGCGAAGGTTTCATTCCGATTGGACTCCGTTTGATATTCCTTTTCTGCAAAACCCTGAAATAGGCAAAAAAACAACAATCTGGACTGGGCCTTTGGGTTAGTAGGTTAGTCCCAAAAATGATATAAAAGTGAATGATAAAGCCCATTAAACATCCAAGACTTCATAGATTATAGCATGGAACAATCAAAAATTATAGATACGTTGGAGACGTATCAGGGGACCTCATGCATCAGGTTTGACCTGGGTCAACACGGTTGACCTGCTGATGCAGGCATGACGCTATCCTGACGCCATAAACCTTTTTTCTGGATTATTTCTATTTTATAAATATTTGAAGATTCCAGAAAATTAGCAAAACCTCTAAAAATCATAGGAAATAATCTGTAACTCCAAATAAAATAATTTATATATGAAAAATTATTAGAAAAAAGCATGGAATCTATTTATGGCATTATCATGCATGTTTGAACAAGTTAAGGTTTCTGTATAAGACAATTTGAATGAATGGCATTTGAATATCCACATATGGAGTTGAATTTGAATCCTTGGTTCAAACCAACTTCATTTAATCTGGTTGCTAGCTGCAATAGCTGAAATCACAGCATGTTGCCATGTCATGATCATGCATCATATTGTTGCATTGCATTGATTGTGTCTTTTCTCTGTTTGCCGGTATTGTTCCCTCTCGATAGACGTGTTCCGACGATGAGTTTGATGACATCGATGAAGAGCTATATTATCTTCAGAAGAGCTAGGCAAGCAACCCTCATTGAACATTCTGATAGAATCCCACTCTCTCGCTCTTGCTCTCTTTTACTGCATTATTGTTGGGGAACGTAGTATTTTAAAATTTTCCTACGACCACGCAAGATCTATCTACTAGATGCATAGCAACGAGAGGGGAGAGTGTGTCTACGTACCCTCGTAGACCGGGAGCGGAAGCGTCAAGTGACGCGGTTGATGTTGTCGAACTTCTTCGCGATCCAACCGATCAAGCACCGAACGTACGGCACCTCCGCGTTCAGCACACGTTCAGCTTGATGACGTCCCACGAGCTCTTGATCCAGTTGAGCTTCACGGGAGAGTTTCGTCAGCACGACGGCGTGGTGACGGATATGATGTGTTCACCAGCGCAGGGCTTCGCCTAAGCTCCGCGACGATATGACCGAGGTGTGATTCTGTGGAGGGGGCACCGCACACGGCTAAAACAATTCAACTTGTGTGTCTTTGGGTGCCCCCCTGCCCCCGTATATAAAGGAGCAAGGGAGGGAGGCCGGCCGGCCCTTCCTGGTGCGGCTAGGGAGTGGACTCCTACTAGGAATAGGATTGCAATCCTATTCCTAGTAGGATTCACCAAAAGAAGGAAGAGGGAAAGGAATAGGAGAGGTGGCGCCCCCCCCCCCAATCCTAGTCCAACTAGGAACCCTAGGTGGGGGCGCCGGCCAGCCCTATGGGCTGCCTCTCTCTTTCCCTTTAGGCCCACTATGGACCATCCCCTCTCGTAGGGGGTTCCGGTAACCCCTTCCGGCATTCCCGATAAATCCGAAACTTTTCCGGAACACTTCCGGTGTCCGAATATAGCCGTCCAATATATCAATCTTTATGTCTCGGACATTCCGAGACTCCTCGTCATGTCCGTGATCTCATCCGGGACTCCGAACTGCCTTCGGTACATCAATACTCATAAACTCATAATACCGATCGTCATCAAACGTTAAGCGTGCGGACCCTACGGGTTCGAGAACTATGTAGACATGACCGAGACTATCTCCGGTCAATAACCAATAGCGGAACCTGGATGTTCATATTGGCTCCTACATATTCTACGAAGATCTATTATCGGTCAGAACCGCATAACAACATACGTTGTTCCTTTTGTCAAGCGGTATGTTACTTGCCCGAGATTCGATCGTCGGTATCTCTATACCTAGTTCAATCTCGTTACCGGCAAGTCTCTTTACTCGTTCCGTAACACATCATCTCGTGACTAACTCATTAGTCTTTTGCTTGCAAGGCTTATTGTGATGTGTGTTACCGAGAGGGCCCAGAGATACCTCTCCGACACTCGGAGTGACAAATCCTAATCTTGATCTATGCCAACACCACGAATACTTTCGGAGACACCTGTAGAGCATCTTTATGATCACCCAGTTACGTTGTGACGTTTGATAGCACACAAGGTGTTCCTACGGTATTCGGGAGTTGCATAATCTCATAATCATAGGAACATGTATAAGTCATGAAGAAAGCAATAGCAGTAAAACTAAACGATCATAGTGCTATGCTAACGGATGGGTCTTGCCCATCACATCATTCTCCTAATGATGTGATCCCGTTGACCAAATGACAACTCATGTCTATGGCTAGGAAACATAACCATCTTTGATCAATGAGCTAGTCTAGTAGAGGCATACTAGGGACATACTGTTTTGTCTATGTATTCACACATGTACAAAGTTTCCGGTTAATACAATTCTAGCATGAATAAAAGACATTTATCATGATATAAGGAAATACAAATAACATCTTTATTATTGCCTCTAGGGCATATTTCCTTCAGTCTCCCACTTGAACTAGAGTCAATAATCTAGCTCACATCGCCATGTTATTTAATACCGATAGTTCACATCGTTATGTGAATAACATCCATAGTTCACATCGCCATGTGACCAATACTCAAAAAGGGTTTACTAGAGTCAATAATCTAGTTCACATCACTATGTTATAATACCCAAGAGTAATAAGGTGTTATCATGTTTTGCTTGTGAGAGAAGTTTAGTCAACGGGTCTGTCACATTCAGATCCGTATGTATTTTGCAAATTTCTATGTCTACAATGCTCTGCATGGAGCTACTCTAGCTAATTGCTCCCACTATGCATCCAGATTGATACTTAGAGTCATCTGGATTTAGTGTCAAAGCTTGCATCGGCGTAACCCTTTACGACGAACTCTTTATCACCTCCATAATCGAGAAACATTTCCTTAGTCATCCAATTACTAAGGATAATTTTGACCGCTGTACAGTGATCTACTCCTGGATCACTATTGTACTTCCCTGTCAAACTCATGGCAAGGTATACAACGTGTTTTGTACACAGCATGGCATACTTTATAGAACCTATGGATGAGGCATAGGGAATGACTTTCATTCTCTCTATATTTTTCTGCCGTGGTCTGGCTTTGAGTCTTACTCAACTTCACACCTTACAAGTCAGGCAAGAACTTCTTCTTTGACTGATCCATTTTGAACTACTTCAAAATCTTATCAAGGTATGTACTTATCGAAAGTCTTATCAAGCGTCTTGATTTATCTCTATAGATCTTGATGCCCAATATGTAAGCAGCTTCACCAAGGTCTTTCTTTGAAAAACTCCTTTCAAACACTCCTTTATGCTTTCCAGAAATTTCTACATCATTTCCGATCGACAATATGTCATTCACATATACTTATCAGAAAGGTTGTAGTGCTCCCACTCACTTCTTGTAAATACAGGCTTCACAGCAAGTCTGTATAAATCTATATGCTTTGATCAACTTATCAAAGCGTATATTCCAACTCCGAGATGCTTGCACTAGTCCATAGATGGATCGCTGGAGCTTGCACATTTTGTTAGCACCTTTAGGATTGACAAAACCTTCTGGTTGCATCATATACAAGTCTTCTTTAATAAATCCATTAAAGAATGCAGTTTTGTTATCCATTTGCCAGATTTCATAAAATGCGGCAATTGCTAACATGATTCGGACAGACTTAAGCATCGCTGCGGGTGAGAAAGTCTCATCGTAGTCAACTCCTTGAACTTGTCGAAAACCTTTTCGCAACAAGTCGAGCTTTGTAAACAGTAATATTACCGTCTGCATCGGTCTTCCTCTTGAAGATCCATTTATTTTTGATGGCTTGCCGATCATCGGGCAAGTCAACCAAAGTCCACACTTTGTTCTCATACATGGATCCCATCTCAGATTTCATGGCTTCAAGCCATTTTGCGGAATCTGGGCTCATCATCGCTTCATCATAGTTCGTAGGTTCATCATGGTCTAGTAACATGATTTCCAGAACTGGGTTGCCGTACCACTCTGGTGCGGAACGTACTCTGGTTGATCTACGACGTTCAGCAGAAACTTGATCCGAAGTTTCATGATCATTATCATTAACTTCCTCACTAATTGGTGTAGGAATCACTGGAACAATTTCCTGTGATGTACTACTTTCCAATCTGGGAGAAGGTATAATTACCTCATCAAGTTCTACTTTCCTCCCACTCACTTCTTTCGAGAGAAACTCTTTTTCTAGAAAGGATCCGTTCTTAGCAACGAATATTTTGCCTTCGGATCTGTGATAGAAGGTGTACCCAACAGTCTCTTTTGGGTATCCTATGAAGACACATTTCTCCGACTTGGGTTCGAGCTTATCAGGTTGAAGTGTTTTCACATAAGCATCGCAGCCCCAAATTTTAAGAAACGACAACTTTGGTTTCTTGCCAAACCATAGTTCATAAGGTGTCGTATCAACGGATTTAGATGGTGCCCTATTTAACGTGAATGCAGCTGTCTAAAGCATAACCCCAAAACGATAGTGGTAAATCGGTAAGAGACATCATAGATCGCACCATATCCAATAAAGTACGGTTACGACGTTCGGACACACCATTACGCTGTGGTGTTCCAGGTGGCGTGAGTTGTGAAACTATTCCACATTGTTTCAAATGAAGACCAAACTCGTAACTCAAATATTCTCCTCCACGATCAGATCGTAGGAACTTTATTTTCTTGTTACGATGATTCTCTACTTCACTCTGAAATTCTTTGAACTTTTCAAATGTTTCAGACTTGTGTTTCATTAATTAGATATACCCATATCTGCTCAAATCATCAGTGAAGGTCAGAAAATAACGATACCCGCCGCGAGCATCAACACTCATTGGTCCACACACATCAGTATGTATGATTTCCAACAAATCTGTTGCTCGCTCCATAGTTCCGGAGAACGGAGTTTTAGTCATCTTGCCCATGAGGCATGGTTCGCAAGCACCAAGTGATTCCAAAAGTCCATCATTATGGAGTTTCTTCATGCGTTTTACACCAATATGACCTAAACGGCAGTGCCACAAATAAGTTGCACTATCTTTATTAACCTTGCATCTTTTGGTTTCAATATTATGAATATGTGTATCACTACAATCGAGATCCAATAAGAATAGACCACTCTTTAAGGGTGCATGACCATAAAAGATATTATTCATTAAAATAGAACAACCATTATTCTCTGATTTAAATGAATAACCGTCTCGCAATAAACAAGATCCAGATATAATGTTCATGCTCAACGCTGGCACCAAATAACAATTATTTAGGTCTAAAACTAATCCCGAAGGTAGATGTAGAGGTAGCGTGCCGACGGCGATCACATCGACTTTGGAACCGTTTCCCACGCGCATCGTCACCTCGTCCTTAGCTAATCTTCGTTTAATCCGTAGTCCCTGTTTCGAGTTACAAATATTAGCAACCGAACCGGTATCAAATACCCAGGTACTACTACGAGCATTAGTAAGGTACACATCAATAACATGTATATCACATATACCTTTGTTCACCTTGCCATCCTTCTTATCCGCCAAATACTTGGGGCAGTTCCGCTTCCAGTGTCCAGTCCCCTTGCAGTAGAAGCACTCAGTTTCAGGCTTGGCTCCAGATTTGGGTTTCTTCGTGGAAGTAGCAACTGACTTGCTATTCTTTTTGAAGTCCCTTTTCTTTCCCTTGCCCTTTTTCTTGAAACTAGTGGTCTTGCTAACCATCAACACTTGATGCTCCTTTTTGATTTCTACCTCCGCAGCTTTGAGCATAGCGAAGAGCTCGGGAATTGTCTTTTGCATCCCTTGCATGTTATAGTTCATCACGAAGCCTTTATAGCTTGGTGGCAGTGATTGAAGAACTCTATCAATAACACTATCCTCGTCAACTTTGCAACCAAGTTGAGTCATATGATTGTAGTACCCAGACATTCTGAGCAAGTGTTCACTGATAGAACTATTCTCCTCCATCTTGCAGCTGTAGAACTTATTGGAAATCTCATATTTCTCAATTCGGGCATTTGCTTGAAATATTAACTTCAACTCCTGGAACATCTCATATGGTCCATGACGTTCAAAACGTCGTTGAAGTCCCGGTTCTAAGCCGTAAAGCATGGCACACTGAACTATCGTGTAGTCATCAGACCGCGATTGCCAGACGTTCAAAGCGTCTACATCAGCGGAAGGGGGCTTGTCACCTAGCAGTGCTTCAAGGACATAATTCTTCTGTGCAGCAATGAGGATAATCCTCAGGTTACGGACCCAGTCCGTGTAATTGCTACCATCATCTTTCAACTTAGCTTTCTCTAGGAATGCATTAAAATTCAAAGGAACGGTAGCACGGGCCATTGATCTACAACGACATAGATATGCAAAACTATCAGGACTAAGTTCATGATAAATTAAAGTTCAATTTAATCATATTAATTTAAAGAACTCCCACTTAGATAGACATCCCTCTGGTCATCTAAATGATCACGTGATCCAAATTAACTAAACCATGTCCGATCATCACGTGAGATGGAGTAGTTTCAATGGTGAACATCTTATGTTGATCATATCTACTATATGATTCACGCTCGACCTTTCGGTCTCCAGTGTTCCGAGGCCATATCTGTATATGCTAGGTTCGTCAAGTTTAACCCGAGTATTCTGCGTGTGCAAAACTGGCTTACACCCGTTGTATTAGAACATAGAGCTTATCACACCCGATCATCACGTGGTGTCTCGGCACGACGAACTTTCGCAACGGTGCATACTCAGGGAGAACGCTTATACCTTGAAATTTAGTAAGGGATCATCTTATAATGCTACCGTCGTTCTAAGCAAAATAAGAAGCATAATAAGATAAACATCACATGCAATCAAAATATGTGACATGATATGGCCATCATCATCTTGTGCTTTTGATCTCCATCTCCAAAGCACCGTCATGATCACCTTCGTCACCGGCGCGACACCTTGATCTCCATCGTAGCATCGTTGTCATCTCGTCAACTATTGCTTCTACGACTATCGCTACCGCTTAGTGATAAAGTAAAGCAATTACATGGCGATTGCATTTCATACAATAAAGCAACAACCATATGGCTCCTGCCAGTTGCCGGTAACTTTACAAAACATGATCATCTCATACAAAACCGTATAACTCATCATGTCTTGACCATATCACATCACAACATGCCCTGCAAAAACAAGTTAGACGTCCTCTACTTTGTTGTTGCAAGTTTTACGTGGCTGCTACGGGCTTAGCAAGAACCGTTCTTACCTACGCATATAAAACCACAACGATGTTTCGTCAAGTATGTGCTGTTTTAACCTTCACAAGGACCTGGCGTAGCCACACTTGTTTCAGCTAAAGTGAGAGAGACAGACACCCGCCAGTCACCTTTAAGCAACGAGTGCTCGTAACGGTGAAACCAGTCTCGCGTAAGCGTACGCGTAATGTCGGTCCAGGCCGCTTCATCTCACAATACCGCCGAAACAAAGTATGACATGCTGGTAAGCAGTATGACTAGTATCGCCCACAACTCATTGTGTTCTACTCGTGCATATCATCTACGCATAGACCTGGCTCATGATGCCACTGTTGGGGAACGTAGTATTTTAAAATTTTCCTACGATCACGCAAGATCTATCTACTAGATGCATAGCAACGAGAGGGGAGAGTGTGTCTACGTACCCTCGTAGACCGGGAGCGGAAGCGTCAAGTGACGCGGTTGATGTTGTCGAACTTCTTCGCGATCCAACCGATCAAGCACCGAACGTACGGCACCTCCGCGTTCAGCACACGTTCAGCTTGATGACGTCCCACGAGCTCTTGATCCAGTTGAGCTTCACGGGAGAGTTTCGTCAGCACGACGGCGTGGTGACAGATATGATGTGTTCACCGGCGCAGGGCTTCGCCTAAGCTCCGCGACGGTATGACCGAGGTGTGATTCTGTGGAGGGGGCACCGCACACGGCTAAAACAATTCAACTTGTGTGTCTTTGGGTGCCCCCTTGCCCCCGTATATAAAGGAGCAAGGGAGGGAGGCCGACCGGCCCTTCCTGGTGCGGCTAGGGAGTGGACTCCTACTAGGAATAGGATTGCAATCCTATTCCTAGTAGGATTCACCAAAAGAAGGAAGAGGGAAAGGAATAGGAGAGGTGGCGCCCCCCCCCCCCAATCCTAGTCCAACTAGGAACCCTAGGTGGGGGCGCCGGCCAGCCCTATGGGCTGCCTCTCTCTTTCCCTTTAGGCCCACTATGGACCATCCCCTCTCGTAGGGGGTTCCGGTAACCCCTTCCGGCATTCCCGATAAATCCGAAACTTTTCCGGAACACTTCCGGTGTCCGAATATAGCCGTCCAATATATCAATCTTTATGTCTCGGACATTCCGAGACTCCTCATCATGTCCGTGATCTCATCCGGGACTCCGAACTGCCTTCGGTACATCAATACTCATAAACTCATAATACCGATCGTCATCAAACGTTAAGCGTGCGGACCCTACGGGTTCGAGAACTATGTAGACATGACCGAGACTCATCTCCGGTCAATAACCAATAGCGGAACCTGGATTTCATATTGGCTCCTACATATTCTACGAAGATCTATTATCGGTCAGAACCGCATAACAACATACGTTGTTCCTTTTGTCAAGCGGTATGTTACTTGCCCGAGATTCGATCGTCGGTATCTCTATACCTAGTTCAATCTCGTTACCGGCAAGTCTCTTTACTCGTTCCATAACACATCATCTCGTAACTAACTCATTAGTCTTTTGCTTGCAAGGCTTATTGTGATGTGTGTTACCGAGAGGGCCCAGAGATACCTCTCCGACACTCGGAGTGACAAATCCTAATCTTGATCTATGCCAACACCACGAATACTTTCGGAGACACCTGTAGAGCATCTTTATGATCACCCAGTTACGTTGTGACGTTTGATAGCACACAAGGTGTTCCTACGGTATTCGGGAGTTGCATAATCTCATAGTCATAGGAACATGTATAAGTCATGAAGAAAGCAATAGTAGTAAAACTAAACGATCATAGTGCTATGCTAACGGATGGGTCTTGTCCATCACATCATTCTCCTAATGATGTGATCCCGTTGACCAAATGACAACTCATGTCTATGGCTAGGAAACATAACCATCTTTGATCAATGAGCTAGTCTAGTAGAGGCATACTAGGGACATACTGTTTTGTCTATGTATTCACACATGTACTAAGTTTCCGGTTAATACAATTCTAGCATGAATAAAAGACATTTATCATGATATAAGGAAATACAAATAACATCTTTATTATTGCCTCTAGGGCATATTTCCTTCAATTATGACAACAACGATTCAACTATTGTTTGCTGCGGTAGCTGAACACCTTTCCTCTGCATGACTTGTCTTTGCCAAAGTAAATAGTTGAAACCCACTAGCATGAGTAGGAATTGTTTGAGCCATGATGTGCCTACTCATTTATGCTTGCTGAAGGAAATATGCCCTAGAGGCAATGATAAAGTTGTTATTTATATTTCCTTGTATACCATGATAAATGTCTTTTATTCATGCTAGAATTGTATTAACTGGAAACTTGATACACGTGCAAATACATAGACAAAACAGAGTGTCCCTAGTATGCCTCTACTAGACTAGCTCGTTAATCAATGATGGTTATGTTTCCTAACCATAGACATGTGTTGTAATTCGATCAACGAGGTCACATCATTATGAGAATGATGTGATGGACAAGACCCATCTGTTAGCTTAGCACTATGATCGTTTAGTTTTACTGCTATTGATTTCTTCATGACTTATACATGTTCCTCTAACTATGAGATTATGCAACTCCTGAATATCGGAGGAACACCTTGTATGCTATCAAACATCACTACGTAACTGGGTCATTATAAAGATGCTCTACAGCTGTCTCCGAAGGTGTTTGTGGTGTTGGCCTAGATCGAGAATATGATTTGTCACTCCGAGTGTCGGAGAGGTATCTCCGGGCCCTCTCGGTAATACTCATCATAATAAGCCTTGCAAGAAAATGACTAATGAGTTAGTCATGAGATGATGTATTACGGAATGAGTAAAGAGATTTGTCGGTGACGAGATTGAACTAGGTATGATGATACCGATGATCGAATCTCGGGCAAGTAACATACCGATCACAAAGGGAACAACGTATGTTGTTATGCAGTTTAACCGATAAAGATCTTCGTAGAATATGTAGGAACCAATATGAGCATCCAAGTTATGCTATTGGTTATTGACCGGAGATGAGTCTCGATCATGTCTACATAGTTCTCGAACCCGTAGGGTCCGCACTGTTAACATTCGATGACGATCGATATTATGAGTTTATGTTTTTTGATGTACCGAATGTATTTCGGAGTCCCGGATGTGATCACGGACATGACGAGGAGTCTAGAAATTGTTGAGACATAAAGATCGATATATTGAAAGGCTATGTTTGGACAGCGGAATGGTTCCGGATGAGTTCGGGCATTTTCCGGAGTACCGGGAGGTTACCGGAACCCCCCGGGGAGTCAATGGGCTTTATTGGGCCTTAGTGGAAGAGAGGAGGAGGTGGCCAAGTGGAGGGCACGCCCTCCCAAGCCCAATCCGAATTGGGGTAGGGCTCAGCCCCCCTTTCCTTTTCCCTCTCTCCCTCTTCCTTCTTCTCCTACTCCTACTAGTGGGACTAGGACTCCCCCCTTGGGTGCGCCCTATTAGGGTCGGCCCTCTCCTCCTCCCCTCCTTTATATACGTGGCCAGGGGGCACCCCATAGACACACAAGTTAATTTCTTAGCCGTGTGCAGTGCCCCCTCCACTGTTACACACCTCGGTCATATTGTCGCGGTGCTTAAGCGAAGCCCTGCTTCGGTAACTTCATCAACACCGTCACCACGCCGTCGTGCTGACGAAACTCTCCCTCGGCCTCAACAGGATCAAGAGTTCGATGGACATCACCGAGCTGAACGTGTGCAGATCGCGGAGGTGTTGTGCGTTCGGTGCTTGATCGGTTGGATCGCGAAGACGTTCGACTACGTCAACAACGTTACTAAACGCTGCCGCTTTCGGTCTACGAGGGTACGTGGACACACTATCCCGCTCGTTGCTATGCTTCTCCTAGATAGATATTGCGTGATCGTAGGATTTTTTTGAAATACTACGTTCCCCAAGAGTGGTATCGGAGCCAGGTCTATGCGTAGATGATATGCACGAGTATAACACAGTGAGTTGTGGGCTATAATAGTCATACTGCTTCCCAGCATGTCATACTTTGATTCGGCGGTATTGTGAGATGAAGCGGCCCGGACTGACATTACGCATACGCTTACGCGAGACTGGTTTCACCGTTACGAGCACTCGTTGCTTAAAGGTGACCGGTGGGTGTCTGTCTCTCTCACTTTAGTTGAATCGAGTATGACTACGCCCGGTCCTTGTGAAGGTTAAAATAGCACACTTGACGAAAATTCGTTGTGGTTTTGATGCGTAGGTAAGAACGGTTCTTGCTAAGCCCGTAGCAGCCATGTAAGACTTGCAACAACAAAGTAGAGGATGTTTAACTTGTTTTTGCAGGGCATGTTGTGATGTGATATGGTCAAGACGTGATGAGTTATACGTTATTGTATGAGATGATCATGTTTTGTAAATTATCAGCAACCGGCAGGAGCCTTATGGTTGTCTCTTTATTGTATGAGTTGCGAAAGCCATGTAATTGCTTTACTTTATCACTATGAGTTAGCGATAGTAGTAGTAGCAATAGTTGGCGAGACGACCACGACACTGCGATGAAGATCATGGTGTCAAGCTGGTGACGATGGAGATCATGACGATGCTTTGGAGATGGAGATCAAAAGCACAAGATGATTATGGCCATATCATGTCACATATTTTGATTGCATATGATGTTTATCTTATTTTGCTTAGTACGGCGGTAGCATTATAAGATGATCCCTTACAAAATTTCAAGGTACAAGTGTTCTCCCTGAGTATGCACCGTTGCGAAAGTTCATCGTGCCGAGACACCACGTGATGATCGGGTGTGATAATCTCTACGTTCAAATACAACGGGTGTAAGACAATTTTGCACATGCAGAATACTCGGGTTGAACTTGACGAGCCTAGCATATACAGACATGGCCTCGGAACATTGGAGACCGAAAGGTCGAGCGTGAATCATATAGTAGATATGATCAACATAAGATGTTCACCATTGAAAACTACTCCATCTCACGTGATGATCAGACATGGTTTAGTTGATTTGGATCACATGATCATTTAGATGACTAGAGGGATGTCTATCTAAGTGGGAGTTCTTTAGTAATATGATTAATTGAACTTTAATTTATCATGAACTTAGTCCTGATAGTTTTTGCATATATATGTTGTTGTAGATCAATGGCCCGTGCTACCGTTCCCTTAAATTTTAATGCGTTCCTAGAGAAAGCTAAGTTGAAAGATGATGGTAGCAACTACACGGACTGGGTCCGTAACTTGAGGATTATCCTCATTGCTGCACGGAAGAATTATGTCCTTGAAGCACCGCTAGGTGACAGGCCTGCTGCAGGAGCAACTCCGGTCGTTATGAACGTCTAGCAAGCTCGTTCTGATGACTACTCGATAGTTCAGTGTGTCATGCTTTACAGCTTAGAATCGGGACTTCAAAGATGTTTTGAACGTCATGGAGCATATGAGATGTTCCAAGAGTTGAAGTTAATATTTCAAGCAAATGCCTGAATTGAGAGATATGAAGTCTCCAATGAGTTCTATAGCTGCAAGATGGAGGAGAATAGTTCTATCAGTGAACACATACTCAGAATGTCTGGGTACTACAATCACATGACTCAACTTGGTTGCAAAGTTGATGAAGATAGTGTTATTGATAGAGTTCTTCAATCACTGCCACTAAGCTATAAAGGCTTCGTGATGAACTATAATATGCAAGGGATGCAGAAGACTATTCCTGAGCTCTTCGCTATGCATAAAGCTACGGAGGTAGAAATCAAAAAGGAGCATCAAGTGTTGATGGTTAACAAGACCACTAGTTTCAAGAAAAAGGGCAAGGGAAAGAAGGGAATTTCAAGAAGAATAGCAAGCCAGTTGCTAATCTCGCGAAGAAACCCAAGTTTGGAGCCAAGCCTGCAACTGAGTGCTTCTACTGCAAAGGAACTGCACACTTGAAGCGGAACTACCCCAAGTATTTGGCGGATAAGAAGGATGGCAAAGTGAACAAAGGTATATTTGATATACATGTTATTGATGTGTACCTTACTAATGCTCGTAGTAGCACTTGGGTATTTGATACTGGTTCGGTTGCTAATATTTGTAACTCGAAACAGGGGCTACGGATTAAACAAAGATTAGCAAAGGACAGGTGGCGATGCGTGTGGGAAATGGTTCCAAAGTCGATGTGATCGTCGTCGGCACGCTACCTCTACATCTACCTTCGGGATTAGTTTTAGACCTAAATAATTGTTATTTGGTGCCAGCGTTGAGCATGAACATTATATCTGGATCTTGTTTGTTGCGAGACGGTTATTATTTAAATCAAAGAATAATGGTTGTTCTATTTATACGAGTAATATCTTTTATGGTCATGCACCCTTGATGATAGGTCTATTTTTGTTGGATCTCGATCGTAGTGATACACATATTCATAATATTGAAGCCAAAAGATGCAAAGTTGATAATGATAGTGCAACTTATTTGTGGCACTGCCGTTTAGGTCATATTGGTGTAAAGCGCATGAAGAAACTCCATGTTGATGGACTTTTGGAATCACTTGATTATGAATCTCTTGGTGCTTGCGAACCATGCCTCATGGGCAAGATGACTAAAACTCCGTTCTCCAGAACAATGGAGCGAGCAACTGACTTATTGGGAGTCATACACACTGATGTATGTGGTCCAATGAGTGTTGAGGCTCGCGGCGGGTATCGTTATTTTCTGACCTTCACAGATGATTTGAGCAGATATGGGTATATCTACTTGATGAAATACAAGTCTGAAACATTTGAAAAGTTCAAAGAATTTCGGAGTGAAGTAGAGAATCATCGTAACAAGAAAATAAAGTTTCTATGATCTGATCGCGGAGGCGAATATTTGAGTTATGAGTTTGGTCTTCATTTGAAACAATGGATGTGTATGCTCCGCAAAGTGATATGATGTGTTGCATGCTAGACCGGTGTGACTTAGGATCGGGGTCCCGACACATATCCATGTCTTGGAATGGTATCGCTTGCCGGAGCTTTGCACATTCATTTGCCACATCTCTCTTCACATACGGGAGTATCCTGGGGTCACCTCCATGGATCTTACCAAGGAAACCCATGCATTCTGAATTTGTTAGGTTGACATCATGCAACTCAACAAGAGTTCGTAATCCTCAGCAGGTATATTACGATGCGAGCGGTAGTATCTAACACTTTCCGGTTGTTGCATCAAGGAATGTGTATGCTCTGCAACAAAATAAGTCACTGTCCATACCTTCTCCCTAAGTCCAACAATCATGTGTGCCTTACAATTATGACGGAGAATCCTGTTCTTCTAGTGTTTTCTATTACATCCATTTCAGCACTAGGCCGCTTGCTGGAGTTGCTTGTTTCTGTCGCAGTGCTCTCTGAGGTGCTACTTCTTTCTGGTTTATCGAGGTTTCTAGCGTGCACACACCCAAAGACCCTCTTGATCATTATTGCTTCCTCTTGCTTCTGGCCCCTCTTCTGGCTGTACTTTGTAGAAGATATATGTGTCCCAAACCCCAACTTGAAGGCATAGTCATTATAGAATTTCTTGGCATCCTCAATTGTGTCCAACACCATGCCAACATAGGGCGGTAGTGGCTGCGATGAAACATCTCCATCATCCGAATCATCTTGCATCGCATCATCAGCATGCAAGAAACCATCTGAATCTTCAGGATTATCGACAGAAAAGTTCTGTTGGACATAGCTCTCTTCCCCTTCAGTGCCAGCTTCCTGAAATGAGAGAACATGTTTCCTTTTTTGTAAAGAGAGGTGTTGTGCAATAGTTAATTTTTCATATACATGGTATCAACAGTTCTAATGTTTTTTAAAAAATTCAGGAACACAGATACATCAATCAATAGTTTTTCAGCTACATGGCACACAAATTTTCAATCAATGTTGGTTTTTCCCACATAAGCATACACATTTTCAAATGGGCATCAGAGTGATTTATTCTGCTTTTTTCATCAAAATAGGTTGATAAATAACAAGTAACAAAGGGGATCATGTTGCAAAGACACAAGAAGCAGACATGGGTGTGGGGATGTGCCTTGGTTCCACCCCACACACATGAAATAAAAATGATTTCTAACTGCCACACACATGAAACAAATAGAATTCTAGCCATGTTTATGATACATAGGACTTTCATGAATTTTCGGAGACACACACTGACGATGGTCGGAGCTGAGAACGATGGTCGCGGCTGTTCTCGAAGCAGGGGCCCCCAGCAAGCTCGATCTGCATCGGATCCCAGCTCTGCCGCGCAATGTGGTGCGCCATGTTATTGTGGGATTTTTATGAAAGGACTAGTTTCCCCGCGCGCCGATGGCAGCCATTTTTGCGGCGGTGGGGCTGGCACCGCGCTAGGCGCAGCCGTGGCAGGATGAGGATAGGGGAATGTATTTCCAAAACTTAACGGTTGTGGCAGGAAGTAAGAAGGTGGTATTCAACAAAGGTCCATGCGGCGGACATTTCCAATACTTCCGTGGCGGACGCCTAGAGGCGCTGCATTGTGCCCCAAAACAATATCCTAATCACTACTTGACCACGACGCGACGAGTTTCCTACGCGCGCCTTTCACTTTCCCCGCACCCGAAGGGCAAGCGATGGCAGCGGGGGCCGGCGAGCAGCTGAGCCTGGCCGCGGTGCGCGACCAGCTGATCCGCGAGGAGGACTCCATCGTCTTCGCGCTCATCGAGCGGACCAAACGCCTGCGCAACACGCCGGCCTACTCGGCGGCCGCCGGCGGCTCCCTCGCCGAGTTCTTCGTCCGGGAAGCCGAGGTCCTGCACGCCAAGGCAAGCCTAGTTCATTCTCGACCTCCCACCGCGGATCCGCAGATTAAGTCGGTTGTTCGGACGAGGGGTGGACGGAAGTCGCGCGAGTCAGTTTAGATTTCGCTATCATGTTACTGTTGCAGGTTCAGGTTTTGATCTGGCTGCTCTGCTCCATCCGCTTTGACCATATTGTAGTGCAGCCATGATGAGCTTGCGTAGGCATGTGGAGTTTTGGCATTTCCAGGGGAAACTCCTCATCCAATTTGATCTTGCGAAACGTTCAGGCAGTACACTAGTACACAGCCACACATGACACATGGATAATATGATGGAATTAGCGGCCTTTTCCTTCATTTTTCATCTTTGTCATCATCGCTGTGATGGCAGTGTACTCTTTGACACAGTCACACAGATCATAGTGGCCAGACTTGACTTGGTCCTTTGGGTGTGCACATCGTATTCGTGGCACCTGCCCCCTTCGGTTTGGTATCATCTGCTTGCGTCATATTCCGAGGATCAAATCCTTATGTAGGGTTAGCTAATCATCAAGATTACCTCATATTCCAAAGGACAAACAAAGAGCCTGAAATCTGACCGGTTCGTATGAGCAGATAGCCAATTTGATTGATAATTGCTTTGTTGATGCTTTATTAGTCAGGGAAATAATTACCAGAAAAAAAGAAGATAGGAAAATATTTTAGGACTTGATAGCTTATGTCCGTATCCTATCCACGACATCCTATGAAACATTCAAACTTCAACTGAACGTATAGTTAACTTATTGTGTGATATACTACTAATTGTCATTATTGAACATCGGTATGTGTGATCTAATTACATCTGTAAGATATCATAGGCTGGACACTATCAAAAGCCAGAAGATGTTCCATTCTTCTCTCAAGATCTTCCACCACCTGTCTTTCGTACCAAAGGTCACCCGAAGGTGAATACTGGACTTCAATATTATAATATCAGCACTTCAAAATATATGTATGATATCAGGAACAGACGAGTGATGACTAACCATCACTGGGATTCTGAATTATTATTTGTTTTCTCCGTAGGTTTTGCACCCTCTCGCTTCATCGGTCTGTGTGAATGATGTAATATGGAAGATGTATTTCAATGAATTGCTACCATTATTCACTGCGGATGGCGATGATGGCAACTATGCAGAAACAGTTGCATTAGATTTTGCATGTCTGCAGGTATATGTTGTACACAAACATTTCTTTTAAATGTTACATATAGTTGCTACTGTCAGAATATTTTTTTGGTTTATAGATATATTTTAAGATCAGTGAAATGCATTGATTATTTGCTTGCAGGCTCTCTCAAGAAGAATTCATTGTGGCAAATATGTTGCTGAGGTGAAATTCAAAGACGCGCCTCAAGATTATAGCCCACCAATACGTGCTAAGGTTAATTTAGTTGGCATCTTATACTTTACTTCCTCAAATTATCTTTCACCTCTTATATCATGGTTAATTTGGTTAACATCTTATACTCTGTTTCCCCAAATTATCTTCCACCTCTTATATAGAGTTACTAGATTTTTATTGCATTTTTCTTAAAATATGTTGGCTTATTCATATATTCATGCACCTTGACATTTCAAATTTGAACAATAACCGCCAAGTGTGTTGTGTATGATGCACCATTGTATCCATGCCTTTATTCCTATTTCATTGAAGTGCTTTCCATGTTAAGCTCCAGCATGCATTAGCATTTGTGATAGCCTGATAGGAACTGCCAGTCTGAATCAGGCCTCTAAGCTCCTTTGTCTTGCTGCTCGATGCAGGACACCAATGCTCTGATGAACTTACTAACATTCACGGCAGTTGAAGAAAAGGTCAAGAAGAGAGTAGAGAAGAAGGCAATGATATTTGGACAGAATGTCACTCTGGAGGACAGTGTAGGCAAGCAAGATGGTGATGCCTGTGACAGTCACTGTAAAGTTGATCCAAAAGTGCTTTCTAAGCTATATGATATGTGGGTAATGCCTTTAACGAAGGATATTGAAGTCGAATATCTTCTTCGGCGTCTTGACTGATTCGCCCAAAAATTCAAATATAAATATGTCGCATGCTTTTGAGCTTGCCATATGTATGAAACAAATTCGAGAGGCCTTAATGAATGTAAATCCATAAAGTTTGTTCAGATCCATATGAAACAACTATGAGAAGTGATATAACTTCAATGTTAAGAACCCCTAATTGTTGATTCCACAAGCATTCGGAATCCGTGTGAAATTCGACCATCTGGGATCATACCTCGGGGATAACTAGCAGCTGACCGGGGCGATGGTTTTTGCACCGACTTGGAACGGACCGAAACCAACTCTGTAGCGATCTATCACCTCAGTAACCTCCTTTGATGACTCTTTAGCGATCTATCACCTCAGTAACCTCCTTTGATGGTTTCAGATGTGTTCTGTGTTCGTGCGAAGTCTGGATGGTTGATCTTGACTTCTCGAGGGCCTGCTGAATTCTCAGCGAAGCATTGGGTACAAAATGTCTCTCTTGATAATGTTATTTCTCTTTTCCTTTTTAAATGATCACTGCCATACTTCTTCCATCAAATTATTTTCCATTCAATTGGCCGTGCTTTGGTTAGAAAATGAACCACAGAGCTAGTATAAACTGAGCCTTGCAAAATCTGGTTAGTTAATCAAATGCAATACGGTGTGCTGGTTTTGTGCTACTTAATGTCATTTCTGGATGTTGTTATAAGGATGTAAGAATACCATTGTCATGATAACTTAGTTTTGTATAGTCTGGAAGTGATAGCCATCATGGGTGCAAGTAAGGGAGTAAAATTTCTGGTTTACTCTCTTGCGGCGCACCTAGCCGATCCCTTATCCGGCTTAGTGGAGTAAAAGTTTTACTCCACCTCCCTATTTCCCTAAATTTACTCAATCCCGCCGCGACCGAGTAAAACGGGTGCCTCTCCCTCTCGCCCCTCCCGCGCTGCACTATCTCCCGCCGACACAGCCGCCACGCCCCGCCGCCGCCACCGATGACCACCGGGCCAGCCGGAATGGATAACCCGACACCTTCCCTCACCACGCAGGCCACCAGCGCCGGCTTTTCGCCGCCGGAAACCAACCATGTGTTGCCGCCGCCGAAGAAGAAGAGTTTGGGTATGAAGAAGACCTACCGCATCCAAGCTCCTCCTCCAACCACTCCAATGGTCTCCGGGGTGTCCACCTCCTCTCTGGCAATGGCACGCCGCCCTCCCGTTGCACCTACCGAGGCAAACGTGTTCGAAAGCCGACGGCGGAGGCGGCCACGAAGAAGAAGATGAAGAAGGCCAAAGAGGCGCCTCGTCCTAGGGCGACACCTCGTGCTGCAACTCCAGCAGCTCCTACGGCAACTGCTCCGGCTCGAGCGGCTATCGCAGCCGGCAACAAGAATCGCGCCTGCCAAATGCTCGATGAAATGCCAACAAGGTAATAAGAAAAACCTTGTGGCATGTCTCTATGCGATAGTGATTGTTGGTGAGCGGTAATGATTGTTGACAGTGTTTGCTTTGATATTGTAGTGGGAAGATGAACACGGTCGAATTCCTCGCATCGCTGGAGTCCTCGCCCGCCATTGGCCTTGATGAGCTCAACTACAACTCGTTTTGGGATCATTCGACCACCCAATACATGGAGGAGGAGGAGGTCGAAGAGGTGGTGGTCGAGAAGTATGTCGAAGAGGTGGTGGCCGAGGAGGACGAGGTTTTGGAGGTGACCGAAGCAAGCACCAAGATCCCAAGGTGCCGCACGCAAAACTACAACCGAAAGGAGAACATTGCGATTTGCGACGCTTGGTGTGCCATCTCCATGTATGCAACGATCGGAATGGATCAAACCAAGACCATGTTTTGGGAGAGGATTATCGACCACTAGAACTTCGTGGACGTGCGATCAAGCCGTACCCAAGTGAGGGTGTCCTGGACTAGGGGGTACCAAGCTAGTCAGCTCGTAGTCCTTGGGATGGCCTAGTGGGCCCGCATTCTCATTAAGGAAGACTCTGGAAGTTGTACACCCAGATGAGATCAAGACCGAAGACTTGACGTGTACTGCAAGATGTCCACAGCCGCCTCACCGTGCGATCCTCAGATACCTACTATGTAACCATAGATGCCCTACTTGGCGTCTATATAAGCCAGGGGTGTAACCCGTAGAGGGGATGGAATCACAGTTACATTCTCCTAGCCCTAGAGGTTGAACACAACTTACGATCTCATGGTAGGTCAACTCTGTACTTTATACATCTCCATCAATATCAACAAGAGCAGGACATAGGGTTTTACCTCCATCAAGAGGACCCGAACCTGGGTAAACATTATCTCCCTTGTTCTTGTTACCGTCGATCTGAAATCTACAGGTCAGGACTCCCTACCCCGAGGCCTGCCGGATTTCACACGGACACTCGTGCTTTCATTGAGAAGAGCTATCTCACCTCAACGACATGCTCGGCTGAATCTAGAGCATGTCAATCTCGAATGGCAATGCTTAGGTTTATGACAAGATCGGACTTAAAGCCGACGATCGGGAAATTTACATCCCATCCACCACCCACCTAGTCGCCACGATCGATGACCTAACTGACGTGCTAGACTACGACGAGGCCATAGACATGGATGAAGATGCCGATATCCCCACCGAAAACACTTTGTCATTAGTAAACACCGGCAAGTGGACCGCAACATCTACCTACAATATATACATGGTCGACACTCCTAGGAACCCCCCTAGGGGTCGACACGGACGTGGGCGGGGCACCAGCGGGGAACCTAGCGGGAACAATGCCACCGCCGATAACGGTGGCACGGGAGCATATGAGGCCGATGACCCAGGGAAAATCCTCATGCTTCCCAGAGCGTCATGCCACCCCGAAAGGAATCCTCGAGATCCTATACCACGATGACCTCTTTGAAGGGGCTGACGACAACTACATGCTCGAGTTCGAGGAAGACGAGAGCCTCGGTACCGAGGACTACATTGTCCCTGAAGACCCCTTTGAGCAAGAGCGCTTTCGATGGCGCCTCATCGCCACGGCCCGAAGTATGAAACGCAAACTGCAACGGCTGCAAGCCAACAACGTTGCATTGAACGAAAAGTGGGTTCAAGTACTCTCAGCCGAACTGGATCTCGAAGAACGACTCCATAGCGCGCCCAAATCTTATCCTCGCACGCGTTTGCTGTCGGAGTTCAATGACGAATTAGCCACCGATGTGTCGGACCTACCCCCTAGAGGACGTGACAGGCCAGTGCGAGAAAATTTCAAAACCCAACCGGCTCCACGCTGTCACGGCAAGGAACCTATGGATTACCTAGACCCTCACGATGTCCATGTCGAATAGAGGAAAATCGGGCGCCACCTCGATCTATTTACGAATCCTGAAGGCGCGAACCCGCGGGACGAAACGGCTACGATGACTAGATGGGCAAGAACATGTTGGGAAACGTAGCATGCAATTTCAAAAAAAAACCTACGATCAAGCAAGATATATCTAGGAGATGCATTGCAATGAGAGGGGGGGAGTGTGTCTACGTACCCTCATAGACCGAAAGCGGAAGCGTTTGACAACGCGGTTGATGTAGTCGAACTTCTTCTCGTTCCGACTGATCAAGCACCGAACGTATGGCACCTCCGAGTTCTGCACACGTTCAGCTCGATGACGTCCCTCTAACTCTTGATACAGCAAAGTGTCGAGGAAGTAGATGAGTTCCGTCAGCACGACCACGTGGTGACGGTGATGGTGAAGTGATCCACGCAGGGATTTGCCTAAGCACTACGAGAATATGACCGAAGGCGTAAACCGTGGAGGGGAGGGCCGCACACGGCTAACCACTGTTGGTGTGTTCTAGGCGCGCCCCTCCCCACGTATATATAGGTTGGAGGGGGAAGAGGCATCCAAGAGGCGCCCCAACTAGGCCGAATCCTACTTGGGGTCATACCCAATTCGCCCCCTTACCATATTCTACATGGAGAAGAAGGAAGGAGGAAGAGAGAATGGAAGGGGGCCGAACCCCCCTTGTTCCTTCTCCAATTCGGCCACATGCCTAGGGGGGTGAGGGAGTCCTGAACTAGGGGGGTCCTCGGGTGTCCGGATTACTCGATATGGGCCGGACTGGTGGGCCGTGAAGATGAAGCAAAAGATTATCCCCCGTGTCAGGATAGGACTCCTACAGGCATAGAATGGCATGTTTTGTGTCCGGGTGTAATGTTTCTTTCCTCTGCAAGATGACTTTGTACAACCCTAGGTCCCTCGGGTGTGTATATAAACTCTAGGGTTTAGTCCGTAGAGGTCATCGGAAAATTCTCAGGCTAGACATCTAGGGTTTGGCCAATACGATCTCGAGGTAGATCAACTCTTGTAACCCCTATATTCATCATATTCAATAAAGCATGAAGTAGGGTTTTACCTCCATTAAGAGGGCCCGGATGTGGGTAAACATCATGTCCTTGTTTTCCCCCTGTTACTATTGATCCTTAGATACACAAGTTGGGGCCCCCTACCCGAGATCTGCCGGTTTTGACACCGACATTTGTGCTTTCATTGAGAGTTCCAATATGTTGTCGATGGAAGGATCGATGGCTCGCTTCTTCATTAGCGATGGCACTACCCGCAGGAGATCTTCCTCCCCGGTCAGCTTTTCGTATTTGGTGGCTTCGTGCTACGTGCCAACTCTGATGGCCACCTTGAGAAGGTCGACAACTATGCCCCTGGTCATCAGATCAAGTTTGGAAGTCTGAACTACGTCGCCGTTATCCGAGGAGATCTGATCTTCGAGGGATTCACGGCCTCGGCTGCCGCTCCTTGCCTGCATGAAGAAGACCCTTCGGATCTATTATCATATCCCGTCCAGGAGTCGACACTCATGTCCAGTCTGGCCTTAGATCCGGAGCAGATCACTTCGTCCGAAGACGGGAGGATAAACCCCGCCGGACTCTCCCCCTCCATGGAGCTTCTAGCCGAAGGCTCAGAGGCGATCGTGCCGCTCACAGACCCATAATCAAATGGGACTCTCCCCGTCATTGGGAAGTCGGACTCGTTTCCGATCACGAGTTCCAAACTCATGGGGTCCGCACCCTCCGGGCTCGATCAAGTGGTCATCACCAAGGCTGGCACCGCAGATCCCCAGACTCATGTCCAGCTCTCGCTCTTAAACGAGGCGCTGGACCTGCTACAATCTCTCGCCATCACGGAGGAATCACCGAACTATGCCCAGCTAGAACTAGGTGCTGAGATTAGGGAATTTTGCGTCCCATCCACCACCCACTTGGTAGCCACTGTCGAGGACTTAATCGACATGCTAGACTACGCTTCCGAAGACATCCACGACATGGACGACGATGTTGAAGCCGAACCAAGTAAAAATCTGCCCATCACTGGGCGCTGGACGGCTACTTCTACGTATGATGTATACATGGTGGACACGCCTGAAAAGAAGGACGATGATGGCACTAAAGATCCAGACGAGGACAAGCCCATCGAGGAACCACCAAAATGCTGGCGTCAGTGGCGCCGCTCTCGATCACGCCGAGGAAGGGAAAGCAAGACCGGCACCGGAGACAATGACACTCCGGATAACAGCAAACCCCGAAAACCCCACGAAACCAGTGTTAGAGCAGGAGGAAAGGGAGGAAGGTAAATTCAGTCCCAAAAAGCTCGTCGATCACAATGATTCAGAAGATAGTAACTATTTACCCGTCTCCAAAGAGGATGTTAGCCTTGGTGACGAAGAATTCATCATTCCAGAGGAACCTCTCGAATAAGAACGCTTTCAGCGACGGCTTATCGCCACAGCAAGGAGCCTGAAAAAGCAGTAGCATCGGCTTAAAACCGAACAGGATACGCTCAACGACAGATGGAATCAAGTGCTAGAAGCTGAGGAAAGATACGACCGTGAGCGCCAAACAAAGAGCTATCCCAACCACAAGCTACTGCCACAATTCGACGACGAGGCCCTTGCGCCAACACCGTCGAGGTACAATCAGGGCGATCAACCTGACCGACCACCACGTGGATGGGACAAAGCGGCCAATAAAGCCAAACAACAGCCCGCGCCCGCCCGCCATGAAGGCAAGGAGACAACGGCTCAGGGCTACAAGTACGACCTACATTAGGACCTGGCCAATAGATCCGGTCAGACCAGATCAATCTACGGGTCAAGAGGACGTGCTCCCACACGGGGTGACGGCTATCAAGCCTGGCACGACCAAAACAATCCAGTTCGGAGTAAGCACCGAACACAAATGTCATCCGAACTCGGCGCGATGTCGCCCGATATAGAGGTGCCGCACACCCTATGTGTTTTACCAATTAGGTAATGCAGCACCAATTTCCGGAAGGGTTTATACCCGTGAACACCGAGCAGTACGATGGAATGACGGATCCGACCGTATGGATTGAAGACTTTATTCTCCATATTCACATGGCTCGCAGAGATGACCTCCGTGCCATCAAATATCTCCCTCTAAAGCTGAAGGGACCAACACGGCACTGGTTGAACAGCCTCCCCGAGAACTCCGTTGGAAGCTGGGAAGAATTAGAGGATGCTTTTCGGGCCAACTTTCAGGGCACTTATGTCCGGCCACCGGATGCTGATGACCTGAGCCACATAGTCCAGCAACCCGAGGAGTCAGCGTGCAAACTCTGGAATCGATTCTTGACTAAGAAGAACCAAATCATTGACTGTCCAGACGCTGAAGCCTTAGTGGCAATCAAACACAGTATCCATGACAAATGGCTCGCCCGACATCTTGGCCAGGAGAAGTCGAAGACCATGGCAGCTCCCACTGCACTATTGACCCGCTTTTGCGCGGGCGAAGATAGCTAGCTGGCTCGTCGAAGCAACAATACCAGTGACCCAGGCACTTCGTAGGTCAGGGATGGCAATGGCAGGCCACGATGCAACAAAAACAAGCGCGAGAACAACAACGGAGAAACAGAGGATACGACAGTAAACGCCGAATTCAGTGGCTCCAAATCCGGCCAGCGAAAGAAGCCGTTAAAAGGCAATCGAGACGGTCCATCCAGCTTGGACAAGATATTAGAGAGGCCTTGCCAGATTCATGGCAGCCTTGACAAGCCTGCCAACCACACCAACAAAAATTGCTGGCTTTTCAAACAAGCCGGTAAATTAAATACCGAACTGATAACCCACAAGTATAGGGGATTGTTTGTAGACTTTTTCAATAAGTAAGAGTGTCGAACCCAGCGAGGAGCTAAAGGCAGAACAAATATTCCCTCAAGTTCTATCGACCACCGACATAATTCTACGCACACTTGACGTTTGCTTTACCGGAAACAAGAATGAAACTAGTTTGTAGGAGTGATGCTAGAACTACTTTGTAATAATAAAACTATAAGTACTTTGCAATATAATAAAAGTGGATAGCTTTTGTCAACAAGAAAGTTATTTGTCCCTAGGTAATCAACAACAAGTACCGGTAGTCATTCTTGTAGTTTTATATGAGGGAGAGGCATGAGCTAACATACTTTCTCTACTTGGATCATATGCACTTATGATTCGACCCTTATTAAGCATTCGCAAGATCACTAAGGTCGTGAAACCCAACAATAGAATTAAGTATCAAGTCCTCTTTACTCCCATACGTCATACCCCACTTACTCGGGTTTAAGCTTCTGTCACTCTCGCAACCTCCCATAAGCAAACCATGAACATATTGCAACACACTAAAGCGGGGGCCCCTCACATTTGTGCGAGAACAGAGGGCACCGTAGGACAACACCATAAATAAAATATGCAATCATACCAACCAAGATCACGATTAACCCACATGACAAAACGGATCTACTCAAACATCATATGATAACCATAGATCATTGGAAAATAATATATGGAGTTAAGCACCATGTTTAAGTAGAGATTACAGCGGGGGGAAAGAGGTGTTACACCGCTGCAATGAGGGGAGAGAGTTGGTGTTGACGGTAGCAAGATTGTTGATGTAGATCGCCGTCCCGATCGTTTCCCCGGTGGCACTCCGGTGCCACCGGAAGCGAGGGGGAGAGAACCCCCTCCTTCTTCTTCTTCCTTGGCCTCCTCCCTAGGTGGGAGAAGGGTTCCCCCTCTGGTCCTTGGTATCCATGGCATGGGAGGGGCGAGAGCCCCTCCGAGATTGGATCTGTCTCTCTGTCCTCTTCTGTTTGACGTTCTCGAGATCTGGCCCTTCACTGTTTCTTATATTCCCAGAGATCCGTAACTCCGATTTTAACACAATTTTTCCCCGGATATAAGCTTCCTTGTGCCCGAAGTAGAGCTCCAACCGACGTACAAGGAGGTCACAACCCACCACCATGCGCCAAGGGCCTCTGGCGCGCCCTGGTGTCTTGTGGGCTGTGTGGGCCTCCGTTTGCGATGATTCCAACTCCCAAAAATCACATATATTCCAAAATAATTCTCCGTGAAATTTTATTGCATTTGGAATTCGTTTGATATGGATTTTCTGCGATACAAAAACATGCAAAATACAGGAACTGGCACTGGGCACTGGATCAGTAAGTTAGTCCAAATAAATCATATAAATTGTTGCCAAAATTATGTAAAAGTTGAATAATATTGGCATGAAACAATCAAAAATTATAGATACGATGGAGACGTATCAACATCCCCAAGCTTGATTCCTGCTCGTCCTCGAGTAGGGAAATGATAAAAAGATAATTTTTGATGTGGAAGGCTACCTAGCATAAACTTGATCATATGTCTAGTCATGTCATGAATATTAAGATATGAGTGATTCAAAGCAATAGTCTATAATTTGACATAAGGACATCAATACTCGGGCATCCCAACAAACAATCTGTCTTTCATAATATAAAATGCTAAAGAACGTTATCCCTACAAAATCATATAGTCTTGTCATGCTCTGTCTTCCCAGCTCAAAGTATAAATCATGTACTACCCCAGTGTCAGCCAAGCAATTGGTTCATACTTTTTAACGCGCTTGATAATTTTAAACTCTTACGCAATACATGAGCGCAAGCCATGGATATAGCAATATATGTGGAATAGAATGCGGTGGTAGTAGACAAAAGAAGGGAAGAAAGTCTCGCATCAACTAGGCAAACTAATGGACTATGGAGATGTCCATCAATCGATATCAATGTGAGGAGTAGGGATTGCCATGCAATGGATGCACTAAGAGCTATAAGTGTATGAGAGCTCAACATGAAAACTAAGTGGGTGTGCATCTAATCATATAATGAAAAATTCCCACTGGTATATGAAAGTGACAACATAGGAGATTCTCCATATGAAAAACATGGTGCTACTTTGAAGCACAAGTGTGGAACTAGCATGCCCCTTCTCTCTCTTTTTTTCTCTTTTTCTTTTCTTTTTTTTTTCCTTTCTTTTTTTTCTTTTTTTAATATTTTTTCTCTCATTGTCCGAAGTCTCATCCGTACTTGTGGGGGAATCATAGTCTCCATCATCCTTTCCTCACTGGGACATGCTCTAATAATGGATAATGATGATCATCACACTTCTTGTACTTATAACTCAAAAGAAATAAAAATTAGAACTCGATACCTATGACATAGTATGACTCTAAATGAATTCCTCTGGCAGTGTAACAGGATGTGCAATGATCTAGCATATCAACGATATCAAAAAACGTACAAGCCATGAAAATATCGTGCTAGCTGTCTTACGATCATGCAAAGCAATATGAAAATGAATGCTCAAGTCAACTATATGATGGAAGTGCATGGCAATATATCTCGAAATGGCTATGGAAATGCCATACTAGGTAGGTATGGTGGCTGTTTTGAGGAAGGTATAATAAAGTTTATGCACCGGCGAAAATTGCGCGACATAAGAGAAGCTAGCATGAAAGGGTGAGAGTGTGTATAATTCATGGACTCACATTAGTCATAAAGAACTCACATACTTATTGCAAAAGTTTATTAGCTCTCGAAGCAAAGTACTACTACGCATGCTCCTAGGGGGGAGGTTGGTAGGAGTTAACCATCGCACTCCCCCAACCTTCACACAAAGATATGACGATCAAGGATAAATTGTGCTCCAACTTCCCGGCATAACGAGAGACTATACGTGTATGCTTCGGGAATCACAAACCTTAACACCAATATCTTACTAAACATGATCATCCACTAGTACCTCCCACATATTATCATCTCTATATCGCAAAACTATTGCAAGGAATCAAATATATCATATTCAGTGATCCATAAGTTTTATGTAAGATTTCATGACTAACCATGCAATTGACCAATTCCTGTTGACTCTCTAAATAGATATAACTGAAGCATGAGAGTTTAATTCTTTCTACAAAAGATCATGCTCTAACAAATATAAGTGAAGCACGAGATCATTCTACGAACATCGGTTTTCTATGTGAAGAGAAACAGGCAGTCCAAACTTCAAATGATATAAGTGAAGCACATGAAGCATTCTATAAAGCCATACTCACAAGATATAAGTGACGTTCAAAGAGCATTCTACAAATTGGCCAAGGACTATCTCATACCACCATGGTGCATTATTAAAAGAAAAATAAAAGGCACATGACTGTCCAAGAATTTACGCATATCATGTGAACGAAACGAATCCGAAAATATAGCGATACTTGTTGAAGAAAGATGGGATGCATTTCGGGGCATCCACAAGCTTAGACGCTTGAATCTCCTTGAATATTTACTTGGTGTGCCTTGGGCATCCCCAAGCTTGATCTCTTGCTTCTCCTCCTTCTCCTCACAATGGGACCTCCTCGATCTTCGAACACTTCATCCACACAAAACTTAATCGAAGTTTTAGCGGGGGGGGTTAGTGCATATGATCAATGAAATCCCATCATGTACTGCTCTAACATTATTGTATAATTATAAAAAAACATTACCCATTGTATGCTCTCACAATTCTATGGCCCCAAGTCAAGGAGGCTTCAACGGGAATTCAAACATATGCAAATAATGAAGCTATAACAGCAATATGTGAAAATAGGACAGTCTGTAAAGATTTGAACATCCACCATACTTCTGTAACTCTAAGCATTCCGAAACAATTAGGAAAAATAAACATTTTGTATAGCAAGACCGTGCAAAAAATTTCAGAACCGTTTGACGTTCCAGTAAAAAAAATGTAAAATCGCGCACTACAGCCAAAGTTTCTGTTTTTTGCACCGCACAAACCAACAAGCAATTTAATCATCCTAAAGGAAACTCTTGACACATTATTTTTATAATACAATAGAATTGTCCAAGGGTATAATTATGTTTGTTGAAAAGTTTATGTAATTCAGGATTTGCAAAGTTTCCATGGGCATGAACAAAGTTCAAGGAGCTCCCCCACTTCAACGGTGCTCGTCCTTCTTTCTTTCACTTTTCTTTTTGAAAAGTTTTAGGTTCCCCTCTTTTTTTTCAAACTTTATAAAAGCACTCAACAGAAATAAATGACTATTTTTTTAACTTCTGGGTTGTCTCCCTGGCAGCACTTTCTTTAAAGCCATTAAGCTAGGCATAAAGTGTTCAAGTAATGAATCCACCCGGATCTCGAGGTATATCAAAGCCAATTTTAATTAGCAATGATTTGGCATTTAGTAGTGAGCACAAAGTGATATGCGTCATGCAACAACGAAGTCCAACTCTCTTCCTATGCATCAGCATGTCATACAAGAACAATTCATGCACATCAAGTAAAGACCAATGCATAGTGTAAGCAGTTTCTTGCAATTTTATCGTGTTGGAAGCATAGAGAGACGGAGATGTAGTTCCTATCTCATAATAATTACAAGTAGGAGCGACAAGCACATGCATATTATACTCATCAAAATCATCATGTGCAACGGTAAAAGGCAACCCATCAATATAATCCTTAATAAGTGCAAACTTCTCTGATATAGTGTAGTTTGGAGAATTCAAAAAGATAATAGGACTATCATGCGTGGGTGCAATAGCAACAATTTCATTCTTAACGTAAGAAACAATAGCAAGTTCATCTCCATAAGCATAATTCATATTGGCATCATGGCCACAAGCATAGCAAGCGTCATAAAAATGGATAATTCAAAAGAATCAACGGGATCATAGCAATTATCATAGCATTCATCCTTCGGTAAATTTGAAGGGAAATTAAACAATGTATGGGATAAAGAGTTACTCTCATTAGAAGGTGGGAACGGCTGGATCAATCCGCTCTTCCTCATTTTTTTCTTCACTTTCCTCCTCATCTTTTTCATCAAATGAGCTCACACTGTCATTAATTTCTTCTTCCATAGACTCGTACAAAATATTAGTCTCTTCTTGGACAAAGGAGACCTTCTCAATAAGCACATCAATATGGTCATTGTATTTATAATTCAAATAACAATATTTAAGCATAGCAAGATTTTCAGATTTGTAAACAGCATCATCATAATTTTCATACTCTTCAAACAAACATTTAATTACACAAGCACCCTTAAAAGAAACAAATTCTTCTATTTGTTCCACATCATAGTAATCATATATACCATTAGCATAAGAAGGCAATGTTTTATTATCATTGAATTCACATGAAAAGGGAACATGTGGAGCATTCATCCTAGAGCAACAAGTATAATCATATCTCAAGCATAGATTATAAGCATACCAACGCAACATATGAATTTGATCCCATAACCATTTCCCTTTATGAGTCAAGCAATAATCCCTAAAGTATTCACGTTGATCTAACGTTACTCCCATTATATAGTTGAATGGGGGTTTCTCAGGATTACCAAAGTAGTGCATAATATCTTTCACATAACCAGCATCGAGGGTTTTAGGAGGTTCCCCATCTCCATGAGCAGCAAGTACCACTAATTGTTTTGGTGTTTCGTGTTCCATATCCATGACTAAAGATAGAAACAACTTAGAGTAGAAAATAAAGACTACTTAGTGATAAAGCAAACAAACACACATGAGAATATTCATCCCACGCTATAACTCCCCGGCAACGGCGCCAGAAAAATGTCTTGATAACCCACAAGTATAGGGGATCGTTTGTAGCCTTTTTTGATAAGTAAGAGTGTCGAACACAATGAGGAGCTAAAGGTAGAACAAATATTCCCTCAAGTTCTATTGACCACCGATACAACTCTACGCACACTTGACGTTTGCTTTACCGGAAACAAGTATGAAACTAGTTTGTAGGAGTGATGCTAGAACTACTTTGCAAGAATAAAACTAGAAGTACTTCATAGGACAATAAAAGTGGATAGCTTTTGTCAACAAGAAAGTTATTTGTCCCTAGGTAATCGATAACAAGTACAGGTAATCATTCTTGCAATTTTATATGAGGGAGAGGCATGAGCTAACATACTTTCTCTACTTGGATCATATGGACTTATGATTAGACACCTAGCAAGCATCCGCGACTACTAAAGATCTTTAAGGTAGTGAAACCCAACCATAGAATTAAGTATCAAGCCCTCTTTACTCCCATACATCATACTCCACTTACTCGGGTTTAAGCTTCTGTCACTCTCGCAACCCACCATAAGCAAACATGAACATATTGCAACACCCTACAACGGGGGCCCCTCACGTTTGCGCGAGAATGGAGGGCACCGTAGCACAACACCATAAACAAAATATACAATCATACCAACCAAGATCATGATTAACCCACAGGACAAAACAGATCTACTCAAACATCATAGGATAACCATAGATCATTGGGAAATAATATATGGTGTTGAGCACCATGTTTAAGTAGAGATTACAGCGGGGGGAAAGAGGTGTTACACCGCTGCAATGAGTGGAAGAGAGTTGCTATTGACGGTAGCAAGATTGTTGATGTAGATCGCCGTCCTGATCGTTGCCCCAGTGGCACTCCGGCTCCACCGGAAGCGAGGGGGAGAGAGCCCCCCTCCTTCTTCTTCTTCCTTGGCCTCCTCCCTAGGTAGGAGAAGGCCCCCCCCTCTGGTTCTTGGTCTCCATGGCATGGGAGGGGCGAGAGCCCCTCAAAGATTGGATCTATCTCTCTGTCCTCTTCTGTTTCGCGTTCTCGAGATCTGGCCCTTCACCGTTTCTTATATTACTGGAGACCTATAACTCCGATTGCACTGAGATTTTAACACGGTTTTTTTCCAGATATAAGCTTCCTTGCGCCAGAAGTAGAGCTCCAACCGACGTATGAGGAGGGCACAACCCACCACCACGCGCCAGGGGCCTCTAGCGCCCTTGCGTCTTGTGGGCTGTGTGGGCCTCCGTTTGAAGTGATTACAACTCCCAAAAATCACATATATTCCAAAATAATTCTCCGTGAAATTTTATTGCATTTGGACTTCGTTTGATATGGATTTTCTATGATACAAAAAACATGCAAAAAACTGGAATTGGCACTGGATCAGTAAGTTAGTCCACATAAATCATATAAATTGTTGCCAAAAGTATGTAAAAGTTGAATAATATTGGCATGAAACAATAAAAATTATAGATACGACGGAGACGTATCACGAAAACAAGGGGAAAGGACCTCAAAGCGAGGATGATGATGAGCCTCGCCCACCGAGCACTGGGGGACAGAAACAATTTCCCCTGAGGTAAAAACGGTGAACATGATATATGTCACTCATATCCCTAAGAGGGAGCTCAAACACGCATTAAGGGACATCTACACTGTAGAGCCTGTCACCCCAAAATTCAATCCATCGTCGGCTTGTCCGATCACATTTGATCGCAGGGACCACCGAACCAGTATCATCACGGAGTTTCGGCGGGCCTAGTACTCGATCCTAACATTGACGGATACCATCTCACAAAAGTCCTCATGGATGGCGATAGCAGCCTCAACCTGATATATCAGGATACTGTCCGCAAGATGGGGATCGACCCGTCAATAATCAAGCCCAGCAACACTACCGTTAAAGGAGTGATACCTGGCGTGGAGGCCCGCTGCATGGGCTCATTAACACTGGAGGTAGTATTCGGCTCCCGAGACAACTTTTGAAGCTAACAATTGATCTTCGACATCGTCCCCTTTCGCAGTGGTTATCATGCACTGCTCGGACGAACCGCTTTTGCCCGCTTTCACGTAGTCTCGCACTATGCTTATCTCAAGCTCAAAATGCCTGGACCTCATGGCATCATAGTAAATGGGATATCACTACAAAAAACCTGCTAATTCATGACGGATTTCTGGTGACGTTCAGTGAATCCGTCACAGATGATGATGGTTTCTCTTTGTCCGTCACACAAACCGTCAAGGATCAGCAAAATGAGGATGGCCCCCTAATCTGTAACCCCATTATGACAAACAAATAGAGTCTGTCACGAAAGCTGTCACGAATCGACGGGCTGGTGCTAGCCCTTTTTCCTTATACACCATTCAGACAGACATAGACGGATGGTGCTGATGTGTCATCCGTGCCCCTTGTTCGGCTGATATATCAATCAGACACTAGTCAATATTGTACATATAGAAACCTACAAAATTAGGCCACGAGACTCAAACTTGGAACCTCTTGCGCTAACAGCAAGATATTTCCAATATGTCACACACAAAAAATTGATACAATTTGGACCTTTTACTTTTTTGAGGATTCATTTGGGCGATTTACTACTATATACTACGTACTATTTTTAGTGGACACTACGTACTATTGATATAGTATAAAATGAATATATTTATATATAAGGAAAAAAATTGCTCACTGGTGGCCGGACCAAGATTAACTACATGGTGTATCTTCGGTATGAGAAAGAGAGAGAAATACTGTGTGGAGTATAAAAGCTCATAAATCTGAGAAAAGTTCACGAAATTGCAAAAAAATGAATTTCGAAAAAGTTCATCGAATTTGACAGAGGTTCATCGAAACTGAAAAAAAGTTTATCGAATTGTAGAAAAAGTACATCGATTCTGAAAAAGGTTCATCAAAATTGAGAAAAGATCATATAATTTGAAAAAAAAATCGCACAAATCAGACAAGTTCATAGCATTTGAGATATTTCGCCATTTTAGAAACAAGTTCATTGACTTTGAGAAGAAGATCATCGATATTAAAAGAGTTCATCGAAATTGAAAAAACAATCATCGAATATGAAAAAGTTCATTGATTTTTAAAATAGTTTATCAAATTTTAAAAAAGTTAATTGAATTTTAAATAAGTTCATTGATTTGAAATTTTCATGCATTAACAAAAAGGAAAAAGTATTTAAAAAGACAATAAAACAATAAAACAAAAAAGAATCACACAAAAGCGGTTTCAGGATAGTAAAAGCAGAATGAATAGAGAAACTCGGCCTAAAGCTTCCCAAAATCGAGACTTCTCCGAACTGTAGAAAGAAAAAACGTTCTTAGCCACAATTGTTGCGTTGTCGTGGTGCTTAGGTCGTTTCTATCTAGACATACAAATCGCATGTTCGGTCCATCGGTAGCACCTTTTTTTGTTAAGAAACAAATAGGAAAAAAGTTAGTTGGTCGGCCGAGCTTGAAGAGGGAGTCGCGTCTGAAGGACATGCTTCGAGCGCCGATTTGCAAAAACACTAGTAACCGGCGCCTGAAGCGCCAAATAGGATCCGTCCTAAAAGCATCTCTACTTCAGTATCCCTATTGCTCGCCTTTAGCAGCACTTTGTCCAGTCCAGTGATGTAACATACCTTCTCTTTATCTTCAAGCGATTTTCCTAATGTGTTCCATTTTATTGTACCAACATGGTGTTTACTTTTAAATTTATATATATTTTTAATATAAAATATTATTGTGTATTTTCATTTTTTATTTTCATTGTTTTGTTCCATGAAAAGTAAGCATGAACTTTTCCAAAACGTATGTGGATTTTTAAGATATGTACTCCCTCTGATCAATATTAATTGTCTTAGCTTTTGTACAATTTATACTAAAGTTGCGACGATTTTTTTTCAGATACAAAGTTATAGTGTAGTTCAATTTTTCTCATTGTTTTGTACCTTGAAAGGTAAGCATGAAGTTTTCCTTGTTTTTTTTACCTTTTTAGCTTTTACCATTAAAAAATAAATGTGAAACAATTACAATGATTACTAGTACACAATTATTGTGTAATAAAAATATTTATTCTATTTTGATTTTCGAGTAATATGAAAAGCTAAATTTGAATTTTGTAGAAACATTATATTGATTTTTTTAAATATGTATATTCATTCATGACCACAAGCACGCACGATGTGTATATTCATTGTATTTTTTAATACACAATTATTAAAAAATGAAAATGTGCATCAAAATATATTGTATATTGTCAACTTTTGAATGCATGATGAACATTTTTCAAAACTATCTTGACAATTTTTAAATACAAGTGATCCATTTACCAAAAACATTGTGAAGATCTTTTCAAATGCATAAACACTTTACTTACGTTTCACGACAAGTATAATTGTTCTGACATTTATTTTAATTCTACAAAATGCCAACAATGTCTAGAGAACATGAAACCTCACATTATGGCATTATATGATACCTAGAGAATGTGTTAACAATTTCTAAATGTTTTTGCATAAGCTGTTACGTACATTACTTGAAAACTGGAACATTTGTGAGAAATAATCGTGGCTTTGAGAGGGAACAAGTCAGGTTTGAAGGTGAAGTGACAGTTAATTCCTAGTTTGACCCTGAATTTCCCCCAGCCCTTTTAGTGGCAAAGCGACAACAACTTCATTTTCTTGGCCTTGAAACTTTTTCTACAAGCAACATACGCCATCACACGTAAAATGTTAGATTTGGGCATTTTCCTTGGTCAATTTTGTATATTTAAGACATTAAAAGTAATTCCAAACACCATGGTGCTAAGACTCGAGGAAGCGTATATGAGCAAGAAAATGCTTTTGCGTGCGCAAACTTCAAACCATTGATTTTTATACTGTTTTTAGGGTATGAGACGAAATAAGACATGTTCCTAAATATAATCTTGTGAATATATGTTAACTTTATTTGATTTACATGTACTTCAAATTGGAATTACATCATGATATGACCCTTAGAGGATGTCTGCAATTCATGATATTTGATTTACATGTACTTCAAATTGAAATTACATCATGATATGACCCTTACATCATGATATTTGATTTAGATGTCACTATCATGTTCTCAATAGGTTGCAAATTACATGAGCTTGTTGTTTTTAAATTCTAAAAATTCGAACAAAGTTAAGAAAACATGAAACTTGGCATGGTATCATGATACAACCCTTAGAGGGTGTCTTCAATTTTTTTGAATGTTTCACAAAATTTGCCTATCATATTCATCATATTCCCATTGATCGCTTAGCAATGATTTGTTCCTAATGATAGAATCCCTTGTCAGTATATCATGTTATTGTATGAAAATACCTTCAAATCTCAAGTTCGCAAATAAAGTATCACATCAGACAAAATGTACCGAGACACCTACCTATGTAGATTATCTAATGGTCCAATCACATGCATATGTATACAACATTACCCATGTCTTAGATTTCATATACATATCAATGCTGGAAGTAAACTAATGTACATATATTCAATTTAATGAAGGGCATGAACTCTGAAGTATGTATTTGATTTACACCGCAGTTGTGATTTTCAACACTTTAATGTTCATACATTTACATCTAGCTTATAGTCTATGTTTTGCTATTTTTCTATAATTATGTCCTGACTTTTGTTAGCACTACACAATTCTAGACAATGACCAATTGGCCTAAACTTAGCTATGTCAAAGTTAGATATGACTGAAATATGATCTAAGTATGCATGCATCTGTATATGTCGAATGGAAAAAACAAAACAAATACATCACAAAAAAGAGAAATGCATCACTATACATAGTAGTGAGAATATATTCAGTTACATCGGATAACAATATTCAAATTAGCATGAGGGATTTAATAAATAAAACAATTTCCATGAGAATGTATCACCATGAAACAAATTTGTGAATGCATATGATTCTCTATTATCCTTCCATGGACTTATAAAAAAAATTAGTACCAACATTTCAAAAAAATTATTATCGCATTTGCGCAAAGATCATGTACAACTTTGTGGTCTTTAAACTGCTAGTGTTATTGGGTACATAAGATAAACATTTTTCAAATTACTTTAGTAGAGTGCCTCACTTACATAATTGCAAATTAGAAAAAAAATAGTTCAGAATCTCCGTTGTCTTCCTTGATGCTGGGTTGATGTTAACAAAAGCCCATTAGGTACCCAGCCAAGAGGAATGCATCTATCCTGCGTGAGGAAATCCGGCGCTTCTGATTGGTTAACTACAACCTCACACGGATCGCCAGTCATAGCCGTCAGATCATCTCAAATCCAACGGCGGTAGACTGGTTCCTATCCCCACTCTTTCTTCCCCGTCCCCTTTCTCCTCCTAGCTTCGCCAAGTCCCAATGCCTTTCCCATCGCCGACTCCCCAGATCCCCTTCATCCTCCATCTTACTTCTGCCAGCACCTCCCTTCCTCCATCCACGGACCAATAGCGAGCACAGCCCCCACGATGCCCAGGTTCTCATCATCCATGGACCGGTGCCATGTCGGATGCTGCCACCACCGGTTCCTCGTCCTTCCCAGATCTCACCTTCCTTGATTTCCTTCGTCCCTCCTCCCTAATTAATCTGCAGGTCTGTCTCGCCATGGGTGTGAGTCTACCATCGTCGAGTCGCACCATGGTGGAAACTGCCGCTACACGCCATGCGGGACCTTCCCGAGTAATGGAGGTGGCGGTTGCCTCCTTTTCTCGAGCGGTGGCGGCGGCCTCTCTTCCGAGATGCGGCGACGGCAGCAGCAACCTCCAGTTCTCGAGCAGAGGCGGCGGCGAAGACATCTCTTCCGAGCTGCAGAGGCAACCTCCAGTTTTCGAGGAGAGGCGGCAACGACGACATCTCTTCTGAGCGGCAGCGGCAACCTCCAGTTCCCGAGCAGAGGCGGCGACGTCGTGTTCCTGAGAAGAGGCGGCCTACTTCTCCCGAACGTCGATGTAGTTCATTGCTTGACAAGCGGTAGTCTCATCTTCTCGACCGCGACGGCCCTATCTTTCCGAACGATGGCAACTGACTGTTGTGGCGCCGCTGGCTGGCCGTAGAGCCATGGTCCATTTCGTTGTATTTTTAATTTGTTTTTTATTGAATGAGCGAATATTCCAGAAAAAACGCATGGACTTTAAGCATTCAAATTAATAGGATAATGTCTTCGACTAAAATTACTTTTTTGAGAAACAATTACTTTTTTATGTTTGTACTAAATTACCGTGTTAAGGACTGCACTTAAGCAAGTGGGCCAAACCAATGCTGGGATTTTTAGCACATGGGCCGTATCTAAAATTAGTGGGACAAAAGACTAATTGGGCTAATTATCACATGGGCTAGAATTGTAATTATTGGGCCAAAATCTTGAATGGGTTGATTTTCACATGGGCCGCCACATCAGATCCATGCTGTGTACCATGTCATACGAGTACGTGGCAGGCATGTTACAGCTGTTATTGGCAGAAAATTGTGACGGCCAAAGTCCATCACAAAATGCATGGAGATCAAATTATGACGCGATATACACGACAGATTTTGAATCCGTCACCGACTGTCTTCCATGATGGTTTTGCACTTATCCGTGACAGTTTGTTATTGTCATGGATTAACCTATTTCTTGTAGTGTATGGAGCGCTCCCTCCGTACCGAGGAGCATACCGTGGCCATGGCAGCTTTATCAAGCCGAACAACTTACCGGTCATCAAGACCCAAGACACAGCTAAACGTGTCTGGCCCACATTTCAACGTAGCAGCTCGGTGGAACCTGAGCTTGAGTAGCAGTTTAGCCTGTGCCAACTGCCCCATAAGGTTGCGGTATACGTACCTCGCACACACATTACACACTTGAAATACCTGGGGCAGTGTCGGAGGCACACTGCGGAAAATGGTCCATAGTACGGTTTGACCCTATTCGGACCTTACACATGTTTTCACTGCAGGTTTGTTAAAGAACCCACTTCATCTACTGTTGTGCGAGGACTTCTGTCCAAAATCCTCTTTTTCATACGACCATCAGACTCCTCTCTTCAAGGACGTGTCACCAAGGAGAAACGGCGCAGACGTGCAGCAGGGCATCATTAGGATTTTTAAATCATTTCATTTAGGCTCTGTGTAAACCTTTCCCTGTATAAACTTTTGGCATGTAAAATGTCCTTTATGTTTTTTGGCATTATCTGTAACCACACGGCTCACCGTATTAATCAGGGTATAAAGGAAGTAGTTGATTCCCACTTTGTTTGGAATTTACTTTATCTTACATTATCATCTATGTTTCCTCCCTACCTCAGATTGCCACACATGCTTCAATCCGGCCATAACACCGGGGGCTGTATGCGGCCCAGCACAGTTAAAAGTCCGAACACCTATAGGGAATTATTCGGCGTTCCAGATATTGCACTATATGCATCAGCTCCGAATCATGTCTTGGGTCTATAGTTGGGTTGCCCGGCTCATTTGCTTACCACCTTACATTCCACATTGTTCGGCTAAGGTAGTAAGGGGAGAACTGCTGCAATTGTATTTCTGGTTCGTCCGGTCAAGTACCTTAGTAGAGAAAGCCGAAAACTGACTGTCATGATAAGCGAGAACTGGCCGGCGATTCGTTGACTTAGTAGTATACTACAGATTGTTAGCGATCTACCTCGTGTTACATGAGGGGCTGGTCTTCGCCCAGCCGCATGAAAGAGGCACCGAAATCTGGATAACGGCACACGCATAAGGGGCTAGTACTTAGCCCCGCAGTCGAACTCCTATGGCCAAGTAAAATTAATAAAGGCGCATAGTCTGATTGCCTGGTTCACCCCGCGGACACCTCCTTTATGGACCAAGACGTTGGATAAAGTGTGGTCACGGGTCATGCTGAACACCCATGTAGCATCTACATGGGGGCTGGAGCCGACGACTAGTAACTTTCATAAGTATAAAAATAAACGGCCGCATAGGAGGAGAAGTCACTAGAATAGAAGGCGCAAAAACATAGTCATACTTAACTAAACTAAATTAAACTAAACAAAAACATAGTTTGTACAACCCGAACACACTTAACTAAAAATTACATCCTTCAAGCATTGGCCCTCTATAATGCGGGCTCCCTCCAGGACGTCGTCGAAGTACCTCTCTGGCTTCCGATGATCTTTGCCATCGGGCGGGCCTGCGGTCGCCACTTCGATGGCCTTCATCTTCGCCCACTGCATCTTGACGCGAGCAAAGGCCATCCCGGCACCCTCTATGCAGGATGAGCGCCTCACAACATCCATTTGTGGCTGCGCATCGACGAGCTGCTTTACCAAGCCAAAGTAACTACTAGGGATCTGCTCGGTTAGCCAGAGATGGACTATTAGGTCCTTCATAGCTGAACCTGCCACACCATGCAGCTCCATTGGCTGTTTTAGCTGGTCGTTGAGAGGCGTCAGGTGTTCCGGTGCAAGAAATTGTGACCAGAACAACTTCTCCGTTGAGTTCCCTTCCTAGGCTCTGAAGAACTATGCGAAGTCGGCGACACTCTTTGGGAGATCCGCAAACGCGCCTGGAGAACTCCACACCCGGGTGAGCAATGCATACCGCTGACCTCCAAAGATACTCTGCAAAAGAAAGGCCTTACCAGCCGCTATCTACCTCGCCTGGTGGATCTCTTCGTGAGCACTCCGGGACTCGCTCCGTGCCTCTTTGGCGTCATGGAGAGCCTTAGTAATCTCGGATGACTGGTCCGAAGTCTTCCGCTCCAACGCCTCGCAATTACGGATGGCGTCCTTGAGATCATGCTCGACTTCAGCCACCCGAGCTTCATGTTGGCGGCGGGCAGCTTGTTCAGCCTCTAGTTCGATAGCCGCTTTGTCAGCAGCTGCCTTATTCGCCCCAGCCTCCTTCTTGGCCTGAGAAAGGGCGCCCTTGAGGGTCCCGACCTTGGCTGCGCCAGCTATGATTATAATCACATCATCCGATGAGTTAAACTCTCAATATACATATCATCTTTGATATAAAAATAAAAACTTTCTAAGTCTGGATACCTTGAGTTTCATCGAACTGCTTATTAATGCGGTTGAGTTCCTCGTTGGCTTCCTGAAGCTTCCGATTGAGCTCGGAAACCTCTGCGGCCTGGGCGGCTGCCGCTAACATGGAAGCCTGTTTCAATAAAATGACACAGTACGTCATATCCCTGAATACTATATGGATTCTCTATCTGATTCCTTTCAATATCGGACAAAGCATCAGGGGATATAAAGTTTTTTAGAGTATTACGTCACATACCTCAAAGCCTATGAGTAGGCTGTGGAAGGCTTCATTCAGTCCGCTCTTAGTAGACTGAATCATCCCCATAACCGCACCCATCAGAGTACGGTGGTCCGCTACGATCGAAGCACTTTGCAGTGCTTCCTCCAGAGCGTTGGGTTCCTCCGGGTGAACGGACGCCGCCGCTGGAGCTGGTGCTCCTCCCCCTTTCGCAGGGGATTGCTTACTCGATTTCGGAGCCATGCTGGCTGCCAGGATGGTGTTTGGCGGGAGCCCGGATTGTGTAGGCTCCGTGCCGTCGGTCGCCATAAGGACCGCTACACCTTAGTTTTTCGTGACCGAGGTGTTAACCTCGGGCACCCTCTCGCTAGCCCCGCTCACCCCCTCTTGGGCAGGGGATGTCCGCAGGGACGACACTTCGGTGTCCCCCATGACGGTAGGTGAGTGAGCTCGCAGACGTGTCTCGCTCTCTGCCATCTCGGCTGGCAAAGAGTTCCCCTCCGTTGATGTATCGGGGAGTGTGGGGCGAGGACTGTAAAACACAAACAAGATAACTTATACAATGAAATCAAATGGAACGAAGACAACAACAAATTTCTGAATACTTATGATTCGGCCAGGGGCTTAACCTTGGGTTGTCTTCGAGGAACAGCTGCGGACCCTCAATTTGAACTATCCGGGAGGTTCAGCTTCCTCCTCCTGGGTGCCCCCTCCTCCGTGTCTTCGGGGGCCGCCCTCTTCTTCTTCTTCTTCCTCCCTTAACGGGGAATTCGCTTTCCACCTCCTCCTCCTCTTCCTCCTCGTCATCGTAGGAGGGGGCGTCGGTCCCTCCGGATATGATTTCTGAAGGACCCTTAGGGCGGGGGCCGCCCTTAGCCTCCTTAACCTTCTTCTTATTGGCCATGTTCTCCGGCGCTTGATACAGCGCCAGTACCAGCATCTCCGTCAGCTGGGGTGTGGCCGTGTCCTTGGGTAGCGGAGTCGGACAGTTGATCTTCTCCGCCTTTGCCGTCTAAGCCTGTATGGAACGCAAATATTCTAATTCCTGTTATACTTGGAATATTGACCGATAGGGCTTCGGCAAAATCGTGCTTACCGCTGTAGCCGGAGTCTTGCCATCGAATATGATGTCCCCGTTCTTCTTCGGACACTTCTAGGCCTTGAAGAATTGCTTCCAGATGTCGTCGTGTGTGGTGCCGAAGAAGCGCTTCAGGGTCCGTGGCTCCTCCGGATCGAACTCCCACATGTGGGAGACCCAGAGCTGGCTGGGAAGAAGGCGGCGGAAGAGCATCACTTGAATCACGTTAGTGAGATTAGTGTTCTCTACCAATATATCGGAGATGCAATTTTGGAGCATCTTCACCTCCGATTTAGACCCCCAATCAAGGCCCTTGGTGGTCCATGAGGTAAGTCTCACTGGGGGGTCCGGATATAAAATCGGGCATCGCCGCCCAGGTGGCTTCACGAGGTTCAGTGATGTAGAACCACTCCTGCTGCCACACCTTGACCGTTTCCACAAAGGCCCCTTTGGTCCAGGTGGCGTTGGGGAGCTTACTTACCATGGCTCCGTCGCAGTCCGCATGCTGTCTGTCGACCACCTTTGGCTTCAGATTGAAGACCTTGAGCCATAGGTCGAAGTGTGGGGGCGTGGAGGAAAGCCTCACACATGACTATACAAGCCGATATGTGTAGGATAGAATTTGGGGCTAGATCATGGAAATCTTGCCCGTAGAATAACAGAAGGCCCCAGACAAAGGGGTGAAGGGGAAATCTAAGCCCCCAAAGAAAATGAGGGATGAACACAACCCTCTCACCGAGCCCTAGAGTAGGGATCACCTGATCTTTGTCAGGAAGCCGGTGCGCTATGTTTGCAGAAAGATAGCCCGCGTTCCGTAGATCCTTCACGTCTTTCTCAGTGATGGTGGAGGCCTCCCACTTTCCCTTGGAGCCGGATCCGACCATTGCTGGAGAAGGAAGAGGCGGTGGAGAAGATTGGAACTGCGGGCGCTGGAGCTAAGAGATTGGGAAACATAGGCTAGAGGAAAGCATGAGGAAAAAGGAGGGGTCTTTATCCTTTTATAGACGGTAAAAATATCAAACGTCACCCACTCAGGCCGTGAAACTGGCCTGTTCCCAACGAAATCTTGCGTAAGGTGCGGTTGGGTTACCCAAACCATATTGATGAGGATCCCGTAATGGGTGGGCACAATCTCTGTTTCGACAAGACGTGCTAATGGAGGCTATGCCTCAAAATACGAAACAAGATCCAAGAAAATGGTTCGAAATGTTAAAGGGTCAAATTTGATGTTTTGCCGAAAAAAGTTATCAGTAAAAACACTGTGCCTATTTGGATGTTTATTCTATCATGGCTAAGGGTTGTATTAATCATGCAGAGCCGGATATAGTTCCTTTATGCAGGAAATAAACTTCTTATGTTCAGAAGAAGGAACCTGCCTTGCCGAAGATAGTACGCGTGCCGAACACATCGTCATCGAAAACTGGTTCACGGGCTACTGAGGGAGTCCTGGACTAGGGGGTCCTCGGGTGTCCGGCTTACTCGATATGGGCCGGACTGGTGGGCCGTGAAGATGGAGCAGGAGATTGTCCCCCATGTCTGGATAGGACTCCTACATGCATAGAATGGCAAGTTTTGTTTCCGGGTGTAATGTTTCCTTTGCAAGATGACTTTGTACAACCCTAGGTCCCTCCGGTGTTTATATAAACCGGAGGGTTTACTCCATAGAGGCCATCAGAAAAATCTTAGTTTAGACATCTAGGGTTTAGCCAATACGATCTCGAGGTAGATCAACTCTTGTAACTCCTATATTCATCATATTAAATCAAGCAGGAAGTTCGGTTTTACCTCCATTAAGAGGGCCCGAACCTGGGTAAACATCGTGTCCTTGTTTCCCCCTGTTACCATTGATCCTCAGATACACATCTTGGGAACCCCTACCCGAGATTTGCCGGTTTTGACACTGACAAGGGGAGTGCCACCCCTTGTGGTTGGTGTCACTACAAAAAAAGACACATCCGTGACATTTTGGGCCGAACGAAACTTATTTCTTTCATACTTATGTCACTTCTATGACGATAATTGTGACAAAACACGGTATCATCATAGATGTGGTGGGGTCCTACTTCTATGACAAAAAATAATGATAGAAAATGGGCTTTTCATCCTGGGCGGGCCGGAGATGCAACTGCATGACATTCTTTCGGCCGTCCATGACAGAAAAAACCGTGGTAGAAGCGAGGGCGAGGAAAATATCAGGGTGTTCCCGGTTACGGTGGGTGGTCGGGGCCGAGTGATGCGCGTTTCTCTCGTACACGCACGTGCGTGGGTGCGAGGCGTTGGGCTCTAACTGAACCCGAGCGATTGCACTACAGGCTACGCGTTACTGAACCCGAGCGATCGATCGATGGCTGTTAATTGAACCCGATCGAGCGATTCCTTTGCTACTGCTACTAACTGAAGCCGATCGATCCTGCCTCTGCCTGAACAGTGAGCGTTGATGGGGGGTGGATGAACAGTTCCCGGTGGGGGTGGCTGAACAGGACCCCGTGGTGTTGCCTCTGGATGAACAAGACCCCGATTGATCGAGTCGGTTGGGGCTGCATGAACAGGACCCTGTGGAGGGTTGGATGAACAAGACCACCCTGTGGAGGGCTGGATGAACAGTAGACGGTGGAGGGCTGGATGAACAGTAGCTCATGGAGGGGTGGTTGAATAGGAGCCCGTGGAGAGGGCGTGTTGAACAGGACCCCGTGGAGAGGGCGTGTTGAACAGTAGCCCGTGGAGTAGCACGCGGTGGAGGCTGAACAGTCGCAGGTGGAGGCAGGAGGAGGTCGACGATGGATGAACAGTAGCCCGTGGAGGCTGGAGGTGGTCGACGGTGGAGATGAACAGTACCCGTGGAGTCCCGTTTTGCGGTACGCCACACCCCTCCCGATGAACAGGAACCTCGTTTCGACCGTAGCGCTCCAACACAAGTCCGTTTCCTCCGTTTTGCGGTACGCCACACCCCTCCCGATCAACAGGATCCCCGTTTCGACCGTAGGAGGCCCGTTTCCTCCGTTTTGCGGTACGCCAGACCCCTCCCGATGAACAGGATCCCGTTTCGACCGTGGCCGGTCGAACACAAGGCAGTTTCCTCCATTCTGCGGTACGCCAGGCCTCGTTTCCATCGAGTGTTCCGTCCAAGCCCTCCCGATGAACACGACGACACATTCATTTCCGACCCAGCCGGTTGGATCCCCATGAACACGACGACGACGATGTTTCTCCGTTCCGACCCAGTCATGTACACGAGCCCTGGCCATACGTCCGCGCGAGTAGGCGTTCGAGACCCCGCCCGTATGTACGTACGTGGCCATATTTACTTTCTTGCACCCTGGCCTTTGTACGTACGTGTACATGCTACGTGCGCGCCACTACTACGACACGTGCACGCCTCTACATTGACCAGTATGTATGTACAGGTTCGCGACTAGAATGACAACGCTATGTACGCTTCGACCAGGTGGGTCCCGACTATCGCACACTTCCTTGCGTGCGAAGATGTAGTTGGTGGGTCCCAGCAGTCAGGGGGCGAATCAATTGTTTTTGCCCGGACGCACTTCCTTGCATGCGAAGATGAAGCTGGTGGGTCCCAGCAGTCAGGGGGAAACGTTTTTTTCGCGAAATACGGTGGCCCGTCCGGTGGGTCCCCGATGTCAGGTGGAGGAATAATTATTTTGCGCATAATAAGGAGGCACTTCCTTGCTGCGGCCGTGGACCCAGCTGTCAGCCTCTCCACGTACAGTTCACGTCCGATGCAAAGCCGTTCCTTGACCACGTTGACCACGCCGCACCGAGAGCACCAGGGCGATGGACGATGGCGAGGCCTAGGAAGGGGACGACGCAGAGCCGGGGAAGACGCGGCAGTGGAATCCCGTGCGGAGAGGAGTACGAGGGTTCACTGGTTCGTCTGCGGTGTGAGGTTGCCGTCGCCGCAGAATAACAGGGGGTGTGGGTGAGTGGATGTGACGCCCCAAGACCGACGCTCCAGAAGACTTCCAGCTATTCTGGGTTTCGCCGTGTGTTTTATTTGCTTGCTTCATTTTATTTGTGCTTGCATCATGTCATCATGCCATCATGTCATAAATCTTTTGCATCTCAACTAAATAAATTGTGTGGATCTTTGATTCATTTAAATCGAGGGAATTCACTGGTGACTTCTCTTTATGACATATCCTCCCGATAGTAGGGAGCTATTTTAAAAATATTCCATTACTTTGGAACCACCATGACACACTTGCAAAATTCCCATGACTTCTCTACTTCAAGTTTTGACTCCCAAACCCCGCCAACAATTCTTATCCATTTTATCAAGGCTCCTCCAAAAATCCGAACATTTATGGACACTTCAAAAACCAAGCCCTTGTTCAAAACCATTTGAATAAAATTCAAATGAGTTTGAATTTAAATCGTTCAATCTTGCCTCTTTTATTTTTTTCTTCCCAGTTTATGTGTCCACCTATTTCTTTCTCTCTCTTTTCTTTCTTTCTTTGCTTTTCTGTAATTGGAAGAGTTTTGAAGAAGAATGGAAAAGAGAGAGCCCAACAGCCAAGGCCGACCATTTGCTTCATGGCCCAGCCAATAGCCCAGCCAGGCTTGCCACCAGCCGGCCCAAGGCCCACATCACCTGTGCCGCACCTAACCCTAGCCCGACGAGCCATCTCCCTCTCGTCCTCCCATAGCCGCCACACACGCACGCGACCCTCTCCCTCCTGTCAATCTCTCCCTTCCCTCTCGTTCTTCCGCACCCTCGAACCCCATCTCTCCCTGTGCTCCGCCGCCTAGCTCCCTTCCCTCTCCCTCTCCAGCTGCGCCGGCCACTTCCTCTCCTACCCCATCGCCCAGTGCCACCAGCCCCGCGCCCATCCCGTCCGCGCCTCCCGGTGGGTCACACGCCGGAGACCACCAGGAGCTCTGTTGCGCTCCGAGCTCCGCGTCGCTGCCGCCAAGTCCTGCTCCGCGAGGACGAGCCAAGCCCCTGCTCCTCCTTGTCGGTGACCTGGCGCATGCCCCACAGCGCTCGGGCCCCTCCTCGTCGCCAGGTGCACTCCACCACCGCAGCCTCGCGCCGTCCGCATCGCCCGAAGCCGCCTCGCTGCCTCCCCTCGCCGGAGCACGCCGGCCTCGCCGCCTCGCCTCCCTGCTTCGTCCCTCCAGCGTCCTACAGTCACCGCACCGTCAGCTCCGTCGCCGGTGCCGAGCCGCCTGCCTCAACCTCGCGACCCTGCGCCTCCCTGCTGCACCTTCAGCCATTACCGTCCTCGTCGGGCCCTTTTACTCGTCCTCCCGAGGCCCTCACCATCGCTCTGTTGCTGCTGCCACTGTACGCCCAAGACGCCTTCGTGGATTTTGCCAAGTTTGACCACCGTTGAACGAGGATTTTTTGCCTTGCTCATGTTGGATACGCCAAGTTCACCGGATGCCTGGTACGACTACACGATGACCGTCAAGTACCACTACACCCGACGATGCGACAAGTACCCCTATGACAAGTACCACGATGGCCCCGAACAAACTCGAACCGTGTACCACTACCGTCGACCCTCGAATACACCATGAACGACTACTACCCTCGACGACCAATGAACGACTACTTCCCACTACGAACGTGAATGACTTCTTCCACTACCGCCAAATTCGAACCACCTCGAGCGCACGCTTCGAAGGTATAACCGCCGAGCCAATGACCCCGTGGATGAATGTTGTGTGATGTATGAGATGAAATACTTGTTTGCCTCGAGTCCGAAGTGCCCCTCGTTTGCCTTGTCGCCAACCCGTGGGAACCCGGTAACGAGATCACCCCACCTTTCATCCTGCATGACCCGCTCACGTCGCCTTTTATCTTTTGCACCGGTCTCTCAACGAGTTACCGGAACCGATATGTTGTCGTGGCATCATTTTCGGATTCGTCGCCGTGGCACCTTCTCTTCCACCACGGAGACAAATACTCCATATCTTGCTCATGTCCACTTTTAATAAAAATTGCATAAAACTTGCATTTGTCATCCGCATCATGATAACAACATTTAAATTGTTTAAATTGTTGTTGCATTAATAATTGCTATATGCACATGGGGATTTTCCGGAATTGTTGTTGTTATTTCCGGCCTCATTTAAAATGCCTAGGTAGTGTAGTTTGCTCATGCTTCACCTCTTGCCATGTTAATAAACATTTAATCTTGTCTTGTAAATAAGCGAGAGTCAACTAAATAAATAAAATGTGGTGTTTTTTTCTATATGCAACTCGTTGCATATTGAGCTCTACTTAACTTGTAGTATTGTTTGTGCACTTTGCCATGCCATGCATAATTAAACCGGACATGCATCATACTTGGTTGTGCATCATATGCCATGTTTATGCTTGTATGTTTACCGTGTTGTTTGCTTCTTTCCAGTATGCTTCTCTCGTTAGCTTGGTTTCGTTCTGGAGTTGTGAGGAGTTGTTCGACTACTTCATGGACTCGTTCTCTTTCCTTGCGGGATCCCAGTCAAGTTGACCATTCCCCGATATCACCTCTATCTTTGCCTATGCTAGTTGTCTCGCTCTTTAGATATGCCTTGATGCCTATTCCTGTTTGTCAGCCTCCTATTGTTGCCATGAAACACTCTAACCGCCTTCCTAGCAAACCGTTGATTGGCTAAGTACGCTTTTGCTCAGCCGCTCTTATAGCATTGTTAGTTGCAGGTGAAGTTTGAAGATTGCTCCATGTTCGGACTTGTTTTATTGGGATAACACAATATGTATCTGTTATAAACTAATGCACCTATATATTGGCAATGGGTGGAAGGCTTGGCCTTCTGCTTGGTGTTTTGTTCCACTCATGCCACCTTAGGACCCGATAAACCGGTGTTATGTTCCTTGATTTTGCGTTCCTAACACGATTGGGGTTTATGGGCCCCCCTTGATAATTGGCACTGCTTAAAGCTTTTCCAGCAAGGCCCATCATTGGTTTTAATTTGCATCATAATAAAAAAATTAATTAATTAATTGCATAGGGGGTCATGTCCCCGGGTTCTTAATTCTACATAACAGGGGGCTAGTCCTGATGGTGTTGGTCCCAAATGGGCAACATGCGGGGCCACCATGGGGAAACTCGAGGTTTGGCTCCCGTAGCTTGTCCCATCCGGTCGTGGCCTGAGACGAGATACGCGCGGCTACTATCAGGGTGTCGGCACGCCGGGAGGTCTTGCTGGATTAGTTTTACCTTTGTTGAAATATCTTGAGCACGAGATTCCAAGAATACTCGGGTCTTCCCAATTTGGAGTTGCGACTCCGCAGATCGTGAGCTTGTGATGGGCTAAGTTGGGACACCCCTGCAGGGTTATGAACTTTCGAAAGCCGTGCCCGCGGTTATGTGGCAGATGAGAATTTGTTAATATCCGGTTGTAGATAACTTGACACCATATCCTTAAGAATACACTACCTGTGTGAGTAACCGTGATGGTCTCTTTCCAAAGGGCTTCGGAAAGTGAACATGGTGGGGTTATGCATGAACGGAGTAGCTAGGATCACTTATTGATCAACTTTGGTGACCGTTGGCACATATTCTCATCTCGCTCTGAATTCGTAAGCTAGTTTCTTAGTGCTTGTTGCAAACACTTTATTACCTCACCACACCTAAAGGCTTTGTTAGTTTTGATACCCGGGAATGGGATTTCTGAGTCCTTGTGGCTCACAGCTTACAACACACAGCAGATGCAGGTACATCCAAGAACAATGCAGGAGATGGATCAGAACTTCACTAGGAGTTCGAAGAAGAACGTGGTCGCATGTATGAGCCGTATTCGGACGATCAGTAGTGGTTCCTACTAGGGGCGATCAGGCCTTGTGGCCGTGGTTTATTTTCTCGTTTGTTTTCGTCCGTAGTCGGACCCTGTGTTATTTGGATGAATGTATGTTATTGTATTCACTGTGTGACGTGGTGAGTGTAAGCCAACTATTTTTTACTCTTTCATCCCTGTTCTCTTACATGAGTTGTGCAAAGATACCACACTTGCGATCATTCCAGAATGCGCTTATGTCTCTAAGTCGTGCCTCGACACGTAGGAGATATAGTCGCATCCTGGGCATTACAGTGAAGGGATGGCCTGGCCAGCGGTGGGAGTAGTAGGGGGCGGTGAGGCCTCCGCGGCAGCACAGCCGGCCACGGGAGGCAGGAGCACGAGGCACGACCGGCGCTGGTTTGCTAGCTGGTTTGGGCGGCTGGAGCAATGTGATAGCCTGTCATATTAGGGATGATAGACTACTCATATCAATAAGGAATTCCTTCTTTTCCGGGAGCCCAATCGGATAGAACTCCAAAGTTAAGCGTGCTCAGCTTGAAGTAGTTTCAGGATGGGTGACCGACCGGGAAGTTGCTCCCGGGTGCGCACGAGTGAGGACAAAGTGCGCAGAAAAGACTAGTATTGATATGTCGGGCCAGTCTAGATCCCGCCAGGAGTAACGACCACCGGCGGGTGTGTCCGGGGCGTTACAAGTGGAGTTCTATCCGATTGGGCTCCCGGAAAAGAAGGAATTCCTTATTAATATGAGTAGTCTATCATCCCTAATATGGCAGGCTATCACAAGCAAGAAGACCAGAGGTTGAAGAAGCACTACGGCCGTTGTATGGACATCGTACGGTCACTGGAGCTAGAATCGTGCATATTGACTAACTTGACAAAGCCCTCCATCCCCGGCAACTTAGTAGGCCCACAAGTCAGCCTGCCACTATACTGGCTCCCAGCTAACAGGGGGAGTATACATTTTTTTGTGCGTAATAAGGAGGCACTTCCTTGCGTGCGAAAATATAGCTGGTGGGTCCGAGTTTTCTACGGCGGTAATGTTTTTTCGCGAAATACAGAGGCCCTTTCGGTGGGTCCCAGATGTCAGGTGGAGGAATCATTATTTTGCGCGTAATAAGGAGGCATTTCCTTGCGTGCGGCCATGGACCCAGCTGTCAGCCTCTCCATGTACAGTCCACTTCAGATGCATGTCGGTCATTGACCACGTTGACCAGGCCGCGCCGAGAGCACCAGGGCGGTGGACGATGGCGAGGCCTAGGAAGGGAACGACACGGAGGTAGGGAAGACTCAGCAGTCATTTCCCACGCAGAGGGGAGGACGACTGTACGAGGGTTTATTGGTTCGTCTGCCGTCGCCGGAGAATAACAACAGGTTTGGGTGAGTAGAGGGATGGCTAGGCCAGCGATGGAAGTACGGTGGGGCGGTGAGGCCTGCGCGGCAGCACAGCCGGCCGCGAGGAGGAGAGAGCAGGCAGTCCCGCCGGCGGTTGTTTGAGCGGCTGGATCAGGAAGAGCAGAGATTGAAGAAGCACGACGGTCGTTTGATGGACATCCAACAGTCGTTGCTTGTGCGTCAACCTTTTTTTAAGAAAGCCTCAAATCTATGGAAAACATCATACATCCCATCTGCCATTATTTCTAATAATTTACAACCCATTTTCTAATTCTTAAGGTTTTTTTGGAGCCCATATTATTTTTGTTAGCATTACAGCCCATATTGTGGCCACGGTTAAAAAATTATACGAAATTCTGCATATTTCGATGCGGTCTGAACTGTTTTTAATCCCGACATTTTGAGTCACATTCAAACTGATATTAAAAATAAATGTATATCAATATAAAATCCAACAAATTGTCCATGCATAAAAATTAATGCAATTTAAAATCTTGAAATGAATAAAATAAATTTGAATCTAATTGTCGGTTTGATGTGTTTAAAAAATGTACAACCCATTTCTCATTACCGATAAGCCATTTTCTCGTCCAGCCGAATGAAGCTCTCCTCGTCTTGAAAGATTTGCAGCCCAACAGGCCTGACAAAGCGACTTACTTGGCAAATCACAAAAAAAAACTGGGCTAGCCATTGTCAGAAAGAAAAAAAAACTACTGGGTTGGTCTGTGGTAAACATAAAAGAGAAGGTTGTCTAGACAGGCCAGAGTGCCCCGCACAGCCCAGTTGACACCATGCTTCCGTCTCAAAAACAAATTAGATAAATGCCACTCCAATTATGGCGATTCATAAAAATGCCACCGCAGTTTCCAAACTTTGAAAAATGACACAGCAATCTTTGCAAACTTTGGAAAACGCCACTGCAATTTGCAAACTTTGAAAACGCCACTCCAGACTTCGAAAAATGCCACTGGAAATGGCATGAAATGGCATTTTTCAAAGTTTGGAAATTGCATTGGCATTTCTCAGAAACACCAGATTTGGAGTGGCATTTACCAAATTAACCCAAAACAAAAATAACTGGGCGAGTTACTGGGTCCCTGGTGTCAGCCGCTCGTTGTGCAATTCTCTCGTTTATTGACTACGTTGACAATGGCATGGGACCCAGATGTCAGAAATCCTTTAGGAGGAGCCATTTTTTTATTGACTTGAAATAAGGAGGCACTTGCTTGCGTACTTCCATGACCTTGGCGGGTCCCTGCTGTCATCCTCTCCACGTACAATCATCTCTTGATTGTGTACGTGTCAACTTGGTAGGCCCACAAGTCAGCCTCTAAACCCGTGGAGGACAAATACAACCCATTTCAAAAAATAACAGCCCATTCCATATGTTCAAATGAAAAGTTCAACATTCAAAGCAAAGTAACAGGACTGATCCACATATAGAGTATTGAACTTCCACGTTGACAACCATCATAGCCAAGTTAACTATCTACTCCCACTAATACTCTAGTAGCATACAAGTACTAACTTACTCTTAGCTAACTAGACGATGTCAGCCGCCATCTGCGGTACACACTAAACGCTGGCATCGGCGTCCTCCGCCTCGCCTCGGACTTGCTAGAGGTGCGATAGGGCGCGTTGGCCCTTTCCATGCCGGTGTGGTCCACCGAAGCTTCGGCTTCTAAGCGGGAAACCCACTTGACGAGGTGGTAGTAAAAATCGGCGTCACGAACGCGTGCGTGCCTGACAGCCTCCAGGGCTATTTGCCGGGCGCCGGCCTCCACGTAGTCGGCCAAGTTGCGGGCGCTCTTCTCGCAACTCAGAGCGTCGGTGCGCTGCTGCTCCATGTCCCGCTGGCGGCGCAAATCGGCGATACACTACTCCTCCGCCAAGCGGTCGCGCTCCAACCACTCCTGCTCCTCCGCTAGGTGGTCGTGCTCCAACAAGTCCTCGATCTCCGCATTGCCATCTAAATACCAATAGAATGCCTCCTCCCTCCGTATGCCTTTCGGTGAAAAACCGAACACTAGTTCGGATGATGACCGCCTCTGGCCTCGCCTATCGCAGACGAGCGGGGGCTTGACGGACGTGGCGAGTGCGAGGATAAGTGGCGAGCGACATCGGGCCGGTGGGGGCTTATGAGGAAAGGGCGATTAGGGTCACGGTGCCACCATAGAAGGCCGAGAAGCAATACTTATAGGCGGAAGGTAGCGCGATGGTCATCGGAATTCAATGCATAATTAAGCAGGCATGGCTTAGCGCGCCAGCTTGCCGTGGAAAACTAGAGAAACTGAAATTATGACTGTGCCGTCCCGTCCCGTCCGTGCTGGGTCGCACGCCGGCATGACGGTCAAACGAGTGCACTCGAATCATCTTCCTCCTTGTCAATAATTATTGCACGGATTTAAAAGGCCCGCAACAATTAAAGCACATCTTTTTTCGCATCAGTTAGCTGCCTTAATTACGGCCGACTGCATGCAAGCACTCAAAATCGCTCGCAGCCAGTACGCGGAGCAGCATGCAACGAGTCGCAGCCGAGGGCATTAGTTGATGAACTTTAGCTAGGAGATAAGGCATTTAGCTGGGAGATAAGGCATTTGCGAACTTGAATCATCCATATGAGGTACTCCCTCCTTGTCAAAAAATCATTCCACCACTCATCATCTACCTTGGTTGGTGAGATTTTTGAATTAATCCCTGCATACCCAAAAGGAGGTAGTACGTGCGTGATCCTCTATTTATTTGTGTAGGATCGAGTAGGTCATTTTTTGAACTGAGCCATGCAAACCGGAAAGGAGGTAGTACATGCGTGATCCGCTATTTATCCGTGTAGGATCAAGTAGGTCGGATAGTGTACGTGTAGGATTGAGTAGGTAGGATGGTGTATGTGTACGATCGCATTAACTGATGAACATTCACTAGGAGATAAGGCATTTGCGAACGTTTTTGCTGGCAGTTTCTTCAGATTCACATGTCATTTTCTTCAGAGCAGCTTGTCAGTTTCTTCAGAGGTCGGCATTTTTATTCAAAAAACTGCCACTTGGGATCTTGCCTCGCAACTAAAACTGCCCGGAGCGCATTAGTAGGCTAGCTAGTGATCGATCAATAACTTGTAAACATTGAGCGAACAGATATAAGGAACTATTAATGCATCTCAATGATTCACAGATCATATACAAATATGTAGCTCCAAAAGCAAAGATCAGCCACAACTAAAACAAACTTGTACGATTCCCATACATGAGATCAACATGTTAATGCATCTCAATGATTCACAGATCATATACAAATATGTAGCTCCAAAAGCAAAGATCTAGAAAAAACATATGCTCTTCCTACTAACATGGATGCTTCTCTTGGCCAACATTCAGTACAGACTGAAAGACAAATTTGTTTGTGAAGTCTACAATTCCTCTTGCAAACGTAAGTGGTTTCACCAACAGCTAGAACCATCAGAATGAACCACACATGATGGAGGAACATCCACTGCAATATGATTTGGTCTTCTCTCGATCACACGGCGAGACTATTTTCGGAATACAATCTTTAACTTAGGCAAAATGATGCCCATTGTATAATCATAACAAAGCAATGAAGCACCTAGTGTTGGCCAATAAATAGTACAGTACTACTTTTCTGCAGTCCATGAAGTGACTATCCAATCTTTCTGTGTCTATTTTCAAATGGCACTGCATGCAGTGACTATACTATTATCTTGTGCAGTTCAACCAAAATTGTGGTCACTTTGTGTGTTTGCCAAATAGCAACGGGCAGACATCTCTGTCTGCACAAATATCAAGCAGCTAGTAAACGTATACCCCACCTTGTATTTTCGGTTTAAACATGTCTCTTCCGCTTAGCATCTGTCATGTTTTGCACTTGACAATTTGATACGGTCATGTTTTGCCCTGGACAATTTCATACTGAATTGATTTTCTTGTTCAGAGCAGAAATATAGCGCCTATTCTTCATCGGACCAAGGATATCCATGTTCGCAGTGATGGAAGAGGTGAAATCGATACAACCGAAATTGAGCATCCAATCATTGAATCATGTCCTGCATCTCCAATGCAGGTCCACCCTGCCAATAAATGCACATGCAAACCACTAGTATTACTATCTAATTGCAATACAAAAAGAGTAGCAAGATAGTAGCAAACCATGTACCTTCTTAATGAACAACTCATAGTGCCACCAATTGGATATAAAGGTTTGGAAGAAAACACGCTCCTAATGTTGAACCAGTTGGACTTTTCGTGCAGTTCCACTAAAATCGTATACTAGATGTGCAAGAGCATTAAACCGAATACAAAAGTCTGAAGGTAACTAGCATTATTAACTAATGATAGTATTAAGAAATTGCAAACCATGTACCTTCAAGGTAAATATCATTTCAAACTCGGGTGAACATGAAAAATTGCTATCCCAATCTTAACAAATGTGTGGCTAGCTTTACTGGTAGTATTTGAGTGAACTCTACACCCTCTGTACCAATGTTGAAACTTGTTGCACAGCTAGTATACCAATGCTGCAACTTGTTTCTCTGGGAAAGCTTGCCACACCTTATATATGTTGATACACTAACGCAACACCGTTCAAATAGTACATATATACACTAATCCACTGGCTAGTGGAGCAGTGGAGTAATTTTTTATTACGAGGTAGAGTATAATGGTTTTACTGAACTGATCTCCATAAGCTAGCACTTGAAGATTTCTATAAGCATTAACAATACAAAATGTAAAGGTAACAAGTTCCAGCATTGGTATACCAGCTGGCAACAACATTAAACCAAATACAAAAGTCTGAAGGTAACTAGCATTATGAACTAATGATACTATAATTTTTTCGCAAACCATGTACCTTGAAGGTATATATCATTTCGAACTCGAGAGGACCTGAAAATTTCTATCCCAATCTTGATAGTCGATTAAACATAAAACTTGACCAACCGAATCAAAGAAAACAACCGGATAAGGAGGTGCCCACTCTTGACCTTTCCTCTTGTCTTCATAATTTTTTGTGTAGTTTAACCAAAATAAAATGACATCAGCGCCTTGGCATTTTGGTGACACTGTACAAAAAAATTGACTTATCTCATGAAAGTGAGGTATGTAATCTATAAGAATTAACAATGCAAAAATCTGAAGGTAGTAACAAGTTTCATCGTTGGTATACTGGCTGTGCAAGAACATTAGAATGCCTTAGCTGAAAAATCTTTAATACATACACAATCAACAGCTAAACCTGAAATAATCTAGATACATTAAATGGCAATGCTTAAATTTATCGGTGGCATTAGACTGAGTGCGGCATTAGTTAAATGTGGCATCACTTTAGCAGTAGCATTGGTTGACTTTACCACTGGCGTTATACTAACAGCAAAAAAGTGGCAATAAGAGCATGGGAGACCCATTCGGACAGTGGGCGCACCAGTACGATGTACCTCCACGGACGCATAGAGTGGCGAGGGAGGTATGGTTACCCATAGCAACAAATATCCAAGCAGCATATGTGGATTACGTCCCATTTTTGTTATGTTCAGCCACCTTTTTCCTATGTGAGGACAACAAACTGATCGACCTTGTCATTCTCTATTGCGTTGTCATGCCTTTCTACCCTTCTTCAACCAAGAGACACGAGACTCGTTCCTTAGCTATTGATTTTTCCCTTTTCAATCTAGATGCGGGTTCGATGCCTACTCTCTTGGACTGTATAGTCTCCCTTCCTTTCCTTATTCAACCCAGACATGGATTAGTCTGCATGAAGTAGGGTTTCCTTTAATAGTGCAAATTAAGGTTTTCGTCTGCGTGACCAGTAGAGCAGAGGATAGCAAATTGGGAACCTGGTAGAGTGGAAAAAGATCCACATGCAGCGACGTGGCGGATGGGGCAATAGAACAAGGGTATGGTTCGAAAATAGGTAGCATACCTGTGGGTCGGCGGGAAGTGGCTTCGCTCGTGGTCGTCGTCCTCCGAACGCACTACGGCAATGAGCTTGGGGACGGAGGCCATCCCGCGCGGGCGCTAGGTCTGAGAGGACGGCCTTGTCGTCAGTGCGTGACCTCGCTCGCCGCCGATGAGTGCGTCAACGCTGCACGTCCTTTTCTTCCCCGGCGGATATGTGAACACCAGTGAGGAGAAAGAGAGAGGCCGTCTTTTTTAGATCTGGAGAGAGGGTGATAGTGTGAGAAGCAAGTGGGCAGCCCTTAGCAAGAAAGCTCTGAAGCTCCAGCCTATTTTTTTATAGAACTAGTACTAGAGGTGGAGTAGTGGTAGAGTAGTTTTTATTTTCTCTGCAAACAGTACCAGTTAGTCGTGCTTCAAAACTGAACGGCACGCCATTAAAAAAATAAAGGTCGATAACTACTGCTGCACCTCGGGCCAACGCGGCCAAATCGTATTTTGCACGAGAAATTACACACAATGTTTCGTTGACATGTGGTCCCGTGTACCAGATGAATGACTCCAAGTTCAACCACCGTGACGCTAGGTGCGAGCTGAGGAACACTGTTGGAGAGACCCCCCTCATAATTTTCCTACATTGGTCGTTTGATTCATAGGATAGAATGCTATAGGATTTTTTCCCATGTAATCATGTTTTAATTGGCAATCTAGCATCCACTCCAACTTTTGTTTCACTTCCTTTGATCCTACGAAGAGAGTACTTGCTCTAAATGATGTTCCGCTGCAAGAGCCGCCTATATTAATTAACCATGCTCTAAAAAGGTGGACCATCTTTGGCTATAGTAGTACTGTAGGTTAGTAGGTGACCTTGCGCTTGGCTCTTCTCCTCTTCCGGAAGTCGAAAAATAATGATGGTACTACTTCTGGCAACCTGACACCAAATGAACTACTGCACGTCCACCGCTTGTAAGCAAAAGTTTCTCCTCGTGCTACGAGTTACCGTGCAAGCGTTGGCGAGGGAGAAGGCTTAGTAAGCAAGCTTCTCGTCGTTTTGCGAGTTGACGGGACACATCAAAGTTATGTATTTATTAGTACTCTCTTCAAAAAGGGCCGACCATGTCCATGGCTACCATCCCATTCTCTGTCATTGAGTACGTGCACTATTGACGTGCCATCGAGGAGAAAAAATATTGTGTAGTACTAGGTGCCATCGTAGTGCACGACTCACTTACGCACTGCATATCTCCATTTTCTTGCATGACACGCCACCTTGATGCTACATGTCCCGTGTGTCATGGAGGCATATAGTAGGATTTTGTAAAATGGAGGCATATAGATGTCCCGCGTGCCGGCAACAGGATGAACAAAGCTCATGTCTTAAACGAAAGAGTGGAAGAACATAGATTCTCGACGACCGAGAAGGAGCAACAAACCTCAGGGTGGAGCGTCTGCACTCATAATATTTTATATTATTCAGTGATAACTAATGCGGCACCTCAGGCCAACGCGGCCAGATCGCATTTTGCACGAGAAATTACACACCATGTTTCGTTGACATGTGGTCCCGTTCCAACATGTCGGTGAGATGACGACAAGTCCTTTTGTACAATTTCCGAAAGGACGTGTAGGCCCTGGCGCCTCTTCGTGTACCGTGGCAAACTGACAACCGTCCACCGACTCTTCGCCTTTCCCTCTCGATTTGGAACTGCTGTCGCACGCTCTTCCTCCCTCCTCCATTTGCCTTCACCCTTCCTTCTGCCATTGTTCGATCGTCTTCTACATGGAGGGAACAAGCCGGAAATGACCCCGTTATTCTTGCCCCGATCTGAAAGATGCGTGGTGGGGGAACTCATTGATTTCGGTTTTTGCTTGAGGGCAAGCGAGGTCTAATCTTGGGGGAGTTGATATGTCCATTTTGCATCATGTTTTCTTACTGTTATTTATAATCTTTTTATCCATAATAATGCTTTTTGGAGTAGTTCTAATGCCTTTTCTCATAATTTGCAAGGTACACACCAAGAGGGAGAATTCTGGCAGCTGGAAATCTGGACCTGAAGAAACCTACGTCAGGCCACCTATTCCGCACAACTCCAAATGAGCTGAAACTCCACGAGGAATTTTTATGGAATATTTACAAAATACTGGAGGCAATAAACACCAGAGGGGGGCCACCAGGTGGGCACAGCCCACCTAGGCGCGCTAGGCCCCCTTGGCGCGCCCTGGTGGGTTGTGGCCTCCTCGGCCCGCCTTCGGTGCCCATCTTCTGGTATATAAGTGATTCTGACCTAGAAAAACTAAGGTGAAGACTTTTGGGACGGAGCGCCGCCATCTCGAGGCGGAACTTGGGCAGGAGCACTTTTGCCCTCCGGTGGAGCGATTATGCCAGGGGAACTTCCCTCCCGGAGGGGGAAATCATCGTCATCATAATCACCAACCACTTTTCCATCTTGGGGAGGGCAATATCCATCAGCATCTTCAACAACACCATCTCATCTCAAACCCTAGTTCATCTCTTGTATTCAATCTTGTTACCGGAACTATATATTGGTGCTTGAGGGTGACTAGTAGTGTTGATTATATATTGTAGTTAATTAATATATGTTTTATTTGGTGGAAGATTATATGTTCAGATCCATTATGCTATATATTACTTCTCTGATCTTGAGCACGTTCATCACTTGTGAGTAGTTGCCTTTGTTCTTGAGGCCATGGGAGAAATCATGTTGCAGGTAATCATGTGAATTTGATATGTGCTCGATATTTTGATAATATATATGTTGTGATTCCCTTAGTGGTGTCATGTGAATGTCGACTACATGACACTTCACCATATTTGGGCCTAAGGGAGTGCATTGTGGAGTAGTAAATAGAAGGTGTGTCGGTGTACAAAAGTAGGGGCGCTCTTTTATACCCCTTACTTGTGCACGGGCAGTCAGAGCCACGCCTACGACCACACATAACAAGGCAGAGGAGGGAAGCTAGAGACACAAGGTTACGAGTATGCTTGACGACCACCTCGATGATGGAGTCGACATCCACCTGATCCGTCGAGGGTGAGGCTAAGAACCAGGAGAGAAGGGGAAGGCGAGGTCATGGGCAAGGCTCAACTTGAAGAAAACAAAGCAAAAACAGGAAATAAATAACTTATCCGTACCAGGTTGGGAAGAAGTGGCACCCTCCCCGCCAACGATCGTTACCGGGGTAGAGTCACCAGCGCCTAGGTTCGTCTCCTCCTCCTCCATAGGTGCGGGCTCGGTGGTCGGTGCCCTTGCCGGGGACGCTCCTCGGGGCGGTGTAGTTGAGGGGACGACATGTTAGGGGTGGCCCCCTGCGGGCCCTCCTGCTGTTGTTCCACTCCTACAAACCCGGCAAGATCAGCACCAAATATTCATGCCCCAATGATCATCTATGGAGAAATGAGTAATAAACTTACGCTGGGGGCTACAATGGGGGCTAAACCGGGGGCTATTCTCCGGGTTGCTCTCCACCAGTAGCGGCGTACTTGAAGTACCCGCCGGGGGCTCGACGCCAGTCGAGGCCCTGGCCCTCTTCATTGCCCTCTGGGCCAGCGTCTCCATGTCCTTGCAAAGACAATATCGAATCAGGGAAAGATAGCACAGAGGTGGGGTCAGGAGGTAATTGAGGGAGTAAAATATGTACTCGTCCTCCGCCTCCTCCTCCTCCTGTGGCTTCCTCTTCCTCCTTGGGCCGAGAGACCCAAGTTCAAAGTCAACATCCACGGCGATACCTGTGGGACAGGGAGAAGGAGATGGGGTCCGGCCACGCTTGGATGAAGAGGAACCGGCTGCCGTCCTCTTCGCCACCGCGGTCTTCCCCGCCTTCTTCTCTGCCGCAGCCTTCATCGCCCACGTCTCACGCACGAATAGTTCCTAGGGCTGCTGCGGCTGCGCGATGCTGCCAGGCCAGACCAGCTCACCCAAGCCAGCCCGCCGCAGGACACACCGCCTCCCCGTGATAGGAGGGTTGGTGGCCTCAGCCTCCTCATCGGTCGACTCCTCGACCACGTCTTCGACAAGAGGAGCGTCGGCGTCGATGCTAGCACGGCTGGCCTCCCCGGGAGACTTCGCCCATCCGGCAAGCTCCTCTTCCTCAGCGGCCGCGTTGGCCTCGTCCTCCATGTGGCCGGCGCTGCCGGCCTCCAGGGCAAGCGCTACCTCCGCCGCCCTGGTGGCAATATAATACAGCTCCACCTGCGTGGTGTCGTGAATGAGCACCGGCTCTTGATGGACACGGCTCTCCGACAAGGTGTCGAAGAACTCCTGCACCCGATCCGCTGGCGGCTCGACCTAGGCCGGGTCAAGGCCGTGTGTGTTGAAGTTCGGCATCACGGCAATGATGGCGGACTGGCGGGAGTTGTTGCTTAGCGGGACCACTCCCGCCGGCAACCCAAATAGAGGCCCCTTGATGGCCTTGCCAGTCTTGGCGTCCTTCCCGGTCCTCTCGGCCCTGTCATCGCAGTCCATGTCAAGCTGGAAGAGCCTGTGGCAAAGATGAGCATGATCCATCACCGTGAAGTTGTGCTTCAAACCAGGGCGGATCCTCATTTCAACGTCGGCCGCGTTCTGGACAAGCCAAGCCGGCCACCCCTTGTTGTGCAGTGGCGCGATTCGGCGGCGGATGAAATCAGCCCCAATCATTTCAAGGGTGAGCCCGGCCTGAGCGAGATGGTGGATCCTGGTGGTTGCAATCGAGAGCTTCTTGTCGTTAACATCGACGTACCCCCAGTCCTTGCGGCGGACCGGTGGGCTCTGATGAACTCGGCAGAACTCCGGTGGGTCATCCTCCTCAATCCATAGCCACCGGCTCCTCCACTCCTCCCACCTCTCCTTCTGCGCACCCTCCGGATACGTACCCTTCCCCTGGGTCCGTGAAATCCAGGTGACACCGCCGGAGATGGCGCCCCCTGCCTGGATACGAGGATAGAAGTAATGGCGGAAGAGCGCCATGCTGGAAACCACCCAGGTGAAACCCTCGCAGAGGTGGGCGAAGAAAGCCATGCACTCCATGGCATTCGGCGTGAAATCAGGGAGATGGAAGCCGTAGGTGTGCATGATATCATTGAAGAAGTCGGAGAAAGGGGGACAGAGGCCGTAAGAGAAGTAGTCGATGAAGAAGGGGTACCGATTCGGGCCAGCCTGGGCGAATTGGGCGGGGACAACGCGCGTGGCTGGATGCCCCATCGTCTTGCACCCCCACAGGGGCTGGAAGTAGTCCCTGAGATGAACTGTGTCGACCGTCGGGGGGAGGTAGGCGTGCTGCATCCGAAACACCGCCAACTCGCTCTTCGGTAACTCCTCCTCCCCCACATCCTCGACCGCTCCCTTACCCTTGCTAGACTTGGGTGCCATAGAGGCTGGGGACGAGGAGAGTAATCGGAAGCAAGGGGAGCGCGGTGGCGGTGAGTGGAGGCAAGAGCTTTATCTTTCTCGCTTGAAGAAGAAGCAGAGGAACAGCAAACCCGAGATTGGAGGAGTGCGGACGGTAAATGAGTAGCCTGCCTGCGGTTTTTCCCCTTTAATGGGGAAGGTGCGGGCCGCCCCCTTTACCATTTACTGCAGTGACACCGGTGCGCAGCAACCGCCCCACGCACGATCCCCGCGTCAGCACAGATCATGGGGAAGCGCAACCACCGGAGGAGTTACTGTAGTAAAAAGGGATCCAACCCCACTGCCCGCGCACCGTTCTGGGCCTAGTCCAACAACGCGTCGCGCTTATGTATGGCCCAGGCCCGGAGGCTCCTGTCGGTGTACAAAAGTAGGGGCGCTCCTTTATAACCCTTACTTGTGCATGGGCAGTCAGAGCCACGCCTACGACCACACATAACAAGGCAGAGGAGGGAAGCCAGAGACACAAGGTTACGAGAGCAGCACCAAGATAGTGGCACAAGAAGGCCAAGCAAGAAGACAGGCTCTCCCCCGACAAGCCTCTTGCCGGGGCGGCCTGCACACCCCCGGCAAGAACCCTTGTCGGGGACTCACCCAAACTCCTCCGTTCCAGCCACCCTTGAGCCTAGGAGCTCCAGCATCATCAGCAGCATTGGAACCAAGGCTCGAGAAGCGCCCACGTCATGTCATGCAGATCTTTGTAAAGACAAGGGTCCATGTCTCCTAAGATGAGAACCAGAAAACAAGACGATCTCAGGGCTCCTTGCCGAGGATGCCCACGAGGCCCCGACAAGGCTCCTCGTCGAAGACGCCCCGAAGCCCCGGCAAGCCTCTTGCCGAGGACGCTCACAGAGTCCCCAGCAAGACCCTTGCCGAAAACAGACGTAGGACCGCGGCAAGCCCTTGTCGCCCCATCATCGCCTAGGCTCGGCGGCCAACCCCCTAGCCCAAGCAGGTACCCACGTGGCAGTACGTGGTTCCTGGTCCAGCTAGTCCAGCACATGCATGGTGGCATGCAGATCTTCATGAAGACCCTACCACCACGCCATTTCAGTTGCGTGCCTCGCTGGCCTGGACGCGCATTGCAACCAGACGGAGCGGCCACGGACGGGACGGGCCTTGTTTCCGTCCACGATAAAGCGAGTGGACACCTAGGTAGCGCATTTAATGCGTCTTGTCCCGTAATGGCATGAGATAAGCATGTGCAATGTACACCTTTCCACCTCCTATGTGCCACTGTGGCAACCCCTTTTTGACTATAAAAGGAGGCCCGAGACATACTTGTCGGCGTCCTCGGAACCAGGGTACCCAGACTTGCCTGTCTATGGGCCGCGACCCGCTCCTACAAACGGCCTGGTACGGCCCAGCTGATCAACCAGCTGTCCAAGACCCTCGCGAGGGGGCTATGCCTCGCGAGGAGAACGACATCAAGACCCCCTCAGGAGCGGCCTCGGCAAGGTGTTCCGGAGGGGCGGAGAATCCAAGGCCAAGCCTGCCTCAGGAGGAGGCAGTGATGTCAGTAGTGACGCACCGTGCCAGCGGTGCCAGCGTCCGCCAGCGGCGTAGTTGTTATTTCGGTGCAAAGGGGACAGCACAGCCGCGGGTTCCCAAGGAGCGGGGCAAAGGTTTCCCCTTTGGTGCAACAAGACCGAAGACCGCAAGGACGACAAGGAGGATGTCATCGTCGAGCCCACCACCGTGTCACCGCCTGATCCTTTGCAGGTGAAGACCGCTTTTGTCAGGATAAGAACGTCGTTGTGTTCCCGCTCAAAAATGGCCGTTGTGGGATCCCTTCCCGCCTAAACATTTCGTGGGAAGAGGACCTTGGCCGCCAATATAAGTAGCTAGGATTCCCGCTGTGAAAGGGGGAATCGATCCATACACTCTTCCACCACATAAGGAGCAAGAACACTTGCCTCCTGACCCTCCTGAGCTCACCTCATGAGCTCAGGAACCGCTGTACTAGCTCAGATTCCAGCCCGCCCGAGGCTAATCCACCAAAGCAGGAAGTAGGGTCTTACACCTCACGGTGGCCCAAACCTGGGTAAACTCTTGTGTGTTCTATCTGTTGTTTGCTTGAATCCCTCCATCGAGACAAGAGCGAGACGCTAGGTAGACGTGAGTGGGGGAGATCTTCGCTCACGCCCCTGTGTTCGAACTTCTTGGGTTTTGCGGAGCCCTAAATCCGACATTTTGCACGCCAAGTAGGGGGCGTGTCGAAATCTCGCCTCTCCGACGACCTCGTCGTGTTCTCGTTGCCGACTCCACTCCACAGCCATGGTGGACACACACCGAGCTCGCGCCGCCCGCCGCGACGAGAACGTCGCTCAGACGGCACCCGCAGGCAACGGTGCACCGCTCCGCCGCAACTCGCCGGTCGCCAATGCCGCCACCGACCCAGCCGTGCACGAGCAGCAGGACTCATCGCTGCCAACTACTCGCTACTTACAATTTCAGCACTTGCAGACACTACCTTGCTGAATACTACCCGCCATTTCCTTCTGCTCCTCGTTGGGTTCGACACTCTTACTTACCGAAAAGAGCTACAATTGATCCCCTATACTTGTGGGTCATCACAGCTTCACTGAGGTCTCTCATTGAAAAAATCTCATTCAAGTATCCTTTTATGCTATCCAGAAATTCTACATCGTTTCCGATCAACAATATATCATCCACATATAATATCAGAAATGCTACAGGGCTCCTACTAACTTTCTTGTAAATACGGGCTTCTCCGAAAGTCTATACGAAACCATATACTTTGATCACTATCAAAGTGTATATTCAAACTCCGAGATGCTTGCACCAGTCCATTGATGGATCGCTGGAGCTTGCACACTTTGTTAGCACCTTTAGGATCGACAAAAGCATCTGGTTGCATCATATACAACTCTTCTTTAAGAAACCCATTAAGGAATGCAATTCTGACGTCCATTTGCCAGATTTCATAATCATAAAATGCGGCAATTGCTAACATGATTCGGACAAACTTAAGCATCGCTACGGGTGAGAAAGTCTCATCTTAGTCCACTCCTTGAACTTTTAGAAAACCTTTCGCGACAAGTCGAGCTTTGTAGACAGTAACATTACCATCAACGTCAATCTTCTTCTTGAAGATACATTTATTCTCTATGGCTCGCCGATCGTCGGGCAAGTCCACCAAAGTCTACACTTTGTTCTAATACATGGATCCTATCTCATATTTCATGGCCCCAAGCCATTTATCGGAATATGGGCTCCTCATAGCTTCTTCATAGTTTGTAGGTTTGTCATGGTCTAGTAACATGACTTCCAGAATAGGATTACCGTACCACTCTGGTGCGGATCGTGCTTTTGTTGAACTACGCAGTTCGGTAGTAACTTGATCTGAAGTTTCATGATCATCATCATTAGCTTCCTCTCTAGTAGGTGTAGGCATCACAAGAATGGTTTTCTGTGATGGGCTACTTTCTAATTCGAGAGAAGGTACAATTACGTCATCAAGTTCTACTTTCCTCCCACTCACTTTTTTCGAGAGAAACTCCTTCTCTAGAAATGTTCCATTCTTGGAAACAAAAATCTTGCCTTCGGATCTGTGGTAGATGGTGTACCCAATTGTTTCCTTGGGGTATCCTATAAAGACGCTGTCGATTTCAAAAACGGCAGATCTCGGGTAGGGGTGCCCAAGCTGTGCGTTTAAGGATTGATGGTAACAGGAGACTGGGTACACAATGTTTACCCATGTTTAGGCCCTCTCGATCGAGGTAATACCCTACTTCCTGCTTGATTGATCTTGATGAATATAGGGTTACAAGAGTTAATCTACCTTGAGATCGTAATGGCTAAAATCCTAGGAGTCTAGCCCATGCAATTGTGATTCTGCTACCCTCTATAGACTAGACCCTCTGGTTTATATATCCACCGGAGGAGACCTAGGGGTACAAAGTTTACTTTGGAAGAAAGGAATCATTACATCCGAACATCTATTCTGCCTTTCTACATACACAGGAGTCCTAACCAGACATGGGGGATGTCAGATTATCTTCATCTTAATGGCCCATCTATCCGGCCCAACTTCGGTAAACCGGATCCTCATGGACCACCAAATCCAGGACTCCCTCATTAGCCCCCAAACTTGCCTTCAATGACGAGATTGTATCCGGCTTCATGTCTTTGGTCTTGCAAGGTAGGTTCTTCTTCGGAATAGATGATAGTTCGACTCCATATTTAATATTATATCCCGTTGATTACTTGCCGCCGTTGCCCCGGCTTCCACGTGTCAGATGAACGCGAATCGTCTGGGTATTTTTACAAATAACCCCTTGACTTTGTAAGGAAGGCGCCTATTTAAGGAGACTAAATCTCAGATGCCATTCCACTCCGCGCGGAAAGTCCTTAGAGCTTGCCACGGAAAATTTCCAAACATGGGCGGCGTTCCCGGTTCTTTCTCACGCCCTCATGGCCCTCAAGCAGGCGATTGGGAAAGTTGCTCAGTATCCCACGCACATCTGAGTAAACTTCAGGCGCAAGGGTATCTCCCTCCCGCGGATCTAGTCCCTGTTTGGGCTGGATTAACTTCTATTGACGACGAAGCCTTGGCGGAAAATTTCCTCAATCCTACCAAGGAGGAGAGGGTGTGCTTCGTCTCCTTCCTCTTGAGAGGCGCCGGATTTCCTATCCATCCTTTCCTTAGGGGGTTTCTGGAGTTCTATGGCCTCTAGTTGCACGATCTTACGCCATGCTCTATCTTGCACATCGCGGGCTTCGTCGCTCTTTGTGAGCTGTTTCTGGGCTGTGAGGCTCATTTGGAGTTGTGGCTAAAATTCTTCTGCCTCATCCCCCGCTCCCAAAAGGGATCTATATTCGAGGTGGGTGGTGCCGAAGTGTGGCGTATAGCAGGGACAGGCTAGCTGTTTGGCACTCTGAAGAAGGCATCCTAAGAGTGGCCCTCGGAATGGTTTTAAATTGAAGACGTTGTTCTTCCGAACCCAATCCGGCGGGGCCTTCCCGAATTCTCCAGTGCTCCTTTAAAGAAGAATTTCTACTAGCGTCCCCGAAGCCTCAAGGAAGAAGACAGTGCGGAGATCAAAAGGCTAGTAAGCAAGATCAGATTACTTGCCCACTCCGAGCTGACAATAATTGAAGTAATGGCGATCTCAATAATGCAATGCGTGCATGCGCTTCAAGCCAGAGGGTTTCCTATGTGGCATTATAATGGGCAGGTGAAAGTGCGTTATATCGACTAGAGGGGGGGTGAATAGGCGATTTTTACAAATTCGTTACTGAGGAAATTCTAACTGAGGTATTTCCTAAGCAACAAACTACTTAGCAGCGGAATAGATACTCAGGTGCAAGCATAACAAGACAGTAGCATGGTCATCATGATGAAATGAAAACAAGCACAGAGTACAAGTAGCATGTAAATAGGATAAGTAGGCTGAGGACTGAAGACTGAAGAAATTGGGTTGAGGAAATTGAGAAAGTTTTCAGTCAAAGTCTTCAAACAGTACAGATCAAGTTCATCAACACATGAATGAGTAAATGTAAGAGTTGAGGAAATAGAACTAGTAAGCTTGATGAAGATAATGATTTGTTAGACCAGTCCCAACTATGGTGACAGTTGTACGTATGGTTAGGGCGGTTAGGTATTTAAACCTGAGGACACACAGTCCCAGACACCCAGTCCTAGACACACAGTCCAAGACACCTAGTCCTCACCATATTCCCCTTGAGCTAAGGTCACATAGACCTCGCCCAATCGCTCGTGGTAAGTCTTCACAGGTGACTTTCAAACCTTCACAGACTTAGTCACTCGGCGATCCACAATTCCTCTTGGATGCTCTAGACCATTGAAGCCTAACCGTCTGGAACACAGTCTTCAAAGGTAACAAGCATCGACTCCACACAGGAACACTCTCTTTAGTGATGCTCAATCACTTTTGGGGTTTAGGTTTTTGGGTTTGGGTTTTTTTCTCACTTGATGATTTTCGCTCAAAGTCCTCGAAGGATGGGTGTCTCTTATGACAAGTGTCAGTTTCTCTCAGAGTAGCCAACCAGCTAGTGGTTGTAGGGGGCGGCTATTTTTAGCCTAGGGAGCATCCCGACACGAAAAGACATAAATTCCCTTAAATGATATGACCGTTAGGTGGATAAGATATTTTGGGGCAGCTGGCGCATAGCACAGCAACGGTCAGCAATTGAGCTCTCAAAATCCTCAGGGCTATCATGTTCCTCACTAGTAGGCAATCCGCACAGGCGAATTCCTAACTCCTCAGTCAGAACAAATTCCTCAGAGACCAGAAGAACTTCGTCTCTGTCACTGAAGAAATTGACTGAACTGTATGAGATTTCCAATGGCTTCACTCAAAAGGATTGGGTAGTGTAGGCTTTGAGTTGAGCATCACATGGAAATATGTTTCCTTAGTTTTACCTCGACCCCCTTTAACAGTACGATGTTTCCTATGACTCATGAAAGAGAAAATGAAACTACGAAAACAAAAGTCCTCATGCTTCATAATCCTTGCATGAATATCCAAGACTTCAAGGTCACACCAATTTCCTCATTTTCAAAGTCTTCAAGAAAACCATAGTCTTCAACTGAAGACATACATTTTTAGGGGTTGACTTTCAACATAAATACCAAACTCCTCATAGACTTATAAGACCTGTGTACACTTAAAAACACATTTGTCCCTTAACCTATAAGTCTTCAATACACCAAAATCACTAAGGGGCACTAGATGCATGATAACCCACAAGTGTAGGCGATCTATCATAGTCCTTTCGATAAGTAAGAGTGTCGAACCCAACAAGGAGCAGAAGGAAATGATAGGAAGTTTTCAGTAAGGTATTTTCTGCGAGCACTGAAATTATAGGTAACAGATAGTTTTGTGATAAGATAATTGGTAGCAAGTGACAAAAGGTAAAAGTAAATAAGGTGCAGCAAGGTGGCCCAATCCTTTTTGTAGCAAAGGACAAGCCTGGACAAACTCTTATATAAAGGAAAGCGCTCCCGAGGACACATGTGAATTATCGTCAAGCTAGCTTTCATCACGATCATCTGATTCACGTTCGGTACTTTGATAATTTGGTATGTGGGTGGACCGGTGCTTGGATGTTGTCCTTACTTGGACAAGCCTCCCACTTATGATTAACCTCTAATGCAAGCATCCGCAACTACAAAATAAGTATTAAGGTAAACCTAACCATAGCATGAAACAAATGGATCCAAATCAGCTCCTTACAAAGCAACGCATAAACTAAGGTTTAAGCTTCTATCACTCTAGCAACCCATCATCTACTTATTACTTTCCAATGCCTTCCTCTAGGGCCAAATAATGGTGAAGTGTCATGTAGTCGACGTTCACATGACACCAATAGAGGAGAGACAACATACATCTCATCAAAATATCCAACGAATACCAAATTCACATGACTACTAATAGCAAGACTTCTCCCATGTCCTCAGGAACAAAAGTAACTACTCACAAGACATAATGTTGTTCATGATCAGAGAGGTATTAATATGCATAATGGATCTGAACATATGGTCTTCCACCAAGTAAACCAACTAGCATCAACTACAAGGAGTAATCAACACTACTAGCAACCCACAGGTACCAATCTGAGGTTTGGGTACAAAGATTGGATACAAGAGATGAAGTAGGGTTTGAGAGGAGATGGTGCTAGATGTTGATGAAGATAGCCCTCCCCAAGATGGGAGAGTTGTTGGTGATGACGGCGGTGACAATTTCCCCCTCCCGAGGGGAAGTATCCCCGGCAAAACAGCTCTGTCGGAGCCCTAGATTGATTTCCGCCAAGGTTCCTCCTCGAGACGGCGGCGTCTAGTCTCTAAAGCCTCCTTATGATTTTTTCCAGGTCAAAACACCTCATATAGGAGAAGATGGGCATCGGGGGGGCATCAGGGGGCCCACGAGGCAGGGGCGCGCCCAGAGAGGGGGGGCGTGCCCCCACCCTCATGGACAACTGGTGGCCCCCCTGGTGATCTTCTTTCGTCAGATATTTTTTATATTTTCTGAAACAGAGACCTGTGAAGTTTTGGGGCTTTTTGAGTTGTGCATAATAGGTTTCCAGAGTTTGCTCCTTTTCCAGTCCAGAATTCCAGTTGCCGGCCTTCTCCCTCTTCATGTAAACCTTGTAAAATAAGAGAGAAAAGGCATAAGTATTGTGACAAAACATGTAATAACAACCCATAATGCAATAAATATCAACAATTAAGCATGATGCAAAATGGACGTATCAACTCCTCCAAGCTTAGACCTCGCTTGTCCTCAAGCGAAAACCAATATCGAAAAATATGTCCACAAGTTTAGAGATAGAGGTGTCGATAAAAATAAAATACGGACATGAGGGCATCATGATCATTCTCATAACAGCAACATATATATATATATATATATATATATATATATATATATATATATATATATATATATATATATATATATATATATATGTCATATGGTTCTTTTGCTAAAGTAACAATTCATTCACAATATCGAGCATGAATCATAAACTTCATTGAAAACTAACAAAATTTGATCTCGGTCATTGAAGCAATTGCAATTTATCGTAACATCGGAAAGAGTCAATATAAGAGCTTTTCAGCAAACCTACATACTCAACTATCATATAGTCTTTCACAATTGCTCACATTCACACAATACTTATGGTTACGGAGTTTTAATCGGACACAGAGAAAGATAGTGGCTTATGGTAATGCCTCCCAACCTTTTACCTCAAGGGTAATGCCAACAGTAATAGACCATGGAAACTTACATCCAAGTGGGTATATATGTCAGTGTCATGACCCGGATGTAATAAAATCCAAGTCTCTGTGCTTATTATGCTATCCCTGGATCGTAGCTAGCACATACAGTAACAAATGAATATCAATAAAACATACATCATTTTACTACAACGGTAGATCCAGAATTAAATAAATACATACCATTGGCACAGCTCAATGCTGGCACATAATACAGCGGAATAATACGTAGTCGCTAAGTTAGGGCTCCATCAACGCCATTGGGCTCGTAGAGTGTAGACCATAACCCTGTTGTCTCTCAATCTCTCGAGATCTGCACATGACAGGTGCAGATGAGTACATGGAATGTACTCGCAAGATGCAAAGAAAAGTTTAACAGAATTTATATGCAGGGTAAATATTGGTGGAGGTTTCCTTTGCGTAAAGCCAATTTTCTCCTATAATAAATTTTGTAAACCTTCTTTGAAATAAATAGGTTTTTTTGTTTAAAAGGTAGGAGTGAGACACTTGGATATACGCACCAGTGCTCATTCTCCAAATTTTGGTAAAACATAAATATGGTTGAAGTGAAACACATTCGCTGTGCTCATTCCTCAACTTTAACCCTTAAAACAGATGTTTAGAAAAGAGAGGGGATATTCTTCTTCAGTCAAGTCTTCAGTTGCTCAAATTTGCCCGTAACCGAAGGCGCGGCTAATCGATTAGGTTTAACCCTATGCAGAGGTCATACACGTTCCCCACATGACACAACCAACCCCATTTATCGCTACACACTTGGGTGCACGACTAGGAAGAGATTGTGACAAAGCCTTTCCGTAACAGCCCCCTATACCACCAAGCCGCCCGCAACTTAGGCATGAAGGCCTCTCTCCGATGGCGGTCCTGGGTTAGGGTTTCCCGTTAGTACTAAGCTAAGCCAGAGCCCATAATAGCATGTGGCTGTACTGGAAGCTACATCAAACTGCACTTGGAAGATCTCATTTCCCTGGACGACGGTTCCCACCAAAAACCTGTGTGCAAGACCTCAGTCGGGCGCATTCACTGCAAGACCCTGATGGGCGCAATCACTTGTAGACGCTCCCGTCAATACCATTCCTCCCAGAGAGTAGAAATAAAATAATATATATATTTTTTTTTTCAAAAAGTTTTCACAACACGTTGCCTAAAGAGGGCAAGTTTATTCTTGTAAAACTTCTTTGATTCCCATCCCTTTTTTTCTTTGCAAGCATGGCTAAGCAAGTTCCTAGGGCTTTAGCTAGCAATAGTGCTATGCAAAACTTTTTAGTAAAACATGCATAGTAGTAAATTTTAAATAGATCATGCATATTCCAAAATCATAGGACAAAGTATCAACAATTTGCAACTTCCCTTCGGATTCTCGGTAACACAGTTCTACCTCCGCGTAGAATTCGCCGTCGCACTCGTCGCAATCTAACGCGATGGAACTTAAGTAAGACACTCCACACATCAACATTCACATAACAAGTGCTCAAGCAAACCATTCAACACATAATTCATGCCAAACAACCCTAAGTTAACCACATATGACTCAAATTTGCAATTGGACCGGTTCATATGAATGGCATATAGTTCATGTTAATAAACTAATTAATAATTTTCTAACTCGAAATTTTTATGATGACAATAACTAACCAGACAGGTTTTGCACGAATCAATCTAATGATTTTAACAATGAAACAAACTTTAGTTTAATTAGTTTATTAATGGATGGTCAAAGAAGGTCAAAATGATATTATTCTGCTAAAACCATAATTAAACCTTACAGAAAGTTATTCTATGAGTTCTAGCAGATTGGTATGGTTACAAAGGCCAATTCTCATATATAAAATATTTTCATCAGATTTATAGATTAAAATATATAGCAAAAATACTCCATTTACGATTTAACTCAAAACTAAATTTTAATTTTCTCAAAATTGAACTTTTATAATCTTATAAAAAACTAGAGGTTCCAACGAATCCGGGGATATCTTATTTGTCAAAATAAGACATACGGTTTAGGAGATACGATTTTTTTTAACTTGGATAATTTTCTGAAAATGAGTTACGGGATTATATATTGGCTGCAGCGTGTCGTGCTGCTATTGGAGGATACGTGTTCATTTTTTTTAAGAAAAGAGGTGATGCACATGAGGGAGAGAGCGCTCACTGGAGGTTCGCCGAAGTTGAAAAAGAAAAATCCTCGGAGCTAACGAATGACCAAACGACATAGAGGGATTCGGTGGGAGTTCTGTGGACAAGGTTTCGGTCTCGTTCTTGTCCTCAGCTGGCGGTGAAGGGCTGCCGGAGTTGGGCCAAACTCCAGCCGTTCGCGGGATGGCGCGCTCCGGTGCTGAAAATTGATGAACCAATATGTCAAGAAGGTGCACTGTGATCTGATATGAAGAAAGAAATAAATAACTTGGCCTGAGATGTCCGGACAGCGGCATAACCTTCGACGGACGGCGGCTGATGTGCAGAACTCTGACGAGAGATTTTTGTCGAATGAGAGGGGAAGGGCTGTCACAGGGAGAGGGCTTTGGTTGAGGAGATTATGGGAGACGTCTAGGGCTTTTATACAGGGTCAGGGAAGGACCGGAGAGGGAGATCGGGCGTCGCATGCTAACGTTCAGTACATCGGTTTCTAATGGAAGATTATGGCAATTATGCGTGAGATAAATGGTCTGAATGGACTCGTGGAGGGATGGGCAGTAACTTTCATGTTTATTGCAATATGAAACGGTGACTAGAATTGATGGAGTAAGAAGTAGAAGGTGGAGCGGCCATGGCGTTTCTAAGTTCTGTATGTGTACGTGTACGTGCATGGAGGGGGAAGATGACTGAGTTGGGTCATGGAGAGGCAGGGCCTTCATGGGCCTTGGCTGCACGTAATTTTTTTTGTTAATACCTTTCTTGCACAGAAAAACTTCAAATAAATAAATGTTGGCATACACATAATTATACTTTGGTGCCTACAAAATATAGTTTCAGATTTTAATAAAATTATTTGTGTGCAAACTATAGTACATTATATGGACATAATTTATTTACTAAATTTTTTTTGAGTTTTGCAAATTCACAAAAGGATAATTGTATCATATTTAATATTTCCAAATATTGTTTTAGAGAAGTCACATTATCTCCTCTCATTAAATTTATAGGAATAATTTGGAAATATTTAAATGACATTATACCTCGAAATAAGATCCAATTTCAAATGGGACTCCAAAATTCAAAGAGCTTCAAATGAAATTTTTATCCACCACACTTGAGAAAGTCATTTTATTCTCACTACATAGTATTGAATATGGTTTCAAAATATTTCATAGGAGTCTGAAAGACAAGAATCTAAACTCGATTTTTTTAACAATACACAAAAAGGTTTTAATTTCCCCTGAAAATCATAGAAATTCACTAAGTAGTAATAAATATTAACATTCCAAAATTTGATATTTTTGGGGATGTTACAGTCAGGATCTTTCGAACACAATGTGCTTGCCAAAGGATAAAATGTAAAAAAAGGAAAGGTGAATTTCACCTTGACACTTGTAAGGCAAGAATAATAGATAGACCCTTCTGTGACGCCCGAGACCGACGTCCCAGAAGATTCCCGAAGATTCCCGAAGATTCCAGATGTTTCGGGTTGCCCGTGTGTTTCTTTTGTGCTTGTGTTATTATTATTTTTGCATTGCATCATGCCATCATGTCATATTTATTTTTGCATCTCAACTTAAATAAACCGTGTGGACCTTCGGTCCATTTAAATCGAGGGAGGGTTGTCTTCTCTTTATAACATATAAAAGCCTCTCAATATTATTAGGGAGCTATATAATAATATTCCATTTGCTTCGGAATAACCCAACACACTTGCATTTATTCCCCATGCCTCTTTATTCAAGTTTCACCGTCAAAAACCTTCCCTATATTCTTTTCCCAATTATCGAGGCTCCTCCAATTATCTAGACTCCTTTTAAACTCCTTTAAGGCAAGCTATTTATTTTAGTTTGTTTTTCCCTATTTTTGTTGGAACTATTTTTGTGGGGTTGGAATTATTCCATAAAGCCTTTCAAAATTGTTCCATATTTTATTCCTTGTTCGTGGCCTTTTCTTCATATTTTGTTCTATCTCTATTTTTTTCTGCTAAAGTTTTAAAAACAGCAGAAGAGCAACAGCCCACCGGCCTCCTGGCCATCTGGGCCTCCTCCTTCCCTCAGGCCGCAGCGGCCCATCCCGCGCTAACCCTAGCCTGCACCTGGCCCGACTCCTAACCCCGCAACTCCCCCGACCCGTTTCCCTCTCCTTCCCTCGTGCCGCCGCCACCCCTCGCACTCCTCATCCCGCAGCCTCGCTCTCCCCGAGTCCCTCGCGACCGAACCCCATCGACCGCGCCTCGCACTCCCCCTCTCGCCCCGATTTCCCTCGCATCCAGCAGCCCGACGCCCCAGCGCCTCCGTCTCCAGGTGGGAGCCCGAGCCCCTCGTTCAGCGCCTGGCGCCCGCGAGCCGATCCGGTCGGCCAGGAGTACCCCGCAGCCACTTCGTCCAGATGCCGCCGGCGCCCAGCTTCGTCAGCGCGAGCCCATGCAGCCGGCTCCACCCTGCCTCCGTCCGTTCTCCTCGTCCTCAGGCGCCCGTCCGCCATGGCCCCTGTGCAAGATGCCGTGGCCTCCCTCCGTTCCCTTCCAGCCGCATCGCCAGCTACATCCAAGGCCAGGTCCTCGGCCCCGACCAGCCCCAGGCCGAGTCCGCGCCCTCCGTGCTCCGCGTCCGCGCCCGAGCCCTTGCTGCCTTCCTCCTTCGTTCCCGAGCTCGACCTCAGCTTCCTCCGCGCCAGTACCACGACGAGGCCCTGCCTCCACTTCGTCCTACTGCTGCTCGCGAGCGCCAAGTCCGACTGCTGTTGTGATTTTTCTGTTGGCTCGTGTTGTTGTGTTGGTCCAGCAGGTTTTTGGCGAGATCGGCAAGTCCGAAGAACCGTGTACGACTCGAGACCGAGACCTCAAGTACCTCTACGGATATGTGTACATCTACATAACGAGAACGTCTACCGTCGACAAGACCGAGACACCGAGTACCACGACGACCCGAACGACTACCGTCGCCGTGTACCACTACCGTCGCCGAGACCCTCAAGTACCTCTACGAACGGAACGACTACTCGTTGGCGACTCGTGTACCACTACTTCCCTCTACGAACGTGTACCCTGACTCCCGAGAACGACTCCTTCCTCTACGATCTCGAACCGCCCCGAAACGAGTGTTTCGAAGGTATAACCCCGAGACGATGACCCGTGAGATGCTTGCTTGTGTTGTATGAGATATTACCCTTGTGTGCATCGTGCCCATTCCGACCTTTTGTCATGTTCCTCGGTTGCCTCGTCACCGACTCGTGGGAACCCGGTAACGGGATCGCCCACCTTTCATCTCGTTGACTCGCTCACGCCATCTATCTTTTGCACCGGTCTCTCAACGAGTTATCGGAACCGATATGTTGCGTGGCATCATTTTCGGATCGTTGCCGTGGCACCCTTTCCTTCCACCACGGTGACAATACTTCATATCTCTTTTAAGTCAACCTCTTTAAAAATTGCTTAAACTTGATCATGTCATCCGCATCATGATAACAACATGAGAATGTGTGAGTTGTTGTTTGCTTATAATTGCTAAACATGCTCATGGGGATTTTCCGGAATATGTTGTTGTTATTTCCGGCCTCATTTAAAATGCCTAAATAGTGTAGTTTTACTTTTGTTTCACCTCTTGCCATGTTAATAACATTTAATCTTGTCTTGTAAATAAACGAGAGTCAACTAAATAATTAAAATGTGGTGTTTCGTCAATATGCAACTCGTTGCATATTGAGCTCCACTTAATTTGTAGTGTTGTTTGTGCACTTTTCCATGCCATGCATATTTAAACTGGACATGCATCATACTTGGATGTGCATCGTATGCCATGTTTATGCTTGTGTGTTTACCGTGTTGTTTGTTTCTTTCCGGTTGCTTCTCTTGTTAGCTTCGGTTTCGTTCAGGAGTTGTGAGTATTCTCTCGTCTATGTTGCTCTGTCTACTTCATGGATCCGTTCTTCTCCCTTGTGGAATTCTAGGCAAGATGACCGAACCTCGATAACATTACTATCTTTGCCCATTGCTAGTAGTCTCGATCTATAGCTTTGCCTCGATGCCCATGTTTTCCTGTCAGCCTCCTATTGTAACCATGAACCTGTTTAACCACCCTACCTATGCAAACCTTTGATTGGCTATACGTAGGCTCGCTCAGCCCCTCTTATAGCATTGTTAGTTGCAGGTGAAGATTGAAGATGCGTGCTTCATGTTGAAGTTTGGTTGGGTTATATCACACTATATAAATGCTTAAATGAAATCATCTATATATTGGCAAGGGTGGAAGGCTAAGCCTTTTGCTTGGTGATTTGTTCCACTCATGCCGTTAGGAACCGTATAAACCGGTGTTATGTTCCTTGATTATGCGTTCCTAACACGGTTGGGGTGTATGGGACCCCCTTGATAAACCGCTAAGTGCTAAGTCTTTTCCAGCAAGTCCCAACATTGGTACTATTTGCCTAATAACTAATAAAAACTTGCATGTGGACTAGCTATCCCTTTTATTTTAATTCAACAACCCCGGGCCAGTGCTCCACATGAGTGTTGGTCCGAAACGGGGAGCCTGCGGGGCCACCACGAGGAAACTCGAGGTTTGGTAAAAACCCGTAGCTTCACCCATCCGGTCTTGTCCTGAGACTTAGATACGCGCGGCTACTATCAGGGTGTCGACACGCCGGGAGGATTTGCTGGATTAGCCTTACCTTAGTTCGGTTTAACTTGAGCACAGGATTCCGAGAATACTCGGGTCTTCCCACCTATGGAGTTGCGACTCCGCGGATCGTGGGCTTGTAATGGGTCAAGTTGGAACACCCCTGCAGGGTTTGAACTTTTGAAAGCCGTGCCCGCGGTTATGTGGTAGATGGGAGCTTGTTAATATCCGGTTGTAGATAACTTGACACAATGTTTCAATACACTACCAGCGTGTGTTCCGTGACTGTCAATTTCCGAATAGGGATTCGGGAGTTGAACACGGTGGGGTTATGTTTGTTGAGCTTTAGCTAGGATCACTTCGTGATCATCTCTCGACCGAGGCACTTCTCTTCTCGCTCTCTTTTACGTAAGCTAGTGCTAGTTGCTGCTGCAGACTCTTGTTGTTCCTTCACCTCTTGTTCTTTTCTTCAGCCTTTCCTCACCCAAGGCTTAAATAGTCATGTTACCCGGGAATGGGATTGCTGAGTCCTCTGTGGCTCACAGTTACTTCACCACACCAGATGCAGGTTCAGCCGAGTTTGATGCAGGAGTTGGATCAGTTCTTCACCGGGAGCTCAATGAAGAGTTTGGCTGTTTGTTTGTGACGCTTCGACGATCAGTAGTGGTTCTTCTACTAGGATTCGATCCTGACCTGTGGCTTTATGTTGTTTTGGTATCTTTCTTTTGGATCTTCGCCCGTAGTCGGGTTGTGATGTTTTGAATGATGGTTGCTTATGTAATGTATTGCGTGAAGTGGCGAGTGTAAGCCAACTATCTTCTTTTGCAATTTAATCCCTCTTTTACATGAGTCGTGCAAAGATACCAAACTTGAGATCATACTAGGATGGGCTTATACCTTCAAGTCGTGCCTCGACACGTAGGAGGTATAGTCCCATCCTGGGCATTACAAGTTGGTATCCGAGCCGACCCTCGCGGTTACACGGATGTTTGTGGACAGTTTGCAGTCATGTTGTGCATGACTTTGTGACCCGTCGTGGCACACGGCATGGCACATGTGCTGTCCTGGAAGCACAGACGGTTGTGCCAAGAGGGAACGTTCCTGTGGCCCGACGAGGTCGTCGGTTCCTCTGAGTGAGGTTGTATGTGATGGCCTGGCCTATTAGGGATGATAGACTACTCATATCAATAAAGGAATTCCTTCTTTTCCGGGAGCCCATTCGGATAGAACTCCAAAGTTAAGCGTGCTCAGCTTGGAGTAGTTTCAGGATGGGTGACCGACCGGGAAGTTGCTCCCGGGTGCGCACGAGTGAGGACAAAGTGCGCAGAAAAGACTAGTATTGATATGTGAGGCCAATCTAGATCCCGCCAGGAGTAACGACCACCGGCGGGTGTGTCCGGGGCGTTACAAGTTGGTATTCAGAGCCTTCTCCGACCTAGAAGCCCCCACTGATTGATCGAATCGTTGACGGTTGAGTCTAGGCACACACTTAAAATATTTTGAGTCCTATATTTATATCGGAGAGTAGGATTTCTGTTTGCTTCTCATCCCCTTTCTCTCTGGTGAGGACTCCTGACGATTACTCTTTTCTCTTCTACTTTCAAAAATTGCACCAATTTTTTTTTAGGATCTCGCGAGTATTGTTTGGATTGTTTCGATGTCTTTGTGACGAGAACATTGTTCTCGATGCCTCCTGTCATTAGGGGTTGTGGCAGTGTCCCGGGGAGTTGAGCTCCGAGGTGTTGTCGTCACAAATCCGTCGCGACAGTACTAGAATACTTAAGACGGCCGACATCGAAAACTCTCCTATGCGGTTAGTGGCAAGATAACCCCGACATCACCCAGTACTAGGGAGGTAGTTCGAGAGTATTGCCATAGCTTGTATAGTAGATGCGTTTCGAAGGTCCGAGGTAAACAGTTTCCGAGAAAGACTGGTTATGTGTTGAAGGATGGATACACCTGGATGTAGGTTTAGAGTTGATTGCGCGGTGTTTCCCGTGTATCCCAACACCTGATTGCATAACTGGAAACTTTCGGAAATCTATAGGTGGGTTCATCCAGTAGTTCTAGGCATTCTTCCAACGAATGCATGATATGAAGTTCGGGGTTCTACATTGAGTGAAGTGGTTTTATGGACTTGTTCTGATCGAGAGTTGCATCTTAAAGGGTCCTTGGCTATGCTGATCCGGGGATTGCAAAACCCTTTTGTAACACGTTCCATGAGCTTTTAGCACGAATATGTCGAACGAAGCTTCTATCTTGTATTTGTTCTATCTGATCCTTGTTCCTTTTTATTTACTTTTTGTTCTCCAAGTGGCTTCTCGACAAGTTGATGTACCTGCGGAATTCATTAGTTCAATTCTCTGTTCGGATAGATATGTTGCAACATAATCTTCTTCATAAACACATCTATCCTTTGTTTTTGTTTTGATTCTGGTATTCGAGTTGCTTCGATGTCAAATGTTGATTCCATACCTTTCCTAATCGGTGTTCTCATATTTCTATGGGAGTGCTAATCCTTCTTGATCAGCAAGATGATCATGTTAAATTCTTTTTCAACCGGTGTGCCTTCTCTTCAAGTTATTCCATACAGACGCCGTTGAGAAATCTGACGATTTGTCTGTTTCATTCATCCCAAATTGTCTTTGTTTTTCCCCACCCTCCCACCCTTTTTCTTCTTGGTGCCAGAAATTCTCAGATGAAGTATCCATTTTATTCATGTGATATTTCTTCATTCTTTCCTTCAAAGTTCTTATCCGGTGATTCTCGTGAAGATGCTCAAGAGCTTCAAGTTCATCATTCTTTTGTTCTCAAATTCTGCGGGTGGATGTAATTCAAGATTTCGGTGTTGATCTTTTCCTTTTCCTCTTTTCACAATGCTTTCTTATTCCGGTGCACCAATTAATCATTCTCCTCTTGCTATTCACATCCGGAGTGCTGAAGATTCGTGATTCCATTCTTAATCCGTTCAAGTTATTTTGAGGATTGTCATCTTACTCAAGCCATTTAATTCAACCGGTGCAATATCTCTTAAGCAATCTATTTAAACGGTGATTTCTTTGAGTGGGCCCTAACCCACAGGTCTTTTCCCAGGATCTTACCCGACTCTTCTAATTTTTCTGGAGTTATACTCAAATTCTTTTCAAGTGTGACGTAAGAATGATTTCCATCAGTCATATGCCTTCTCCAAGTTTACTTTCAAATTCATTTTCATCATTGGTTCAACCTTTTAATTCTTCATTCCGGAGTGCCTATACAATTCATGGTGGTGTATATCATCGTCTTCTCAGATTTTGGAGACCGAAGAAGAGTTTCTCTTAATCTTGACCCGTTCTATTGATGAGTTGTGATTCTAGCTTCATGCCATCCTCATTATTGTTCCGATTGTGAGGAATTCTTTTATACCTGTCCGAAGCATTTCATGAATTCTTTTCTTTGTGATCCTCCGAAGGCCATCATTTCAGAATATTTCTTCGTTCTCTGTTTGCAACTTCGTCCTCCAAATATTCTTCATTGACGTCTCTTCGTCGTCTCCTTATTTTTACGGTGGTTCTGTCAAGATTACTCTTCCGTTGTTATCATATTAATTCACTCGTTCTTTTCACAATTCTATCGGTGGTTCGTTGAATAATTATCTGAGCTTGTGCGAGATCTCTCTTAATCCTTTCCAACGAGAATAAGTAGTATGCCAAATCCTTTGGTTGTCATCAATTTATATTGGTGAAGGAGATGCATGACATAATTCTTATTCTTATTCCTTCAAGGTGATTTAATCTCTTTATCCGGAGCTTTTTCATCATATCATATCCTTGGTTCTAAATTCTTCATCTTGTTTTCCGGAGCTCCAAGTTATTTCGGTTACATCATTTCAAACTTCATCTAATTCATCGCAGGTCTTGAATCTTATTCTTTTCATCTTTCACTTCTCATGCTTTCTTACTGGAGTTCTTCATGGTGGTTCATCATCATTTAATTCATCCTTGAAGTTTTCTTCAAGATTCTTGTTGGAGCTCAAGCATTCTTCATCTTGCTTTCCAATTGCAATTCTTTCTACCTTATCTTTTCAGATGGTCTTATGTCATTCTTGTCAATTCCTTCATGTTTTATGATTCAAGTTGTCAAGAATGAGATATTTAAAACCATCATTTTCTTCGTTCATGAAATCCTTTCAACCCCTCATTTTTTATTCGTTGGAGTATTCTTGGGTTGTATTCACCTAAAAGCTTTCCTTGAGAATTGTTGCTATTATGGTCCTTATGATGACCCAAATTCTTCATTTATCATTCCGGTGAAATAAGTTTTTCATCTCCTTGTTGATCTCAATCCAACCAATTGTTTAAGTTAGTGGCAGAATTGTCACCTCATAATTTTGAGATGTTTTCCATAAGCCCACAACAAGAGCTTATTCGTTTCGTGTTGATTTCTTCCATCAACCCTTCTTCGTAAGGATGTTTTTCTTATTCATTTGTCGGAGAAGTTGTCATTTTCTTCTCCGTTCTTTCTTTCCAACGATCTTGCATCTATTCTTTCGTTCCGGAGGCCTTGTGATATTGCTCTCTTTAACCATCATATCGTTTTATCGAGATCATGTTCTTTCCCTTGCTTATCATTTATCCGGAGTGTGGTATTCCTCATTCTAGTTCCCTCATCTTTTCATGTTTTGCCTGTCTTTTAACCGGAGTGATGTCTGAATCTTTCTTACCCCTTGTGCCATTCTTTTAATTGTTTCGGAGGCAATGTGTTGTTGTTTTCATAAAGTATCATTCCATCTCCTCAAGTTTTTGTAAAATTCCTTCCATTTCCAGACGGAGTGTTGTCCAAATTCTGTCATTCTTATTCCTTGACTATACCATTGCAGTTTCATATTCTTCTGGTTCGTAAGCTCTTGTTTCATGTCTTTCAACCTACAAGGTTCTCTAAATGTTCCTTGTTCCTCTTTTCTAACGGAGTTTTCATATTCGTTCTTCTCCGTTGCATTCTTTCTTTCAAAATTGCTCAACCTCTCAAGGTTCTTTGGTTTCACTCGTGTGTCAAAGAAGCAACTTTGTTTTACCTCTTCCTCTTCCGTTTTTACCCAGTGATATCTCTAGGATCTCGGGTCGAGATCCTCTGTTAGTGTGGGAGAGTTGTGACGCCCGAGACCGACGTCCCAGAAGATTCCAGAAGATTCCCGAAGATTCCAGATGTTCCGGGTTGCCCGTGTGTTTCTTTTGTGCTTGTGTTATTATTTTTTTGCATTGCATCATGCCATCATGTCATATTTATTTTTGCATCTCAACTTAAATAAACCGTGTGGACCTTCGGTCCATTTAAATCGAGGGAGGGTTGTCTTCTCTTTATAACATATAAAAGCCTCTCAATATTATTAGGGAGCTATATAATAATATTCCATTTGCTTCGGAATAACACAACACACTTGCATTTATTCCCCATGCCTCTTTATTCAAGTTTCACCGTCAAAAACCTTCCCTATATTCTTTTCCCAATTATCGAGGCTCCTCCAATTATCTAGACTCCTTTTAAACTCATTTAAGGCAAGCTATTTATTTTAGTTTGTTTTTCCCTATTTATGTTGGAACTATTTTTGTGGGGTTGGAATTATTCCATAAAGCCTTTCAAAATTGTTCCATATTTTATTCCTTGTTCGTGGCCTTTTCTTCATATTTTGTTCTATCTCTATTTTTTTCTGCTAAAGTTTTAAAAACAGCAGAAGAGCAGCAGCCCACCGGCCTCCTGGCCATCTGGGCCTCCTCCTTCCCTCAGGCCGCAGCGGCCCATCCCGCGCTAACCCTAGCCTGCACCTGGCCCGACTCCTAACCCCGCAACTCCCCCGACCCGTTTCCCTCTCCTTCCCTCGTGCCGCCGCCACCCCTCGCACTCCTCATCCCGCAGCCTCACTCTCCCCGAGTCCCTCGCGACCGAACCCCATCGACCGCGCCTCGCACTCCCCCTCTCGCCCCGATTCCCCTCGCATCCAGCAGCCCGACGCCCCAGCGCCTCCGTCTCCAGGTGGGAGCCCGAGCCCCTCGTTCAGCGCATGGCGCCCGCGAGCCGATCCGGTCGGCCAGGAGTACCCCGCAGCCACTTCGTCCAGATGCCGCCGGTGCCCAGCTTCGTCCGCGCGAGCCCATGCAGCCGTCTCCGCCCTGCCTCCCTCCGTTCTCCTCGTCCTCAGGCGCCCGTCCGCCATGGCCCCTGCGCAAGATGCCGTGGCCTCCCTCCGTTCCCTTCCAGCCGCATCGCCAGCGACATCCAAGGCCAGGTCCTCGGCCCCGACCAGCCCCAGGCCGAGTCCGCGCCCTCCGTGCTCCGCGTCCGCGCCCGAGCCCTTGCTGCATTCCTCCTTCGTTCCCGAGCTCGACCTCAGCTTCCTCCGCGCCAGTACCACGACGAGGCCCTGCCTCCACTTCGTCCTACTGCTGCTCGCGAGCGCCAAGTCTGACTGCTGCTGTGATTTTTCCGTCGGCCCGTGTTGTTGTGTTGGTCCAGCAGGTTTTTGGCGAGATCGGCAAGTCCGAAGAACCGTGTACGACTCGAGACCGAGACCTCAAGTACCTCTACGGATATGTGTACATCTACATAACGAGAACGTCTACCGTCGACAAGACCGAGACACCGAGTACCACGACGACCCGAACGACTACCGTCGCCGTGTACCACTACCGTCGCCGAGACCCTCAAGTACCTCTACGAACGGAACGACTACTCGTTGGCGACTCGTGTACCACTACTTCCCTCTACGAACGTGTACCCTGACTCCCGAGAACGACTCCTTCCTCTACGATCTCGAACCGCCCCGAAACGAGTGTTTCGAAGGTATAACCCCGAGACGATGACCCGTGAGATGCTTGCTTGTGTTGTATGAGATGTTACCCTTGTGTGCATCGTGCCCGTTCCGACCTTTTGTCATGTTCCTCGGTTGCCTCATCACCGACTCGTGGGAACCCGGTAACGGGATCGCCCACCTTTCATCTCGTTGACTCGCTCACGCCATCTATCTTTTGCACCGGTCTCTCAACGAGTTATCGGAACCGATATGTTGCGTGGCATCATTTTCGGATCGTTGCCGTGGCACCCTTTCCTTCCACCACGGTGACAATACTTCATATCTCTTTTAAGTCAACCTCTTTAAAAATTACTTAAACTTGATCATGTCATCCGCATCATGATAACAACATGAGAATGTGTCAATTGTTATTTGCTTATAATTGCTAAACATGCTCATGGGGATTTTCCGGAATATGTTGTTGTTATTTCCGGCCTCATTTAAAATGCCTAAATAGTGTAGTTTTACTTTTGTTTCACCTCTTGCCATGTTAATAACATTTAATCTTGTCTTGTAAATAAACGAGAGTCAACTAAATAATTAAAATGTGGTGTTTCGTCAATATGCAACTCGTTGCATATTGAGCTCCACTTAATTTGTAGTGTTGTTTGTGCACTTTGCCATGCCATGCATATTTAAACTGGACATGCATCATACTTGGATGTGCATCGTATGCCATGTTTATGCTTGTGTGTTTACCGTGTTGTTTGTTTCTTTCCGGTTGCTTCTCTTGTTAGCTTCGGTTTCGTTCCGGAGTTGTGAGGATTCTCTCGTCTATGTTGCTCTGTCTACTTCATGGATCCGTTCTTCTCCCTTGTGGAATTCCAGGCAAGATGACCGAACCTCGATAACATTACTATCTTTGCCCATTGCTAGTAGTCTCGATCTATAGCTTTGCCTCGATGCCCATGTTTTCCTGTCAGCCTCCTATTGTAACCATGAACCTGTTTAACCACCCTACCTATGCAAACCTTTGATTGGCTATACGTAGGCTCGCTCAGCCCCTCTTATAGCATTGTTAGTTGCAGGTGAAGATTGAAGATGCGTGCTTCATGTTGAAGTTTGGTTGGGTTATATCACACTATATAAATGCTTAAATGAAATCATCTATATATTGGCAAGGGTGGAAGGCTAAGCCTTTTGCTTGGTGATTTGTTCCACTCATGCCGTTAGGAACCGTATAAACCGGTGTTATGTTCCTTGATTATGCGTTCCTAACACGGTTGGGGTGTATGGGACCCCCTTGATAAACCGCTAAGTGCTAAGTCTTTTCCAGCAAGTCCCAACATTGGTACTATTTGCCTAATAACTAATAAAAACTTGCATGTGGACTAGCTATCCCTTTTATTTTAATTCAACAACCCCGGGCCAGTGCTCCACATGAGTGTTGGTCCGAAACGGGGAGCCTGCGGGGCCACCACGAGGAAACTCGAGGTTTGGTAAAAACCCGTAGCTTCACCCATCCGGTCGTGTCCTGAGACTTAGATACGCGCGGCTACTATCAGAGTGTCGACACGCCGGGAGGATTTGCTGGATTAGCCTTACCTTAGTTCGGTTTAACTTGAGCACGGGATTCCGAGAATACTCGGGTCTTCCCACCTATGGAGTTGCGACTCCGCGGATCGTGGGCTTGTAATGGGTCAAGTTGGAACACCCCTGCAGGGTTTGAACTTTCGAAAGCCGTGCCTACGGTTATGTGGCAGATGGGAGCTTGTTAATATCCGGTTGTAGATAACTTGACACAATGTTTCAATACACTACCAGCGTGTGTTCCGTGACTGTTAATTTCCGAATAGGGATTCGGGAGTTGAACACGGTGGGGTTATGTTTGTTGAGCTTTAGCTAGGATCACTTCGTGATCATCTCTCGACCGAGGCACTTCTCTTCTCGCTCTCTTTTACGTAAGCTAGTGCTAGTTGCTGCTGCAGACTCTTGTTGTTCCTTCACCTCTTGTTCTTTTCTTCAGCCTTTCCTCACCCAAGGCTTAAATAGTCATGTTACCCGGGAATGGGATTGCTGAGTCCTCTGTGGCTCACAGTTACTTCACCACACCAGATGCAGGTTCAGCCGAGTTTGATGCAGGAGTTGGATCAGTTCTTCACCGGGAGCTCAATGAAGAGTTTGGCTGTTTGTTTGTGACGCTTCGACGATCAGTAGTGGTTCTTCTACTAGGATTCGATCCTGACCTGTGGCTTTATGTTGTTTTGGTATCTTTCTTTTGGATCTTCGCCCGTAGTCGGGTTGTGATGTTTTGAATGATGGTTGCTTATGTAATGTATTGCGTGAAGTGGCGAGTGTAAGCCAACTATCTTCTTTTGCAATTTAATCCCTCTTTTACATGAGTCGTGCAAAGATACCAAACTTGAGATCATACTAGGATGGGCTTATACCTTTAAGTCGTGCCTCGACACGTACGAGGTATAGTCCCATCCTGGGCATTACACCTTCGCAGAGGGAAGCACATGCTGTCATCTGTTTTTATGGTTGTATGCACAAAGTCTTAGCGCAAAAGAACGTCACTTTATATTGCCACTTGTGATAAGGACCTTTATTATGCAGTCCGTCGCTTTTATTACTTCCATATCACAAGATCGTATAAAGCTAATTTCCTCCACACTAATAAATTATACATATTTTAGCGAGTTTGCACATGACAACTTACTTGGAAGGATCTTACTCAATCCATAGGTAGGTATGGTGGACTCTCATGGAAAAACCGAGTTTAAGGATGTATGGAAGCACAAGTAGTATCTCTACTTGGTGCAAGGAGTTTTGGCTAGCATGAGGGGGAAAGGCAAGCTCAACATGTTGGATGATCCATGATAATATACTTTATTTCAGATATAAGACAACATAACCCATTATGTTGTCTTCCTTGTCCAACATCAACTCTTTAGCATGTCATATTTTAATGAGTGCTCACAATCAGAAAAGATGTCCAAGTTAGTGCATTTGTATATGAAGCCTCTCTTTCTTTATTACTTCCTATTAATTGGAACGATGACCAAAACTTTGTTTGTCAACTCCCAACAACTTTTATTCATCATACTCTTTATATGTGAAGTCATTACTTCTCATAAGATCAATATGATCTCTTGGATACTCTTTATGTTTTCTCTTTTTTTTATCATGACCAAAGTGAGGAAATCAAGCCCTTGACTCAACACTAATCTTTATTATATAGCTCACAGACTCGATTACAAAGGGTAAAGATCATAAAGCAAAAGCTCATAACTAGATCATTCTAACTTTATTCTACTAGATCAAGATACTACCAAAAGGATCGAACTAAGAAAAACGGTAAAGATAGGAGTGATGGTGATACGATACCATGGACACTCCCCCAAGCTTGGCAGTTGCCAAGGGGAGTGCCCATACCCATATGATTATGTCTCCTTCTTCGGGGGGGGGGGGGTGATGTAGGAGTTGTTAGTAGTGACGCAGGATCGTCATATATCGAGCGTAGGAGATCCTCCAGCTTGCGGATAATACCCTTGAGTGCAGCTATATACTCCTTCCACAAAATATTTTCACTTGTGAGATGCTTGTTTTGAACTTGAGCTAACTCAATCATCTTGAAAGCTTCAATCTCAGTTGAGGTAAAGAGGTTGGGAAGAGGTTGAGGGGTGTCTTCTTCTCCCATTGCCGGAGCCTGATCTTCCACCTCCTTCTTGATCCTCTTCTCCTTGTTGATCTCCTTGGGTCCTTCCCTCTTCAGATCTATCTTCATTAGCCAAGCATCATAGCCTTCATTGTTGGAGGAGGGAGACGACATGGTGCCTGGCTTCGTCAACCCTAGCAGAAAAATAGCTTGAAACAAGAACAGAGGATTTTTGCATGATAAAGAGGTCAAAACCTTCGGGAGTATATATAATGAATTTTTACCGACCAAAAGGAGTAACATACAAGAAATCGGAGTTCGGGAGGCACTCGAGCTGCCCACGAGGCAGGGGGTGCGCCCTCCACCCTCGTGGACGGTTCGTGTCTCTTCCGGACGGCTAGTTATTTTTCTATTTTTCTAAATATTCCAAAACGGAGAAAAATTTCCTTTAGAACTGTTCTGGAGACGGTTTACTTACCGTACCACATACCTCTTCCTTTTCGGAGGCTGAATCATTCTGGAAAGTGTCCCTTATGTATTCCTCCGGGGTTACGGTTTCAATAACATTGGGTTCAACATTTATAGGGTTACCTGAGATATAATGTTTGATGCTTTGACCATTCACCACCTTCGGATTTGTGCCTTCGAAGTTCTTGATTTTTATGGCACCAGAACGATATACCTCCTCGATAACTTAAGGTCCTTCCCACTTAGAGAGAAGTTTTCCTGAAAAAATCTTAAATGAGAGTTGTATAGCAAGACATAATCACCTACGTTAAACTCACGCTTTTGTATCCTTTTGTCATGCCATCTTTTAACCTTTTCTTTAAACAGCTTGGCATTCTAATAGGCCTGGGTTCTCCATTCATCAAGAGAGCTTATATCAAATAACCTCTTCTCACCGGCAAGTTTGAAATCATATATGAGCTCTTTGATAGCCCAATATGCCTTATGTTCTAGCTCAAGAGGTAAGTGACAAGCTTTTCCATAAACCATCTTATATGGAGACATACCCATAGGATTATTGTATGCAGTTCTATAGGCCCATAGTGCATCATCAAGTTTCTTAGACCAATTCTTTCTAGACCTATTGACTGTCTTTTGCAAAATTAATTTCAGCTCTCTATTACTTAGTTCTACTTGACCACTAGTCTGTGGGTGATAAGGGGGTGCAATTCTATGGTTGACATCATACTTAGCAAGCATTTTACGGAAAGCACCATGAATAAAGTGTGAACCACCATCAGTCATTAAGTATCTACTGACTCCAAACCTCGGAAAAATAACTTTTGTAAGCATCTTAATAGAGGTGTTATGATCATAACTACTAGTTGGAATAGCTTCTACCCACTTAGTAACGTAATCAACATCAACTAAAATATGTGTGTACCCATTAGAGGCAGGAAACGGTCCCATATAATCAAAGCCCCAAACATCAAATGGTTCAATAACAAGTGAATAATTCATAGGTATTTCTTGACGTCTACTGATATTACCAATTCTTTGACATTCATCACAAGATAAGACAAACTTACGGGCATCCTTGAAGAGAGTAGGCCAATAAAAACCAGATTGCAATACCTTATGTGCAGTTCTATCTCCAGCGTGGTGTCCTCCATAAGCTTCGGAGTGGCACTTGCGTAGGATCTGTTCCTGTTCATGCTCAAGTACACAATGTCTAATAATACCATCTACTCATTCTTTATAAAGATGTGGGTCATCCCAGAAGTAATGTCTCAAATCATAGAAGAACTTTTTCTTTTGCTGGTATGTGAAGCTAGGAGGTATAGACTTAGCAACAATATAATTAGCATAATCAGCATACCATGGAGCTGTATGAGAAGTATTTATGACAGCTAATTGTTCATCAGGAAAGCTCTCATCAATAGGTTGTGGGTCATCAAGTATGTTCTCTAACCTAGACAAGTTATCTGCAACGTGGTTCTCAGCTCCCTTTCTATCAATAATATGCAAGTCAAATTCTTGCAGCAAGAGAACCCATCTAATAAGTCTAGGTTTAGCATCTTTCTTTTCCATAAGGTATTTTATAGCAGCATGATCAGTGTGAATAGTTACGTTAGAATCAACAATATAAGGTCTAAACTTATCACAAGCAAATACAACTGCTAAAAATTCTTTCTCAGTAGTAGCATAATTTCTCTGGGCACTATCTAGAGTTTTACTAGCATATTGGATAACATTCAATTTCTTATCAACTCTTTGCCCTAAAAACAGCACCTACAGCATAATCACTAGCATCGCACATAATCTCAAAGGGTAAATTCCAGTCAGGAGGCTGGACAATAGGTGCAAAGATCAATGCTTTCTTAAGTATCTCAAATGCCTATAGACAATCATCATCAAAGACAAAAGGAATATCTTTTTGTAAGAGATTAGTCAGAGGCCTGGAGATATTGTAGAAGTCCTTTATGAACCTCCTATAAAACACGGCATGACCAAGGAAACTTCATATACCTTTGATGTCCTTGGGGCACGGCATCTTTTCAATAGCATCAACTTTAGCCTTGTCAACTTCAATACCTCTTTCAGAAATTTTATGTCCCAAGACAATGCCTTCATTAACCATAAAGTGGCACTTCTCCCAATTCAAGACAAGATTAGTGTCTTCACATCTCTGCAACACTCGATCAAGGTTGCTTAAGCAATCATCAAAAGAAGTTCTGTAAACGGAGAAATCATCCATGAAAACATCAACAATCTTTTCACAAAAATCAGAGAATATAACCAGCATGCATCTTTGAAAGGTAGCAGGTGCATTACATAAACCAAAAGGCATACGTATATAAGCAAAGGTACCGAAAGGACAAGTAAAAGTGGTCTTTTCTTGATCCCCTTTTGACACAGGTATTTGAGAGAAACCAGAATAACCATCTAGAAAGCAAAAGTGAGTATGTTTGGATAACCATTCTAGCATTTGATCAATAAAAGGCAAGGGGTAATGATCTTTCCTAGTAGCTTTATTTAATTTACGGAAATAAATTACCATCCTATAACCTGTAACTAATCTTTGAGGGATCAATTCATCTTTATCATTAGGAACAATAGTCATACCTCCCTTCTTAGGGACACAATGGTCAGGTTGGGCGGTTCGCTTGAGTTGCTCAACAACATGACTTACCCACTGACTATCAGCAACTGGATAAATAATACATGTCTCTAGAAGCTTTAGTATTTCCTTCCGTACCACTTCTTTCATCTTAGGATTCAACCGTCGTTGATGATCAATAACCGGTTTAGCAATTTCTTCCAATTTTATCTTGTGTTGGCATAAAGTGGGACTGATGCCCTTAAGATCATCCAGTGTATATCCAATAGCAGCACGGTGCTTCTTCAGAGTTTTCAATAATTTTTCTTCTTCCTGCTCTGAAAGGTTAGCACTAATAATAATAGGATATATCTTATTTTCATCAAGATAAATATACTTAAGATTATCAGGTAAAGGTTTAAGTTCAAACACGGGATCACCCTTGGGTGGGGGAGGATCCCCTAGGATTTCAACAAGCAAGTTGTTTTTCAATACGGGTCCCTGATTAAAGAATATTTCATCTATTTCCCTTCTCTCATTCATATGCATATCATTTTCATGGCCTAGCAAATATTGTTTTTAAGTATCATTAGGAGGCACAACAATAGAAGCAAGACCAATAATTTCATCCTTACTAGGTAATTCTTTATCAAGGGGTTGTCTACGGAATTTAGCAAAGTTAAAATCATGAGACATATCCCCTAGACCAACAGTAACGATATCTTTCACGCAGTCTATCTTAGCATTAACAATATTCAAGAAGGGTCAGCCAAATATAATGGGACAAAAGTCATCTTGTGGGGAACTAAGAATAAGAAAATCAGCATGGTATTTAACTTTCCCACACAAAACTTCAACATCTCTAACAATCCCAACTGGTGAAATAGTGTCTCTATTAGCAAGCTTAATGGTAACATCAATCCCTTCCAACTCAACAGGTGCAATGTCATGCATAATTTCTTTATATAAGGTATGAGGGATAATACTCGCACTAGCACCCACATCACATAAACCATGATAGCAATGATCTCCTATTTTAACAGAGATAGCAGGCAAGCCTACAATAGGTCTATGTTTATTCCTAGCATAGGGTTTGGCTATTCTAGCAGATTCCTCTTGGAGGTAAATAACATGTCCATCTAAATCTTCTACCAAGAGATCTTTAACCATAGCAACACTAGGTTCAACATTAATTTGCTCGGAGGGTGTAGGTGTCCTAGTATTACTCTTACGAACTACAGTTGAAGCTTTAGCATGATCCTTTATCCTAACATGGAAAGGTGGTTTCTCAATATAAGCAGTTGGAACAATAGGATCAACATTATAAGTGATAGTCTTTTCTTCAACTTTAGCAGGTTCAACTACGTTTTTTTTTGACTATGTACTGCAAGGCAACAGCCTCACAGTGTTTTATTAAAAGAACCTAACCTGGGTGAGGTTACAAAATAGAGAGGTTCAATACAAAATATACAGGGAGAAGAAGAGAGGTAACTTACAACAAATCTACTGAAGGGAGGCTATCCAAGAGAGAAGCTTATCCCTATATTTACATTTGATCCTATGAGCTAACAAAGAAATATCATACACAAAGTTTCTCTTCCAAGATCTGAAGCTGGGCTGCTCATTTCTGAAGATTTTGCCATTCCTTTGAGTCCATATATTCCAAGTGGCAGTGAAAACTACCTCAGTGAAGAAGGGCTGGCCAAATTCCTGTCGAGCCGCTAGGGCCATTGAGTATGTGGTGTGGTTGTTATCTGGGGTCCAAGAGATTCCAAGGTAGTTCCAAACTCCCTGGCTAAAATTACAGGCAAAGAAAAGATGCCCACTGTCCTCATGATTAGGTAAGAGACACAAAACACAGTTAGCATCTTCCACATGCCAATGCCTTCGCTGCATCATATCCCTTGTGTTTAGGCGATCCATCAAGAGTAGCCAACCAAAAACCTTGATCTTGAGAGTGCAGGAACATTTCCAGATCCATTTGAAGATAGGATCCACCACTATATGAGAGAAATTGAAATCATAGTAGAGCTTAGATTGGAAGGTGCCAGACTTAGAGGGCCACTTCCAGGTATCTCTTGTTGTTGGATCAATTTGTATGGGAGTCAACAGAGTCTGAAGCTGTTGAAGTTCATGAAAGGCTTCTAGTGACAAAGGCAAATAAAAATTGTGAACCTCAGATGGCGTATCAAAAAAAATCCTTGACGGTGATGAGATCATTAAGCACAAAAGAGTATAGGTGCGGGAACCTAGTCCTCAGAAAGACAACTCTGCTATCAATATGCCACATGTCTCTCCAAAACAAGACAGTGTCACCTGCATGTACTTGTGGAATAGCAAGAGTACAAAATTTATCATAAAGACTGAGAATGTCCCGCCACCAAAAAGAACCACATCTGCGAGTAGCTTGAGGTGGTGATGATCCATAGTAAGAGTCCCAGATGAGTTGAACCCAAGGTATATCAAGTTTGTTGAAGAACTTGTACATATGCTTCATGAGCAAAGCCTCATTTTGGGTACCAAGGTGTGTGATGCCGAGCCCACCATGCTTCTTGGGTCTACATATGAGATCCCAGGCGGCCAGGGGTTGACGAGGTGTCTCAGAATTTCCCCTCCAAAGACATTGCCGCATTATCCGCTCTAACTGTTTGAGAATGCCCTTAGGTAGTGATAAGGAGCACAAAAAGTATATAGGCATGGATGCCAGGACAGATTGCAGCAGCTGCAAGCGACTACCCTGGTTCAGCAGACAGGATGATGCTGATAGGCGCCTCTCAAGACGATCCACAAGTGGCAACAGATCAGCAACGGATGGTCTAGAAGTGCCCATAGGAAGGCCCAGATAGGTGAAGGGCATAGAACCCACCTCACAACCCAAAAGTGCAGCAATTCGAGAGCCCTCTTCGTCAGACAAGTTCAGAGGAATCATAGATGATATGCTGAAGTTGACTCTTAATCCAGTGGCCCGAGCAAACTCTTCAAGCATATGTTTGAGCGCTAGGATCTGATCATCAGCAGCTGAAAAGATAATCAGCGTATCATCCGCATACTGAACTATCGGATAGTCATTTGACCAAGTCGGAATGGGCATTCTTAGAATGTTTCTGGCACACATATCATTCACCACTGATTGAAGAAGATCCACCGCAATAACAAACAATAAAGGAGAGAGGGGGTCACCTTGACGAACTCCAGTGCGACACTTAAACTCCTGACCAGGTACCCCATTTAGAAGCACAGAAGAAGAGCCAGATGATAACAGGGCATCAACCCAGCCATTCCAGCGTTCATCGAAACCTTTGTATCGCAACATCTGTAAAATAGTCTCATGCTCGACGGTATCAAACGCTTTTGTAAAGTCAAGCTTGAGAAGAACGATTGGCCGTTTAGAGGCTTTGCACTGATGGATATACTCAAAACACCACGCTAAGCAATCTTGTATTGATCGGCATCGAAGAAAACCATACTGATTTCTATGAATGCAATTGAGAATCACCTGTTTCAGTCTGTTAGCTAAGAGCTTTGTGTGAAACTTTAAACAAGAGTTTGAAGATGTTGTCGGAGAGCATGGCTCGGGAGGAGACCTTGACCAGGAGCCTGGAGGAGGAGAAGCAGCTGCGGGCGAACGAGGCCGCCTCCCACCAGGAATATGTGGCGGGCGAGAACAGATGGATCAGCCGCCTGGAGGACGTCGCCGGCAGGGTCACCTCGCAGTTGGCCATCATGGGGATGCCACGTGACACCCCTGATTTGTCTGTACACTAATCATGCACGCAAATGTGTACGACCAAGATCAGGGACTCACTGGAAGATATCACAACACAACTCTAGACACAACTTAAAATAATACAAGCTTTATATTACAAGCTAGGGGCCTCGAGGGCTCGAATACATAAGCTCAAAAACACAAGAGTCAGCGGAAGCAATAATATCTGAGTACAGACATAAGTTAAACAAGTTTGCCTTAAGAAGGCTAGCACAAAAGTAGCAACAATCGAAAAGGCAAGGCCTCCTGCCTGGGACCTCCTAACTACTCCTCGAAGCCAAACTCCACGTAGAAACATCCTCGAGATCATCTGGGTCCTGGACTCCACCATCTGGGTGCATCATCCGAGAAGAAGGGACAAAAGGGGAAAAGAGGGAAGCAAAGCAACCGTGAGTACTCATCCAAAGTACTCGCAAGCAAGGATCTACACTACAAATGCAATGATATATGTGTAAAGGGGTAATATCTGTGGGCTAAACTGCAGAATGCCAGAATAAGAGGGGGATAGCTAATCCAATCGAAGACTACGCTTCTAGTAACCTCCATCTTGCAGCAGAAGATAAGGGTAGCTTGAAAGTAACAAGTATCCTCGCTTCTCGCGGCCTCTGTCTTGCAGCAGTAGAAGGGAGTAGATCGTAAGTTCACCAAGTAACATCGTATAGCATAAACCTACCCGGCAATCCTTCCCTCGTCGCCGTGTGGGAAAGTGATCATTGGGTTGTATTTGGAACTTGTCTGGGTGTGTTTTATTAAGTATCCAGTTCTAGTTGTCATGAGGTCAGAGCACAACTCCGGGTCGTCCTTTTACCGAGGGACACGGCTATTCGAATAGATTAACTTCCCTGTAGGGGTGCACCACATAACCCAGCACGCTCGATCCCATTTGGCCGGACAAACTTTCTAGCGTCATGCCCGGCCTCGGAAGATCAACACGTCGTAGCCCTACCTAAGCACAACAGAGAGGTCAGCACGCCGGTCTAAACCCTAAGCGCACGGGGGTCTGGGCCCATCGCCCAATGCACACCTGCACATTGCGAGGGCGGTCGGTAAGCAGACCTAGCCGCTCCTAATACCAGAGCGGCTTTCCAGTCCAATCCGGCGCGCGCCGCTAAGTCGCTGACGTCAAGAAGGCTTCGGCTGATACCACGACGTCGAGTGCCCATAACTATTCCCACGTAGCTGGTTAGTGCGTATAGGCCAATGGCCAGACTCAGATCAAATACCAAGATCTCGTTAAACGTGTTCTTATGAAATAACCGCGGACAACGACCAGGGCCAGGCCCACCTGTCTCCTAGGTGGTCGCAACCCGCCCTGTCGCTCCGCCACAAAGTAACCATCAAGGCGCTGTCGGGAACCCAGGCCCACCACTACCTGTGTGGAACCACCTGCCCCTTCAGACCCCATATCCGAATCATCATCATGTGTATGTAATTGTATAGTATATACCCGTGATCACCACCCGAGTGATCACAGCCCGATAGTATAGCATGGCAGACGGACAAGAATGTAGGGCCACTGATGGGATACTAGCATCATATACTAAGCATTAGGATAGCAGGTAAGGTATCAATAGTGGTAGCAACAATGACAGGCTATGCAACAGAATAGGAGCTATCGAAACATGAACCGTAGCAAATCTAATGCAAGAATAAGAGAGAGGAGAATGGGCGATATCTGGTGATCAAGGGGGGGAGCTTGCCTGGAAGCTCTGCAGACGAAAGGAATCTTCGGAAGCGTAGCCGTAATCAAACACCGAAGCATCAATGGTCTCGGGGTCTATCGCGGTATCGGAGTCTATCGAAAAGAAACAACGGAGAGGAAACAAATAAATGACAGAGCAAACAATACCATCACAAATTATAACAAGGCAATACGTGGTGCTAGGTGTGACCTAACGCAGTACTAGGCAATACTGGCGAAGGGGGAAAACATCCAGGAAAGTATTCCCGGTGTTTGACGTTTTCGGGCAGATGAAACGAAGGTGGAATGTTGCATGTTCGATGTGCTAGGGACATGTGGTGGACGAACGGACTGCGTATTCTAATTCGTCTCATCGTTCTGAGCAATTTTCATATATATAACTTTTTCATCCGAGCTACGGTTTATTTTCTAAGATTTTTCAAAGTTTAAGCAATATTCTAGATTTATTTATATTTCGAAATTAAACAGTAAAATACCTTTGTCACCTAGTGCTATTCTAGCCACAGCGTATGACAGTAGGGCCAGTGGAGTGGGGTTGACCCGGTCAAAGGTTGACTGGTCAAAAAGAGGAATAGTGTAAGCGGGTCCCATGAGTCATAGACTTAGGCACATAGTTTAACTTATTATTTTAGTTTACACTAGGGTCCACATGTCATATGAACAAAGACTACTAATTAACTTACTAACCTAATTAACTAGCCTAACCTAACACTAACAGAGTCGGCCTAACACACACGTACGCACACACACACATCACACACACTCACGCACGGGCGCTCGGCCTTGGCCTTGCCATGGCCAGCCGCAAGCAGCAGTGCAGCGGCAAGGCAGAGCAGTAGCAAGTGCAGATAGAGGCAGCAGTTGGCAATGGAGCAGCAACAGCAGCTACAAGCAGCGGCAGGGGGAGGCAGCAGCAGCAAATTGAGCAGCAACGGCGGCAGAAAAACAAAAGCGGCTGGCGGTCAAGAGCAGCAGCGCGGCAGCGGCCAGCAACCAGTGTAGCAACAAAGCAGCAGTAGTGCAAGGCATAGCAGCAGCGCAGAGCACACAAGCTCATATGTACGCATACGCGGCAGCGGAGCTCCGGCCATGGCATCGTTTGACACATAGGGGCACGAATCGAGGGGAAAAAATAGGGGAATCGATAGAGAAGCTCACGGGGAGGCTCGTGGACATGGTCATGGAAGCCGGGATGGTCCGTTGGGGTGGCAAACGACGGCGTGATGCAGCAGCCATGGGCGAAGACGAGGACGATGGCGAGGCTACGGGGCATCTTAGCTCGAGCCCCTCGGCGTGGTGATGGAGCCGACCACGACGGAGCTCCCGGGCATCTTCGCACGACGAGGGGAGGCCGGTGGCCGCGGGATCGACGCGACACGACCATGGACGCAGACCGCCCAGATCGGGATCGAGCGTGGGGGACGATGTAGAAGAGAGGGAGTGGCTAGGGTTCGGTAGGGGGTCGTTGGTGTCCGCCTTATCCTCTCTAGGGCACTCGAGAGGAGCAGGTGTCGGTCATCCGGCCGTGGCGCCATGGGATGGCCGCCACGCCATGGCCTCTGCCTTCTCCTCTGTACAGGAGAAGAGGAAAGGCATGTGGTGGGCTGGGTTGTGCACTGTAGCACTGGGCCATGAGTGCACAGTGAGTGTTTTTTTCACTTTACCTTTTTCTTTTTATTTACATTACTTTTTGATGTTTTAATTTTGTTTCCTATTAATTTTAGTTTTAGTAAATTATACATGTAGCATCTAAATTGGTATTTCAACTTAGTCCATAGTCACAAAACTCTAGTCCTCAAATAAATTAGTTTGACATTTTATTAATTACAAAAGGTATTTAAATAATTGTTTTTACTGTTGTTTTATAGATCTTATAGTATTTAAATAATTTATAAAGGTGTGGTTTCTCCACCATAATTACCTATGCAATATTTGGCTCACTCCGACATTTTAGTTTTTATTTTTGAAAACTTTTATTGTGTGCATTATTCTGAATTTGATTTTGAATCGGTTTCGAACTAACACGAGATTAGAAACAGTAATCGAAGTGACGTGGCACCATTAGCAGAGAATTACTGTAGCGTAACTATCTGGGCGTCACAATTCTCCTCCACTACAAGAAATCTTGTCCCGAGATTTAAGCGGTGGAGTAAGGGGGGATCTGGTTATGAAATTCTAACGAATCTTCTCGGTCTTGACTGCCCTTTCGAAGAGGTTGATCCATTTTCGTTGATGTCTTCATTCCTCTGCTTCAAGTCATCGTGATTAAGTCGTCATCCTTTCTTCAGGATCTCCATCGTTCTACGAACGTGACAAGGGGGAAAACTTTGGAGGAACGTATCTCCGTGAAGTATGTGCATCTGACGGCGAATTCATAAAGTGATACACAAAGTACCCTACGAGTAGTATTTCAGTGGATGCATTGAGAACAATAAGCGATGGTACCAAAGTTTCAATGGGTAGGCAGTCATTCGATGCCTAACCAGAAGCTGGAATGGGGTCTTGGTCAACGAGAATAATATGGTATTTGATACCAGGATGAAACATGGTAGAATTTAGCTCGTGAATTACACACGAAGCCAGGTGCAAAGGATACATTAGAATCCGGGTTGTAAAGAAGAGTCAGGTTTCGATCCAGTGGACCTTTGGGTTATGGGCCCACCATGTGGGTTGAAAATAGGAAGGGTGGTGACATCTTGCACAGCCGCGACATGGAGGCATGTCAGTGGATAGCTTGTCAGCTATGTCGGCCACAATGTCGGTATGAAGGACGGGGAAAGAAGAGAACCGTTTTCTCGTTTGTTGAAACGAGGCGGACCAATAGGCAAAGTTCTCGTCCACCGGCAGTACCGGAATGCTATCAACAATAGAATCAAGGTCTTACCAACAGAGTTGTACAACGAGGTGTTTACATAAGTAGTGAATTATTACTACTTAGATCATATAGATCAAGAAGGTTAAACATGACAATGGAAAGGAAAACTGTGATTACACACAATTAGTAGGAGTATATCCTTCCCATGGACAAGCAGAACATGGCATACAGGATAGGCGGGCAAGTACCAACCATTCAGATAAAGAGGCAAGGATTAATCAAGATGTTACCCATACAGCGGTGTTTGGATAACTGACCAAGAAACACTTAGCATCACGCCTATAATGTTCTTGTTGATGAGCGGGGTATCATAGTCATGCTTCGAGGTAGCAATGATACGGTGTTTCAATCAAGGACCTGACTTTGGATACACAAATGATCCATCAGGAGCAACTTATAAAATAAGTCTTGCAATTTCTTCCTGGAAGAATGGTTATCCTTGCAAAAGAAGTTATAATGCTAGGTCCTCCAGCCGGGGGTGCTAGGCATGACATCATATTACCGGGTCATCAAAGGACTAACATTATGACTACTGGAAAGTTGTCCCAACCATCATATCTGACCGAGATTCAGATCCGATTGGTGTCATGATACCTCAGACTCGGGATGTTCGAGAAGAAACGGTGCAACACTAATCGACGAAATGACATTGCAAGATTCTCGGGAAATGAACTAAGAGAGCGGGTTCCCGAAACAATAGTTCATCATTAAACCAAAGAGAGGATGAGGAGGTGGCTGATGGGCTCATCGAGAATGCATCGAGAATTCCAAACGGATGGATTTCCACAATAATGTGAACAAGAAGATGCCACTTGTTAATTCAAATGATATAATGTTGCATGCTCGAGGAAAACGTACACCATTAATCATTAGTTTAAAGGTGTGCCCGAAATAGGACCTTAGGCAACAAGATCAATGTTAGAGTGACGATTCATTAATCAACAGTCTAAGAACGAACCGTCGATCGTTAATTTCAAGCAATAGGGTTACTAGAAGTACATAACTCAAGCAGCATCGTTAGCATATTGGTATCCCGGTTAAAAACAACACGGGGACCAAGGAAGAATAGTGATGGTGAGAAGTATCATCATACCGAGAATTTCTAAGAGGTGGAGCAAACCCCACAACATTCTCGACATAAAAGACAGTAATACTTCAAGGCAGAACACAACACTAGCTGGAGAGCAAGTTGTATTCATAACGTGGACAAGCTGGCGATGAAAGGAAGTCAAGGGTGTTGTCGATGATAATAAAAATCATCAAGGGAAAGGAGGGTATTTGTCATTATGAACACAATTGACATCTCGGAAGAAGTCAAAGTGTTGAAGGTGATCCGACACATTTGCCGGGAGGTTTCAAGAGGATGCAAGTAAACAACAACAGCAACAAGCAAGGGAATGACAAAGTGGTAAGTTATAGGATCAATATATAAGATGCAAGCTCAAAACCAAAGTTGCCTTTCAAGACAAGCAACATGATGTTGAAAGCTCGACGTAAGTCGTGCTCACACACTGAAGAAATCGTGCACTAGAGAAGGACGAGGTAGCACAGTCAAAGATAGCAAGACCAGGATGCAGCCGATAGTCTAGGAATGACCAGATTGAGTTCAGAATTTCTCAGTAAAATACTAGGGGTATTTGATTTGTAGTGTGGAATAATTTCACTAGTCGGTGTCCTCGGTTGACAACAACCCAGAACCCATATGGTGATTACGACAAGGAAAGACATTACTTCAACAAAGTTAGTAAGATGTGGTGCAATGGCAAGACATCTTCGAGATACCAGGGGGTAATACTCGAAGGTGGAACATGATAGAGGTAGAACCGGGTCATTGACCTATCACAGTAGATGCTTCAACCTTTCCAAAATAGACGAGGCATGAGAATGAATTCCCATCAGATATATCAGATCAAGACACCGTGGTCGGAACCATAACTGTAAGGAGTCAATTCAAAAATACCGAAGAAATCATACAGCTGGATAATCATTTTGCAAGAAGCTTCCGAGACGGTATACATCGTTTTCAAGGGCATGAACACAAAGTTCAAGGTCGACTCCCACTTCTTTAATGCATATCATTTCATTCACCTCTCGCTTTGATAAAACTGTAGTGTTGGAATTTTATCTGGTAGAACACCGGAAGAGTATGACCTGTGAAAACTTTTGGGTTCTCACGGATTAGGGGAAGGCATAGGTTCAACCCATCGGGCATCTTAGTCACATATACCACAATTTTCAAAAGTAAATATCACCAGCTCAAAAGCAGAGCATGGTTGGCCAAGCAGAGGGTACAATTTACCAAAGGCATTATGTATCAGGGGGAGAACTCACAAGGTGATTGAATATGAAGGACATTGTCAGATAACAACCGAACAATGGGTCGGGCGATCCACAACAGAGTTGATGTGAGTATCGGTACTCACTCAGAGGAAGAAAGAATGCAGAGGCCTCAGATTCAAGAATCACCTTATTAGCCTGATGCTTAAATAGAAAGAAATTATGGTTTCCAAAACAAAGGATCAGAAGCAGACGCTGTCATCAAGGATGGATAAGTTGAAAACACTTAGTTGGACAATCAATAAAGGTTTGAATTGCCGAGAACCAACTCATGTCCGAAATGACGTCTCAGTCGGAAAGATAATTTTAAAAACCATAACCCGATGACTGCGTGCATGCGCACACATTGAATCAGAGGCTCAAAATGACTAAGACAAGGGATCCTAACGAAGACTACTAGTCATATGGAATTAACAATAATGCAAGCAGGCAAGAACTTCAAGAGTAATAGGCTGCAGAGGATTTTCGAAAGATCGAAAAGTATTCCGAAGAATTTTGTGAGACACATGAACAATTGAGAAGAACGGATCCTCGATAAATGTGAGGAAATAACCGTAAGGGTTTTCATGCAAAATAAAACTGCAAGACAGTAAACTCAAAGGATTCTCGGGACAACGGAGAATATTTGGAGGCATCTTGTAACAACAAGAGCGACGAGGAATGATCATGAGAATGACAAGTGCATGCAGATATCCATAGGGATATACCGGTGGTAGTGGTTTGCAAAGGCGATGAGCACAAGGGTCTCGGGAAAATATCGAGGTATATCCTCAGAATCTTCTGACGAAGCAGGTTATCTTCCGGAATAAGGGATCTCCGGGAGAAATAGTTACGAGAACCTAGAGTCAGAGTTAGTAAAATCTTTTAACTCGAATAGAAGAGAGATCAGAGTCCCAGAGCATAAAAGAGGAATAAAAGATCCTAACACCACCCATTGGTGTTGTGGGCCCGTAAGCCACACAACAAGTTAGTAAATTTGTTTTTCAAAGACTAGACTCAACTTCAGCCAAGGAGTTTGGAAGGGGGATTCCTATAGGCAGCCGGCTCTGATACCAACTTGTGACGCCCCCGATTTGTCCGTACACTAATCATGCACGCAAATGTGTACGACCAAGATCAGGGACTCACTGGAAGATATCACAACACAACTCTAGACACAAATTAAAATAATACAAGCTTTATATTACAAGCCAGGGGCCACGAGGGCTCGAATACATAAGCTCGAAAACACAAGAGTCGGCGGAAGCAATAATATCTGAGTACAGACATAAGTTAAATAAGTTTGCCTTAAGAAGGCTAGCACAAAAGTAGCAACGATCGAAAAGGCAAGGCATCCTACCTGGGACCTCCTAACTACTCCTCGAAGCCAAACTCCATGTAGAAACATCCTCGGGATCATCTGGGTCCTGGACTCCATCATCTGGTTGCATCATCCGAGAAGAAGGGACAAAAGGGGAAAAGGGGGAAGCAAAGCAACCGTGAGTACTCATCCAAAGTACTCGCAAGCAAGGATCTACACTACAAATGCAATGATATATGTGTAAAGGGGTAATATCTGTGGTATAAACTGCAGAATGCCAGAATAAGAGGGGGATAGCTAATCCAATCGAAGACTACGCTTCTAGTAACCTCCATCTTGCAGCAGAAGATAAGGGTAGCTTGAAAGTAACAAGTATCCTCGCTTCTCACGGCCTCCGTCTTGCAGCAGTAGAAGGGAGTAGATGGTAAGTTCACCAAGTAACGTCGTATAGCATAAACCTACCCGATAATCCTTCCCTCATCGCCCTGTGGGAAAGCGATCACCGGGTTGTATCTGGAACTTGTCTGGGTGTGTTTTATTAAGTATCCAGTTCTAGTTGTCATGAGGTCAGAGTACAACCCCGGGTCGTCCTTTTACCGAGGGACATGGCTATTCGAATAGATTAACTTCCCTACAGGGGTGCACCACATAACCCAGCACGCTCGATCCCATTTGGCCGGACACACTTTCCAGGGTCATGCCCGGCCTCGGAAGATCAACACATCGCAGCCCTACCTAAGCACAATAGAGAGGTCAGCACGCCGGTCTAAACCCTAAGTGCACGGGGGTCTGGGCCCATCGCCCAATGCACACCTGCACGTTGCGAGGGCGGCCGGTAAGCAGACCTAGCCGCTCCTAATACCAGAGCGGCTTTCCAGTCCAATCCGACGCGCGCCGCTAAGTCGCTGACGTCAAGAAGGCTTCGGCTGATACCACGACGTCGAGTGCCCATAACTATTCCCACGTAGCTGGTTAGTGCGTATAGGCCAATGGCCAGACTCATATCAAATACCAAGATCTCGTTAAACGTGTTCTTATGAAATAACCGCGGACAACGACCAGGGCCAGGCCCGCCTGTCTCCTAGGTGGTCGCAACCCGCCCTGTCGCTCCGCCACAAAGTAACCATCAAGGGGCTATCGAGAACCCAGGCCCACCACTACCTGTGTGGAACCACCTGCCCCTTCAGCCCCCATATCCGAATCATCATCATGTTTATGTAATAGTATAGTATATATCCGTGATCACCACCCGAGTGATCACTGCCCGATAGTATAGCATGGCAGATGGACAAGAATGTAGGGCCACTGATGGGATACTAGCATCATATACTAAGCATTAGGATAGCAGGTAAGGTATCAACAGTGGTAGCAACAATGACAGGCTATGCAACAGAATAGGAGCTATCGAAACATCAACCGTAGCACATCTAATGCAAGAATAAGAGAGAGGAGAATGGGCGATATCTGGTGATCAAGGGGGGCTTGCCTGGAAGCTCTGCAGACGAAAGGAATCTTCGGAAGCGTAGCCGTAATCGAAAAGCGAAGCATCAATGGTCTCGGGGTCTATCGCGGTATCGGAGTCTATCGAAAAGAAACAACGGAGAGGAAACAAATAAATGACAGGGCAAACAATACCATCACAAATTATAACAAGGCAATACGTGGTGCTAGGTGTGACCTAACGTAGTACTAGGCAATACTGGCGAAGGGGGAAAACATCCAGGAAAGTATTCCCGGTGTTTGACGTTTTCGGGCAGATGAAACAAAGGTGGAATGTTGCATGTTCGTTGTGCTAGGGACATGTGGTGGACGAACGGACTGCGTATTCTAATTCGTCTCATCGTTCTGAGCAATTTTCATATATAAAACTTTTTCATCCGAGCTACGGTTTATTTTCTATGATTTTTCAAAGTTTAAGCAATATTCTAGATTTATTTATATTTCGAAATTAAACAGTAAAATACCTTTGTCACCTAGTGCTATTCTAGCCACAGTGTATGACAGTAGGGCCAGTGGGGTGGGGTTGACCCGGTCAAAGGTTGACTGGTCAAAAAGAGGAATAGTGTAAGCGGGTCCCATGAGTCATAGACTTAGGCACATAGTTTAACTTATTATTTTAGTTTACACTAGGGTCCACATGTCATATGAACAAAGACTACTAATTAACTTACTAACCTAATTAACTAGCCTAACCTAACACTAACAGAGTCGGCCTAACACACACGTACGCACACACACACATCACACACACACTCACGCACGGGCGCTCGGCCTTGGCCTTGCCATGGCCAGCCGCAAGCAGCAGTGCAGCGGCAAGGCAGAGCAGTAGCAAGTGCAGCTAGAGGCAGCAGTTGGCAATGGAGCAGCAACAGCAGCTACAAGCAGCGGCAGGGGGAGGTAGCAGCAGCAACTTGAGCAGCGGCGGCGGTAGAAAAACAAAAGCGGCCGGCGGTCAAGAGCAGCAGCGCGGCAGCGGCCAGCAACCAGTGTAGCAACAAAGCAGCAGCAGTGCAAAGCATAGCAGTAGAGCAGAGCACACACGCTCATATGTACGCGTACGCGGCAGCGGAGCTTAGGCCATGGCAGCGTTTGACACATAGGGGCACGAATCGAGGGAAAAAATAGGGGAATCGATAGAGAAGCTCACGGGGAGGCTCGTGGACATGGTCATGGAAGCCGGGATGGTCCGTTGGGGTGGCAAACGATGGCGTGATGCAGCAGCCATGGGCGAAGACGAGGACGATGGCGAGGCTACGGGGCATCTTAGCTCGAGCCTGTCGGTGTACTAAAGTAGGGGTACCTTAGTATCCCGACTTGTGCACGGGCAGTAGCAGCGTCCCGTGGTCGGGCTCACCACGTGCCCGCCAAAGCCCGCTCTAGTTCCCTTGAAGCCATTCAAGAACAAAGTATATAAGCCAGAAGAACAAGGCCCCGGCAAGAGGAGCTTGCTGGGAAGGCTGCTCCAAGCACAAGACCACCCTATTTTCACAGGACCCTGGCAAGAGGAGCTTGCCAGGAAGACCAGAAAACGGCATCTCAGAAGACATGTCGTGGCGCATCATGCGCCCCGACAGGACCCGGAGAGCGACAAGCTTCCGGGCCCGGCAAGGGAGCGACCCCGGCAAGGTGCTTGCCGGGGCAAGCTTTCACTGTGTGCCCATGCTCCAGCTCACCTGTCCACGCGTCACCCTGGGGCCCTTCCAGGGGGGGCACGTGGCAGATAGCTGTGCAGCCTGGGGTACACGGTGGCGAGCCGCGGTGACGAGGCCACCATCGTGGCGAACGGAGACGCCCAGGCGGACGCTTTTGGGGTGACGGCGACGGGCATTCAATTCCTTTGTCCCCCACCGTCAGGGTTAGGAATAGACCACTATACATACACTATACATGCACTGTTACAACTACCACCATTTTTACACTTTTACCCTCCTCTACGTTGACACCTGTCAGTGACCCCTTTGAGCTATAAAAGGAGGCCCATGCACAACGTAGAGGGGGTTCGATTCAAGAAACTTGATCACTCCCACGCTCGGTGTAGCTAGCACTGTAGATCTTCAAGCTCCCGAGCTCAAGAACTCAATACAACCAAAGGCAGGAGTATGGTTTTACGCACCCGTGCGGCCCGAACCTGGGTAAACCGCCCGCGTGTGCCCCTCGATCTGCTCTTCGTGCTCCCTCCGCTCCCTTGCCGTACCGAAAAGGGGCTCCGGTCCCATAGGTGTTCGTGGGCGGTCAGTTTCCCCGACATCTTTGGCACGCCAGGTAGGGGGGCGTCGAGGTTGTGCGAACCTGATCCGGCGCTCATGCGGGCGCAACCTTCAGCAACTTCACTAGATTCAACAACCTCATCGACTACATCAACATGCCGCCGAAGAAGAAAGCTTCGGAGGTAGGAGGCCCGTCCGCGTCGATCCCACCACCACCCGAACCAACGGTTGGTGGGGTAGACGCTGGCGGAAGGGTAGACGCCGGCGAGGGCACTCACGGCACCGCCAAGTCCAAGGACAAGACGGACGACCGGGCGAACTCCAAGGCCTCGGCGTCCGTGCACGCACCCCGTCCCTCTCAAGAGGTGCCGGACCAGCAGCGGCGTGGTACCGGGGGTACCATACGCTTGCTGGGACGTAGCCAAGTGGGCGGGTCGCGGGATGCTTAAGGCCAACGCGCCGGCACGAGCAAGGCGCGGTCGCCGGGGCGAGAACCTGCTCCTTCTAACGCTGTTAGAAGTCCGAGCATATCTCGCTCCTCGCACCGCTCGCCACCGCTTCCCTCCTCTCCAGCAGAAGCTCTAGCTAGAGCCCAGCTGCTCCTCGACTTCCCTCCAGCGGCGGACAAGGCCGAAGACTGGAGGGCCACAATCCAGAGTCTCATCGCCTTTGCCAACAACAACACGCCGCAACAGCCGGCGATATCGCGGCCGCGGCAAGTCAGCCATGCGAAGGCTGATGGAGACAAGACCGCCGGGGGTGCAACTACCGTGCACTCCCCGCCGCATAAGCAAAAATCGCCAGCTCGCCGGATCAACGTCGACGACGACTCTACGGCGTCGTCAGATCCGCGAGCTCGCCGTGATCAGCGCCAAGTCCTCGACGACAGGCGACAAGAAGACGCTCGGACATGTATCGAGCGTCGAAGAGAAGCCCGAAGACAATCCGATCAGCGCGCTGGGACCGCTGTCGACATGCACGCGCCTGGTGAACCAGGCGACTTGCCGTACGCGGCAGGCTGCCCTGCCTTCACCCGAGAGCTGCGGCAAGTCCAGTGGCCCAGCATGAAGAACTTTAAGCCCGACGTACCCGAGAAGTACGACGGCAAGACACACCCCTCAGAGTTCCTCAGCATCTACACCATTGCGGTGCAGGCTGCCGGGGGACGCGACGAGAAGATTTTAGCGAACTACTTCCCGCTCGTGCTTAAGCCAAACGTCAGATATTGGCTTTTGCACTTGCCGGAGAACTCCATCTCTTCTTGGGCAGATCTGTGCCACCAGTTTGTCGGCGCCTTCACGGGCGGCCACAAACCCCACGGCCAGGAGAGCGATCTCCACATTCTTGCCCAGAAGGAGGGAGAGTCCCTGCGAAAGTACATCCAGAGGTTCATCCGCGTTCAGCACAACATCCCGGATGTCCACCCTGTCGTGGTTATCAGCGCGTTCCACCAGAACGTGCGTAACCGCCAGATGAGGGAGGAAATGGCGATGACCAAGATCCGGGCAGCGAGCTTTACGCTCTGGCTGACAAGTGTGCACGCGCTGAAGAAGGGAGGAGACTCCCCGGAGAGGATACTGGAGCAGGAGGAAGTGACAGCGAGGATGCCGCCCCGGCAAGGAAAAACCGGTGGCGGAACAACAAGAAGAAGAAGAACAAGGAAGTACTGGCTGTGGAGAAGTCCGGCAAGGAGGCTGGCGACAAGAAAACTCAGGCTGGTAGCTCCGGCAAGGAGCCTGCCACTGTAGCCACCGCCGACAAGCAGGACGGCTCCGACAAGCAGTACTGCAAGATCCACCGCACCAAGGGCCACGATCTCCAGAACTGCAAGAGGGTCGAATACCTGGTAGAGCAGCAGAAGGCTGAATACGAGCGACGCGACAAGGAGAAGGCCCAAGGAGGCGGAGGTGAGTCCGGCAAGAAGCGGCCATTCAATGGCCGGGGAGGACGCCGCGGCAAGGCTAAGCAGCGGCAAGGAGATAGACCTCCCCGGGGCCGCGACAAGGATGAAGATGAAGACGATGACGAGGACATGGATGATGGAGACAACAGTGAACAGGAGTTCCAGAAGGCCACAGAAGTTCTGTGCGTCGATGGAGGTGCCTCTCTGCACACTTCCCACCTCCAACTCAAGCAGTGGGTGCGGGAAGTGAATGCGGCAGAGCCACCCGTCGAGTCGCGCAAGCTACTGAAGTGGTCCAGCACGCCCATCATCTTCGACCTTGAGGACCACCCTGACCGCACCACTGCGGTCGGGTGCTTGCCGATGTTGGTTTCACTAACAATCCGCAACCTCAAGGTCACCAAGATGTTGGTTGACGGCGGGGCCGGCCTAAACTTGATCTCCTCTGCTGTAATCCGGAAGCTGCAGATCCCCGACAGCGAGCTCGAAGAAACCGGAACTTTCCAAGGGATCAACCCGGGAAGGAGCAAGCCGAAGGGGAAGATCACACTGCCGGTGACCTTTGGCGGAGAACTAAACTTCAGGACTGAGAGGATCACCTTCGACGTCGCCGATATCCCATTGCCATACAATGGGATACTTGTCCGTCCTGCGCTCGCCAAGTTCATGGCAGCCTCTCACCATGCATACAACATGCTCAAGATGCCGGGGCCAATAAGCGTCATCTCTGTCCCCGGCGACAAGAAGGACGCGCTTATTTGCGCCGACAAGATCTACCGGGACGCAGCAGCCGCGGCAGACAGCAACCCACTTGCCGCTGAAGCTCCCGGGGGGAAGACCAAGACCAAGTCCGGCAAGAGCTCTGGGGCCCACTCCGGCAAACGCACCTCTTCGGAGTGCTGCGCTGCCGTCGAGGACGCACCATCGAGCTCCACCGGCAAGTGCAAGAAAGGAATGGCAGCTCCACCCGCAACCAAGAAAGTGTCCGCCAAGGAGGACGGCACTGGTGGTACCTTCACCATCAGTGCTACGCTCAACCCCAAATAGGAAAGCGCGCTCGTTGCCTTCCTGCGGGCGAATGTCGACGTGTTTGCATGGCAACCGTCTGACATCCCCGGTGTTCCCAGGAAGGTAATTGAGCACAAGCTTGCTGTTTGTCCTCACGCGCGGCCCGTCAAGCAGAAGGTCAGGAAGCAAGCGGTGGAGCGCCAAGAGTTCATTGCCGAAGAAATCAAGAAGTTGGAAGCAGCAGGCCTTGTTAGAGGTGTACTTCATCCTACGTGGTTGGCAAATCCAGTTGTCGTGCGCAAAGCTAATGGGAAGTGGAGACTTTGTATAGACTTCACTGATGTGAATAAAGCTTGTCCCAAGGATCCATTTCCCTTGCCGTGCATTGACCAGATCGTTGACTCCACGGCTGGATGTGAGTTGCTTTCATTTCTTGATGCATACTCAGGCTATCACCAGATATTCATGGCTGAAGAAGATGAAGAGAAGACCGCATTCATTACTCCATGTGGCACTTACTATTTCATACGCATGCCCTTTGGACTGAAGAATGCGGGCTCAACATTTGCAAGGGTAGTCCACACTGCTTTTGAGCCACAGATACACAGGAATGTAGAAGCCTACATGGATGACATAGTGGTCAAGAGCAAGGACAAAGATACCCTGATCCAAGACCTGGATGAGACCTTTGCAAACCTGCGCAAGATACAACTCAAGCTGAACCCCGAGAAGTGCGTCTTCGGAGTCCCCTCCGGCAAGCTTCTCGGGTTCTTTGTGTCCCAGAGGGGGATTGAAGCCAATCCCGATAAGATCAAGGCCATCGAGCAGATCGAAGCCCCAAAGCGCGTCAAGGATGTACGGAGACTTGCTGGTTGTGTGGCTGCCCTCAGCAGGTTCATTTCAAAGTCTGCAGAACGCGCCCTGCCTTTCTTCAAAATCTTGAAAAAGGTAGGTCCTATGCAATGGACTCCAGAAGCGGAGGCAGCGCTGCATGACTTGAAAGGATACCTATCCTCCACTCCAATACTTGTCGCACCTAGGCCACAAGAGAAGTTGCTGCTGTACTTAGCAGCAACCAATCAAGTGGTTAGTGCTGCGTTGGTAGCGGAGAGGGAGGCAGATGAGGAACCCACAGCCCCGGCAAGCGCGTCCAGCGACAAGCAGGGGGCTTCCCCGACAAGCTCTGGCCCCGACAAGGACAAGTCTACGCAGGAACAAGGAGAAGTGCGAAAGAAGATGGTGCAGCGCCCAGTTTATTTTGTAAGTTCCCTCTTGCAGGGGGCTAGATCAAGATACTCTGGGGTGCAGAAGCTGCTTTTCGGCCTCCTCATGGCCTCAAGAAAACTGCGCCATTACTTCCAAGCACACGAGATAACAGTGGTCACTCGCTTTCCGCTGAAGAGGATATTGCAGAACCCAGAAGCAACAGGCAGGATCGTCGAGTGGGCACTAGAGCTATCAAGCTTTGGTCTTAAGTTTGAAAGCACCTCAACCATACAGAGCAGAGCTTTGGCAGAGTTCATAGCGGAATGGACGCCAACACCAGATGAAGAAGTTCAAGAGACAAGCATCCCCGTCAAGGAAGCAAGCAAGGAATGGATAATGTACTTCGATGGTGCCTTCTCGCTGCAAGGCGCCGGTGCAGGTGTGTTACTCGTAGCGCCCACCGGGGAGCACCTCAAGTACGTTGTTCAAATGCACTTTCCCAAGGAGCAAGCGACAAATAATACTACAGAGTATGAAGGTTTGCTTGTCGGCCTCGGAATTGCAGCCGAACTTGGGATCAAGAAGCTGATTGTGCGGGGAGATTCACAGTTGGTGGTCCGACAGGTAAACAAGAGCTACCAGAGCTCTCTGATGGAAGCTTATGTCGATGAAGTGAGGAAGCTTGAAGAACACTTTGAAGGCCTGCAGATGGAGCACGTTCCAAGAGCTCAAAATGATATCGCAGATGGCCTCTCAAAGTGTGCTGCAATGAAGTTACCTGTGGAACCAGGGACCTTCCTGCTCAAGTTAACTCAACCATCTGTTACACCATCAGTTGGGCAGAACAAGAACAGAAAGTTGGTCTCCGGTGACTATTTGTCGGCGGATCTTCCTGAAGCCGCCGCCAAGGTCCCCAAGATCGACGACCGAGTTGCTGAGGGACAGTCTGCTCCTGCGGACCCAAGGGTTCGTGCAGTTGAAGCAGATGTTCCCGGCAAGTCTTGCCCCGGCAGGCTTGCCGGGGAACGTGAAGCTCCGGCGGAACCTCAAGTCTTTGTCGTAGAAGCTGACGTTCCCACAGCAGCACTGGTGCCTTTAGTCCTTGTTGTTGAGCCTCAGGCTCCAGCATGGGCACAGCAAATCATCCGTTTTCTTCAAACTGGAGAACTTCCCGAAGAACCAGAAGAGATAGAGAGGATAACCAGGCAGTCAAGTATGTACCAGTTCATCGGCAATGAACTGTACAGAAGAAGACTCAATGGTGTCAGATTGAAGTGCATTTCCCGGGAAGATGGACAGAAGTTGTTGGCAGAAATCCATGGAGGCATATGTGGACACCACATTGGCGCAAGAGCATTTGCCGGGAAGGCGTTCCGGCAAGGTTTCTTTTGGCCATAAGCCCTCCAAGATGCGACGGCACAAGTAACCAAGTGTGAAGCGTGCCAGTTCCATGCCAAGCAAATACACCAGCCAGCTCAAGCTCTCCAGACGATCCCTTTGTCCTGGCCCTTTTCGGTCTGGGGGCTCGACATCCTCGGCCCCTTTCCCCACGCTGTCGGGGGCTTTGAGTACTTGTACGTTGATATCGGCAAGTTCACAAAGTAGCCGGAGGTGGAACCAGTGAGAAAGGTGACCTCACAGTCAGCAGTAAGGTTCTTCAGATCGATCGTTTGCCGTTTCGGAATCCCTAACAGGATCATCACCGACAATGGCACACAGTTCACAAGTCGCACCTTCATGCAGTACGTCCAAGACCTTGGCGCCAAGGTCTGCTTCGCTTCTGTTGCTCACCCGAGAAGCAATGGTCAAGCGGAGAGGGCAAATGCTGAAGTGCTGCGCGGACTCAAGACAAGGACCTTCGACAGGCTGCACAAGTGCGGAAGAAACTCGATCAAGGAGTTGCCGGCGGCCCTTTGGTCAATCAGGACGACACCAAATCGGGCCACCAGACAGACACCCTTTGCTCTTGTCTATGGAGCAGAGGCAGTTCTCCCCACGGAACTCGTATACGGGTCTCCTCGAGTACTCACTTACGATGAGCTCGAGCAAGAGCAGCTGCTGCAAGATGATGCATTGCTCCTTGAGGAGGACCGTCTCCAGGCTGTTGTACGAGCTGCTCGATACCAGCAAGCCTTGCGTCGCTATCATAGCCGCAAGGTCAAGGCCAGGAGTCTCGAGGAAGGCGACCTAGTTCTGCGGCGTGTTCAGTCCGCCAAGAACTCCAACAAGTTGACGCCGAAGTGGGAAGGCCCTTATCGTGTGAGGCAAGTCACAAGGCCTGGCGCTGTCCGCCTTGAGACCGAAGAAGGCTTACCGGTGAGCAACTCCTGGAACATTGAGCATCTTCGCAAGTTTCACCCATGAGGCGCGGTTGCCGTGACCCGCTCCGGCAACCACCGTTTGTACAAGTCTTGCCGCTGTTGCATATAAACATTTGTACAAAGCCGGGCGCAGACCCTGTGCATCAGTAAAACTTTTGTGCTTCGCACAGCTTGTCGTTTCATGCATTCTTATTTTTATTGCATGTATTATCTGACACTTCGTGCAGCACACGATCCCGGTAAGCGACAATAGGCCGCAAGGCTCCATATCTGTGTTTCCTCCCCTCTTCCTTTTTTCTCTCAAGCAGAAGGAGTGTTCCTCGCGCACAAGTTTGCCGGGGGGGAAGGAGACAGTGGTATGGACCAAGTGCCGTTCAAGGAGGGAAGGCCTTGCCGGGAAGCAAACGGAACACAAAAGCTAAGTTGCCAAAGTTTGAGCATTCAAAATTTTAAAATTCCTAGTTATCTTCCTTGAACGACCACACTTTGTATGGAAAACCTGTGCGCGGAGGAACCTACCCGTGGCTAGCCGCGCCCTTACTTTGTTTCGAGCACGCTCAACGGCTTAAGCGAGCTGCGACAAGTGTCGCGCCCTTATTTCGTTTCCGAGTTCGCTCAGCAACCTAAATGTGCTGCGACTAGCTGCGCCAAGGTTTCTTGCCGGCAAGGGCATTGCCAGCCGGCTGCTAAGAGTCCTGTACTCAGCGCTCGCGGCAAGGGTCCCTTTGCCGGCAAGTTCCCTAAAAAGCATAAGGTGGAAAGCATACAAAGTGAAGGGATCAAGCAAGGGAGATAACACTGCATTGACTATTTAAAATAAAGTTATATTACAAGATAACTTGCCGCTGTTCTAACCAACTACTACCCATGACTTAATCGACAGCGGCAAGGAAAGCAGAAAGAAGGGAGCCTAGTCTACACGGTCTCCGTCAACCCTCTTGATCTTGCCCGCCTTGGCCACGATGTGGGCAACTTGTGCCTTCAACGCTTCCATGTCAGCTTCGGGCGGCAAGGTCCGGAGGACGTTCTCGAGATTAATCCCGGGGTTGCGGTAGACGATCTTCGTCAACACCCGCTCCATAGTACCCATGCAAAGCCGGCGCGCCTCGTTAGCCAGCTGCGTGGGGACCCTCTCCCGTAGCTGCGCGAGGGCAGGCGCCACTCCTCGGAAGAACATGCTCAGCTTGGCGCTGTGGGGGAGGCTCTCGTCGGGGGAGTATACGAGGTGCTCCGCCCTCAGCGCCACCATCTCCTTGTCGATGTTGGCGGCGGAGGCGACGAGCTCCTCGGTCCACTGCTCCACCGTCCGCTGGAAGTTGTTCTGCGACAGGGCGGCACTGTCCAGCAGCGCCCTTTCAGCCCGGAGGTCATCTTTCAGCTTCGTTTCGCGGTCCCGGGCGGCGTCAAGTGAGTCAGTGAGGGTGGAAACCTTCAGCTCCAAATCGGCGATGGAGTCCTTGGCGTCGTTGAGCTCCTTGCCCTTCTCGGAGAGATGGACTTGCAGCTCCGAGTTGGTGTGGGCGTCCTTCTCCCGCGCCAAGTTGAGCGCGGCAACCCTCTCCTCGCTCGTCTTCAGGCTCAACTCCAGCTGCGCCACCCTTGCCTCCAGGTCCCTCTTGGCGGTCTCTGCGGCAGCAGTGGCATCCCTCGCCTCCTGCAGAGCCCCGCCAATGGACTGCTCGCGCGCGGTAAGGTCGTCCTCGTGGCTATCGAGGTCGACCTTCTGCTGATTCAGCGCTCCCTCCCGCCGAGCCAGATCCTCGGCGGCCAGCCGATGCTGCTCCTCAACCTCGGCCTTCTCGAGGATGAACGCCTGGTGTGCTTCGGCGAGCTCCTCGCGCTCCTCCGCCAAGTTCTGGAGGGCCGCTTGGTTGGCGGCGTGGAGCTCGGCAGCGCGTTTCTCCAAGTCGATGCTAGCCTTGGCGGCCAGAGCCTCTCGGGACTCCAGCTTGGCCTGCCTGGCTCTGTACAAGGCCAGAAGCCGGCGCAGGAGCTGCTCCTCTTCGGGCTCGCTGCTGCTGCCGGGCACGTCGACGACCTTCAGCCCGGCGGAGGCGAGGACTTCTCCGTCGAAGCTCTCCCCCTCCACGGGTTCCCTTGATGAGGACGCCCACGGGACTTGGATGAAGACCCCGTTGGCGGCCTCCAGATAGACACCCGGCCCAGTCGCGGCGGCGGAGGGGTCGGCGGCCGGTGCAGCGTCCGGCGCTCCTGCGGCCTCGGGGCCGTCAGTGCGGTCGCCGGCCTCCTCCCCAGCTGTCGCGTGAGTGGCCGCGGGGGTCTCGTCAGCGACGGGCTCGTCAGCAGTGGCGGTGTCTCCAGCATTGTCGCGCACTTCCTCCTCGGCAATGGTCTCCGTCTCCATCTGCTCCGGGGCGGGCGGGTCTGACAAACAGAAAAAGACAAGAAGAATCGTCAAGCAAATATCCAAAAAAGAAGAGTTCGAAAGAAGGAAAGTACAAGGATTTACCTGCGCGGGCCTCTTCAATAACCGGGTCCCTCGCCGGGGAGTTCTCCCTTGGCGGCGTAGTAGTGGCCCCCACCGGCGGAGGGCTGCCGGCGCCTCCCCTTGGCGGGGTGACCTCCCTTGTCGGGGTGCTCGCCCTTGGCGGGGTACTCACCCTTGGCGGAGTACCCGCCCTTGGCGGAGCACCCTCCCTCGCCGGGGAACTCCTCCTTGGCGGGGATGGTGGGACAAGCGGCTCGTCGGGAGCAGTCTCTTGACGCTCCTGCAGCTGCGGCTCCACTTCTGCACAAGACAACAAGCAAACAAGACATCAGTAAGGATAAGAAGCTCAAGCGCGCCCGATAAACAGAAAAGTGAACAAGGAACTTACGCTGGGGGCTGCGCTGGGGGCTGCTCTCCGGAGCAGCAGGCTGGTCCGGCAAGCCTGCCGCAGGCGCATCCTCTACCGCGGCGACGGGCTCGTCGTCCTCAAGGTCAACCACAGGGATCTTGGCCCTCTTCGCCATCCTCTGGGTCAGGGTCCTAGAAGCCAAACAAGATCAGAACCAAGCAAGAGAATTCAAGACAAGAACAAAAATCAAAGGAAATAAAAGTTGCAAGTGCTTACTCTTCCTCCTCCTCGTCGGAGCTAAGGGCGGAGAAGTCAAATTCCGCCTCGCGCATCCCAGCGCGAGGAGCTGGAGGAGTAGGCTCCCTCGGGCGCTTGGCGGGCTCCGGAGCCGTGGGTTGCGAAGACCCCACGCCGGTCGTCGCCGAGGACCGAGGAGCAGAAGGGACACCAGAACCGCTCCGGGAAGATCCCCCTCCGCTTGCCGCTGGGACACGGGGCGCCTCCTTGACGACCCTGCTCGTCGTGGTGGCGCGTGTCGCGCGGCGCTTCGGCTGCTGTCGGGGCGCCGGTTGCTTCACCGTCTTAGTGGCCTTGCGGAGGCGCTTCTTCGGCGGTGGCGGAGGACTTGGCGGCGGCGGGGAGTTCTCCGAGGACGAAGAAAGGTCGTCGAGGTTCAGTGACCCGCCCGAGTCTTCGTCGGAATCGCCCGATTCGGCGTCTCCCTCGGCGGGCTCACTGGAATCAGTGCCTTGCCCGGCAGCCTCGCTCGTCCCGGCAGGCTCCCCGGCAGGCTTCCCGGCAGGCCTCAGCAGCTTGAGGATTTCTTCTTCCTCGGCCCGGCTCACTGCGTCTGCTGCTTCCGCTTCCTCCATGGTGTACCCGAACTGACCCGCGGCCGCCGCTGCGGCGACCTCCTCCATCCTGTTGGCTATGTATGCCACGTCCCGGTCGGTGGTCGCGCGGGTGAGACCTTTCTTCTCGTCGGGGTTGCGCGGCCGTTCAACCAGGTTGTCGAAGAAGGTCTGCACGATCTCCTCTGAAGGCATCAGCCAGGTGGGAGCAACCCCGTGGGAGTCGCACTCAGGCATTGCCGCACGGATGGCACTGAGGGCAGAGTTGTTGCATAATGGAACCACCCCGTTGGACGGGGTGAACCACTCCGGGTGCTTGGGGTCATGTTTGAACAGCTCCCGGATCATCCCCTTGAACTCCAAGATGGTGAAGTTATAATTCAGCCCAGGGCGCAGCCTCATGAAGTCTGCCGCATTTCCGAACTCCCAAGCAGGCCTCTTCTTGTCCTGCAAGGGGGCAATGCGGCGACGGAGGAAATCCGCCCCGACCTCGCCTACAGTAAGGTGGGCGGCCCGGAGACGAAGGATCCTAATGAGGGCAATCTGCAGCTTATCGTCCTCCGGGGCCAAGTCACTCCAATCCTTGCCGCGCACTATTGCCGCTCGGCGCGGGGAGGTAAACTGCTGGGGTTCTTCTTCCACAACCCAGCACCAATCAGCTCTCCACTCCTCCCACTTGCCGCGGAGCTCTCCAATCAAGTACGCCTCTTTCTTGTAAAGCCTGAAGATCCAGGAGATGCCACCGGAGAGTGGAGATCCAGACTCTACTCTGGGTGTGAAGAAGTGGCGGAAGAGAGCTACGTTGGGATGGACCCCGACAAAGTTTTCGCACAGATGTGCGAAAACGGCCATTGTGAGAACGACATTCGGGGTGAAATCTAGGAGGTGGAAGCCGTACGTGTTCATGACATCGCAGAAAAACTCAGAATACGGAGGACAAAGGCCACAGTGGAAGAACAAAGCGAAGTAGTGGTAACCTCCTGGGTACAAGTCGATGGCATCGGCAGGGAGGACCCTGGTGCGTGGGTGAGCTTTCGTCTCCCTCGCCCAGAACAGGTAATACTTGTCCCGCAGCTCCCTCGCACCGAGCCTCGGCGGAAAGACCACCATCCTCCTCCGCATGGCTGCCAGCTTCGCCGCCTTGTCGGACTTCTCTTTCTTCGCCTTGTCGCTCTTCGCCTTGTCGCACTTCGGGGCCATGGCGGGGACGGCGAGGGAGGTCGACGACGCTGCGGATGCTGGAGACGGCAGAGGAAGGGTGGAGCCCGGCTCTCTGTCGACCTTTGGGGAGGCGGAGAGCGGCAGGGGTTTCTGGAGATTGAAGATGCAATGAAGCAATGGGGGGAAACTGCCCCTGCTTCCTCTGCTTTTAAGGGGGAAGTGGGGGACGTTCCGCATTTTCCCATTAAAGAAACAGGCCACGATCTCTCCCACGACGCCGCAATCGACGCGTGCCGTTAGGGACAGATGCGGCGGATACGGAGAGGGATACGGCGCGCCGTGGGCCGCGTGTGCCCGTGCACTGTTTTGGGTCTGGCCCAACAGCGCTCGGCACCGTGTGTGGCCCAGGCCCGGGGGCTCCTGTCGGTGTACTAAAGTAGGGGTACCTTAGTATCCCGACTTGTGCACGGGCAGTAGCAGCGTCCCGTGGTCGGGCTCACCACGTGCCCGCCAAAGCCCGCTCTAGTTCCCTTGAAGCCATTCAAGAACAAAGTATACAAGCCAGAAGAACAAGGCCCCGGCAAGAGGAGCTTGCCGGGAAGGTTGCTCCAAGCACAAGACCACCCTATTTTCACAGGACCCTAGCAAGAGGAGCTTGCTAGGAAGACCAAAAAACGGCATCTCGGAAGACATGTCGTGGCGCATCACGCGCCCCGGCAGGACCCGGAGAGCGACAAGCTTCCGGGCCCGGCAAGGGAGCGACCCCGGCAAGGTGCTTGCCGGGGCAAGCTTTCACTGTGTGCCCGCGCTCCAGCTCACCTGTCCACGCGTCACCCTGGGGCCCTTCCAGGGGGGGCACGTGGCAGATAGTTGTGCAGCCTGGGGTACACGGTGGCGAGCCGCGGTGACGAGGCCACCATCGTGGCGAACGGAGACGCCCAGGCGGACGCTTTTGGGGTGACGGCGACGGGCATTCAATGCCTTTGTCCCCCATCGTCAGGGTTAGGTATAGACCACTGTACATACACGGTACATGCACTGTTACAACTACCACCATTTTTACACTTTTACCCTCCTCTACGTTGACACCTGTCGGTGACCCCTTTGAGCTATAAAAGGAGGCCCATGCACAACGTAGAGGGGGTTCTATTCCAGAAACTTGATCACTCCCACGCTCGGTGTAGCTAGCACTGTAGATCTTCAAGCTCCCGAGCTCAAGAACTCAATACAACCAAAGGCAGGAGTAGGGTTTTACGCACCCGTGCGGCCCGAAGATGGGTAAACCGCCCGCGTGTGCCCCTCGATCTGCTCTTCGTGCTCCCTCCGCTCCCTTGCCCTACCGAAAAGGGGCTCCGGTCCCATAGGTGTTCGTGGGCGGTCAGTTTCCCCGACAGAGCCCCTCGGCGTGGTGATGGAGCCGACCACGACGGAGCTCCCGAGCATCTTCGCGCGACGAGGGGAGGCCGGTGGCCGCGGGATCGACGCGACGCGACCATGGACGCAGACCGCCCAGATCGGGATCGAGCGTGGGGGACGATTTAGAAGAGAGGGAGTGGCTAGGGTTCGGCAGGGGGTCGTGGGTGTCCGCCTTATCCTCTCTAGGGCACTCGACAGGAGCAGGTGTCGGTCATCCGGCCATGGCGCCGTGGGATGGCCGCCACGCCATGGCCTCCGCCTTCTCCTCTGTACAGGAGAAGAGGAAAGGCCTGTGGTGGGCTGGGCTGTGCACTGTAGCACTGGGCCATGAGTGCATAGTGAGTGTTTTTTTCTCTTTACCTTTTTCTTTTTATTTACATTACTTTTTGATGTTTTAGTTTTGTTTCCTATTAATTTTAGTTTTAGTAAATTATACATGTAGCATCTAAATTGGTATTTCAACTTAGTCCATAGTCACAAAACTCTAGTCCTCAAATAAATTAGTTTGACATTTTATTAATTACAAAAGGTATTTAAATAATTGTTTTTACTACTGTTTTATAGATCTTATAGTATTTAAATATTTTATAAAGGTGTGGTTTCTCCACCATAATTACCTATGCAATATTTGGCTCACTCCGACATTTTAGTTTTTATTTTTGAAAACTTTTATTGTGTGCTTGATTTTGAATTTGATTTTGAATCGGTTTGAAACTAACACGAGATTAGCAACAGTAATCGAAGTGACGTGGCACCATTAGCAGAGAATTACTGTAGCGTAACTATCCGGGCGTCACAGGCCAAACGTGAGGTATGCCCCTGAGCGCAGCGGGACCGTCAACGCCAAGCTGACCTAGTTCTTCGAGGGCGTCCTTGGAGCCTTGGCTCATCTTCACTCCAACAGAGCGGCCACGTTGGTTGGGGAGGCCCGGCGACTTTGCCGGCGGGTCGTGACCAAGGTCCTCACCAAGATGGCGTATTGGAATCCCGACCTTGACTTCGCCTCTGCGGGTTCTCGACCAAGACAAGTTTTATATTTAGTTAGAACCACAGCAATGATGTGATGTAACATAACTTTGAAGTATTTTTGGGATTATGCATGATATTTCCCTGTTTGTTGCCTCTTTGTATGTCCACCCTACGCTAGCTGGGTACGCTTGCCGGCACAGAAACCTAGGGCAACATTTTGGGGACGGGTCCCCATTGGCCTGTCGGGTGAACGTGCTACCGGGTGAGCCACCTTACCACCCTTAACGCAGCCGCTTGAACTATCGAGTTTGACTCGAGTCAGAGTCGAGAGCCTTGTCAATTGCGGAAGGCTACCCTACCGTTTCCAACGCAGCCATTTGAACCGTTGAGCGGACTCGAAACAGAACAAAGGCATTGCCAATCGGGGAGGGCCCCATTTGCGTACAGGTTTCTTTTTGTACAAGGAACGGCAGCTCCGAGGATAATAACTTTATATAATAGAATGGAAATATCCGGGGTTCAATGTAACTTAGCTCCTGTTTGTAGCCGCTCGAGTGCTGATCTTCCGGCCTCCCTCCTTCTCAAAGAGCCACGAAGACAAAGGAGTGTTGGGCTAACTGCTAGAGCCGAGTCTCACAACTGCGCCGCCCCCTACCCGGCGCGCCAAAGATGTCGATGGGAACGACACCTATGGGATCACAATAATCCCTACTACGGTTAGCGGGGCGCGGGGTTGAGAGAAGAGCGGATCAAACAGATAGCACATGGTTCGTTTATCCAGGTTTGGGCCGCGAGGATGCGTAAAACCCTACTCCTGCTTTGGTGGATTGTATATCTGTGTTCTTCAGCTAGCTATGGGGCGTGAGGAGCTCCAAAAAGCCGAATCCTCCTCCTGGTCGCCTCGGGCCTCCTTTTATAGAAAAAGGGGTTGCCATAGTGGCACACAGGAGGTGGAATGGGTACAGTGATGTGAGGTTATCCCTCGCATTACATGACAAGGCGCATTTAATGCGTCTTGCTTAGGTGTCCTTGCTTTATCGGGGACGGGGGAGAGATCTGTCTTGTCCGTCGCCGCTCCTTCTTGTGTCGACACACGCCCTGGCCAGCAATGCCTGAGATGCCATGTAGGTAGGCAGGCAGCTGAGGTGGCGCAATGGTGGGTCTTCACGAAGATCTGCATGTCGCCACGCAGGTGCCTGCCCAGCTGGTTGGGTCGGCAGCTGCATACGGCGGTGGAAGTTTAGTCGGCATGGGCCTGATGGTGGCCCTACGAATATCCTCGGCAAGGGCCTTGCCGAGGCCCCGGCAAGGGTCTTGCCGCGGCGCCTGCCGTCATCCCCGGCAAGGTGCTTGCCGGAGGTCTTGTAGTCTTCCTTGGCTGGGATCCCGCCAAGGGTCGTCGTCTTCTTAGTGCGTATCTGATCTTGAATGTCTTCACAAAGATCTGCATGCCACTACGGGGATGTCTCCCGAATCCCTCCCCTATGGGGGCAGCGGACTCAAGGGTGATTTTCTCCGTAGGCGTGGGGCGAGTTGCCGCGGCAAGGGTCTTGACGGGGCTGCTAAAGCCGGCCCCGGCAAGGATCTTGCCGGGGGAGCCCGCCTCGTCCCCTGGTTCTTCGTGGTCTTGTTCTAGTTCTCTTGAGCTTTGGTCTTACCCTGGCTTACCTCCCTTGCCTTTCTTGGTACGGCAGTGCCCGTGCCTCAGACTGCCCGTGCACAGTCATAGGGGTACAAAAAGTGTACCCCCCCCCTTTTTGTACACCAACACTGAAACACAGAGACTTCGGTCCATTCGGATCGTGATCGCTACAAGATGGTATCAGAGCACATGTTGAATGTAGGACACGACCACTAAGGCAGACCCTAGATCACTCTTCTCTACTCATTTCTGACTTCTCTCCATTTTCTACTTCTTTAGGATGGTGGACCCAAGGAACAAGTTTAGTCAACCGGATGAAGACACACCTTTTGGACGACACTTGAAGGAAGTCACTAGGTACCTGAACATAGGAATACCCAGCTTTACCGGGACCTACACCGCCACCTTACCAGAAGAGGAGCGATGGAGTATTCAAGTTCAAATTCCCGGAAGAACCATCGCACCATTAATACGTCCAAAACGTATCTATAATTTCTACTTGCTCCATGCCTCTTTTGTGTGATATTGCTATGATATTTATACACTTCCATACACTTTTGATCATATTTGGACTAACCTATTAACTCAGTGCACCCCAGTGCCAGTTTCTGTTTTCTGCTGTTTTTGTATTTCAGGTTTTCCCATTACGTAAACTGCCAGAAAAATCCAGGAAAAATTATATAAAAAATCAGCGTTCCGGAAGCTTCCTTGCGGCCAAAGTAGGGCCGGAGGGGGGCCACCAGGGCTCCAGGCGCCCTGGTGGGGCGGCCCCCCTCCTGGCCGCGCCGGGGGGGCGCCTGGGCCCCCCAGGTCTCCGCTGATGCCCCCCTTTGGCATATATTTACACCGCGTCCCGAAACCCTCGAGGACGGAACCCTTTTTCGCGATCTCATCTCTGTTCCGCCGCCGCCGCGCTTCCAAGATTGGGAGCACTAGGAGAACTCTTCCCGGCACCCTGCCGGAGGGGAGGATCACCACCGGAAGCATCTCCACCACCATGGACGCCTCCCGGATGAGTTGTGAGTAGTCTCCCTTGGACCATGGGTCCATGACCAGTAGCTATGTGATGTTCTCCTCCCCTCTTTGTTCTTCACTAATTAGACCTCGTGAGCTGCCCTACATGATCGAGGCACATATGTAATCCTTATGCTGTTGCTATGTTGAGTTTGCTGGGATCCGATGGATTGTGAGATTATGTTCAGATTGTGTGTGAGTAATATATTTGATCTACCTCTTTTATATTTAAGTTCTTGAGTAATTCTTGCATGTTCTCCGTTGCTGTTTATTGCTTTGGCCGAGTAGTAGGTAGTAACTCCAAGAGGGAATGTTATGCTTGATTGTGGGTTCATGCCCCTCGATGACTAGTTTGAGTGACAGAAACATGAGTCTAGGGGATGTGCTGTTGCCACAAGGGGGAAAACAACGGTGCTTGTACTCGCGGGTGCAAGGATTGTTTACTTTACGCAAAGTTCTTTTAATGCAGTTGTCTGTTGCTTTGAGTTTACACTATGGGTGGGACTCGCAACTTAATACCAGCGAGATGTTCTGGATAGATATCTCAAGGTGGATGATTAGTAGTAGATGCAGATGGATTTCGGTCTACTTACCTTGGCGTACCGCCCATGCTTTTGAGCCTCAACCTTTCTTGCAGCATAGTTAGCATTGGTTTGCGCACATAATTCTGTCAATTGCCCAGCTGTAATTCGTTTACCTCACATAGCTGTTTTATCGTCTTTTGGGAGAGAGACATCACTAGTGAACATCATGGGACCCCGGTCCATATTACCATCATTGATCACATCCGCTATTTACTTTCTGCTTTTACTTACTAGTTGCAATTATACCTATCACTATTATCTCTTGCGTTTGATCCTTTGTAAACGACAAGGCCGGAGGGATTGACAACCTCTCTGTACTCGTTGGGAGCAAAGTTATTTGTATCTGTGTGCAGGTTCAGTTAATTGCTAAGTATCTGGCGCCATTAGTAGTTGACAACTTCTTGTTGAACCTTGGAGTCTCAGGGGAATTCGATCCTTGGTATCTTTGCCAAGGGAAAACTACCGCTACACTGCATCTCAAACCTTCCACTTGGGGTAACCAACGAGGGGCGAGAAGCCATCAAGCAAAGTTTTCTGGCGCCGTCGCCGGGGACTCCACTCTTCAAGATAGGGGAGTTGCACGCTATCTTTTACCTTTGCTTTTTAGTCTTGTTAGTTTACCTTTCAGTTTTCTTTATGTCTTTTCACTAGTTTTGCTTAATGGAAAACAACAAAAATATGAGAGAGCTTTATAAGCTCTACCTTGCTTTGGGACATGATGTGTTTGAAGAGAAAATTTAAAAACCTATGGAACTTTATTATTTGCATAACAATCATGATGGTGGTGATGTTATTAGTATGCTTTCTTTGAACATCATTATTGCTAATGACATGGAAAGCTCTAAGCTTGGGGATGACACGTTTGATGAACATGATACTTTTAGCCCCCCAACTTTTGAGGAGAAAATTTACTTTGATGATGATATGCCTCCTAAATACGATGATTACCATGACGGTCTTACTCTCACTATTCCTAATAAGAAAGATTTTGCTTATATGAAGAGTAATGACACTTTTATGCTTTTGGATCATGGAAATAATGCCTGATGTGATAGTTGTATTGTTGAGTTCATCCATGATCCCACTGAAAATTATTATGAGAAGGGAACATATGCTTATAGATATTTCAATAATATCAAGTTCCCTCTCTTTATGTTGAAGGTTTTGAAGCTGCACTTGTTTTGTCTTCTTATGCTTATTGCTTTGTGCTTCAATGAATTATTGTATTGCAATATTCCTATGCATAGGAAGCATGTTAGGCTTAAATGTGTTTGGTATTTGCTTCTTGATGCTCTCTTTTGTTCTTCAACTCTTATTCCTACGAGAGCATCATTAAAGTCTTAAGCCTATCTTTATGGCTATAAAGAAAGAGCTCTAGGGAGACAACCCTTGTTATCTTTGCTTTCAGTTTGTTCTTTCAGTTTTTAGTGGTCTTGATGTTTGTTACTACTGTAGCAACATCATTGTATCTTTATTTTTCAGCTTTGTGCCAAGTGTAGCCTCTGATTGCAAGAAAGTTCAAAAGTTGTGACGTGCTGTCCAGGAAACAGATTCTGTCCTTGGATAGAAAAATTCGTATAAAATCACCAGATCATCTTTTTGGTCTGAATTTTTTTGACAGCGTGCTCTATACAATTGTCTTTCGGGCGTCTGTTCTGAGTTTTTTGATTTGAGTTGCAGAAGTGCCCCGAAAAAATCATTTACTACTTGCTGGTCTGTTTTTCACAGATTCTGTCCTGTTTTGCCTTTCCTTCATTTTGCAAACCTTGAGCTTGCTTTTTCTTTGCAAAAACCTTTTGGCAATCTTGAGAAACAGTAGACCTTCAAGAATAACCTTATTTCCAGCAAGGAAAAATTATTTTATTATGGGTACTAACCCCGCTAATCAGATTATGATGAGTTATGTATGAAGGGAGTTTTCAAGTGTGCGAGGGAAGATGATAAAAAGATTCAGGAGTGTCAAACGCTCAAGCTTGGGGATGCCCCCATGCACCCCCAAGAAATATTCAAGAAGACTCAAGCATCTAAGCTTGGGGATGCCCCCGTGCATCCCCTTCTCCATCAACAATTATCAGTTCGTCTTTCGTTCCACTATATTTTTATCACTTCATGTGTTATGTGCTATGCTTGGAGCGTCTTGCTTTTAGTTTCCTTTTTAGTTTTCTTTAGCTTTGCTTGCTGTTCATAACGACTTGGAACTCAGCTTTCTTTGTGTGGGAGAGAAACACGCTCCACTTCAACCTAGAACATAACATAGAATTTTCATGTCTATCTTTGATGTGTGTGTTCTTGGTCTTTCAATAGCTACTGTCATGTTCAGCTCTTAGTTTTCATGCTTATCTTTTTAAAGAGCTTTTGTTTAGTTGGTCGCTGGAACTCTCTTTAGTTATCATGCTTATCTTATTAAGAGAGTTGGCTTCTGTTGCATTGGTTGATATGTCTATGATAAAATGCTATGTGCATAATGATGCTTAGTAGTTCATGTTTTCTTATGGTTAGTCTCAAATAGCTGGGGGGTTCTCAATGTGTTATTGGAGTACCAACATGATTTGTTTGCCTATGATGTGGTATGGTTTAGTGATATCTTCCTTCAAGAATTTATTTTGATTGACTTGGCGTATGCTCACGCATATTTAAGACTGTAAAGAAAGTCTATCAAGCCTTGATGATCTTTAATTTCTGAGTAGGGATATAACTTCCATGCCTGATTCAATGTTGCTTTGTCGCTCTGCATGATTATGACCGTCATTGCTCTTTTAGTTGGTCGCTCCCAGTCTTTTGCTAACCTTCGCCTGTACTAAGCGGACTGACTGCTTGTGCATCCAAAATCTTTTAAACCAGTTATGCCATATGAGTCCACCATACCTTCCTATACATGGTATTTACCTGCCATTCCTAACGAAGACTTCCATGTACCATCTTGAAATTATTCAAAAAAAGCATTTCTCTTTTGTGCCTCTGTTTTAGCTCATGAGGAAGTAGTAGTTAATTCATGATCTTTTTAAGTTGGACAAGATTCACCCCGGGATTGCATGTCTAATGTGCAAACCCATAATACGAGAAGGAACTGGCATAGAGTGCGCCCGGTTCATTAAAAAATATACAACAAACAAACCCTCCTTCACGCTTTGTTCATGAGAAATCAGAAAACTTTGGCAGTGATAAACAAAGGAGATTAAGAGGATGTGATCGTCCTCATTCGGGAGCTGTTCCTCGAAACTTGTCCAGCTCAAGAAGTGATTGAGTTATCTGCTAGCATTCGTTGACAAAACATGCATATTAAAAAAAATTATTACCTCTGTTTTTAAAACCAAGAGCTTTGGTACATGTTTAGTTTTTGTTTCCGACCACGGGTTTTCAACCTTGCCAACAAAAGCCAGGGTTCGAGAGTCTCCACCTTCTTTGAAGCACCAACTATTGAGAGCATGATTGTCATTCTGAGTGTAATGTGCATTGTCCTAAAGTACCATTGTCTTTTGCATGATTATGATATCGTTTATTCTGAAATCATTGTATCTAGTCGTCACTTAAACTTTGGACGTGCCCCTGCATTTATGTTTTGCTTCACTAAAGGGGGCAAGCGAGGTACCACTTTATCATATTTGCACACCATGCTCATTACAAATCTTTTGAGTATTTCAGTATCATATTGTAAAACTTTCAGTTCTTTGTGATTTTCTCATAAGGCAACTTAATTACTACAGCTTCATTGTCTCAGTAAGCACTTGTCATGTGACTATGAAAAGTTCTTATATGGTTAATAGCATGTCACCACAGAAATTATGCTTGTTATCATTTACCTACTCGAGGACGAGCAGGAATTAAGCTTGGGGATGTTGATACGTCCAAAACGTATCTATAATTTCTGCTTGCTCCATGCCTCTTTTGTGTGATATTGCTATGATATTTATACACTTCCATACACTTTTGATCATATTTGGACTTACCTATTAACTCAGTGCACCCCAGTGCCAGTTTCTGTTTTCTGCTGTTTTTGTATTTCAGGTTTTCCCATTACGTAAACTGCCAGAAAAATTCCGGAAAAATTATATAAAAAATCAGCGTTCCGGAAGCTTCCTTGCGGCCAAAGTAGGGCCGGAGGGGGGCCACCAGGGCTCCAGGCGCCCTGGTGGTGCGGCCCCCCTCCTGGCCGCGCCGGGGGGGGCGCCTGGGCCCCCGAGGTCTCCGCTGATGCCCCCCTTTGGCTTATATTTACACCGCGTCCCGAAACCCTCGAGGACGGAACCCTTTTTCGTAATCTCATCTCTGTTCCGCCGCCGCCACCGCGCTTCCAAGATCCGGAGCACCATGAGAACTCTTCCCGGCACCCTGTCGGAGGGGAGGATCACCACCGGGAGCCTCTCCACCACCATGGACGCCTCCCGGATGAGTTGTGAGTAGTCTCCCTTGGACCATGGGTCCATGACCAGTAGCTATGTGATGTTCTCCTCCCCTCTTTGTTCTTCACTAATTAGACCTCGTGAGCTGCCCTACATGATCGAGGCACATATGTAATCCTTATGCTGTTGCTATGTTGAGTTTGCTGGGATCCGATGGATTGTGAGATTATGTTCAGATTGTGTGTGAGTAATATATTTGATCTACCTCTTTTATATTTATGTTCTTGAGTAATTCTTGCATGTTCTCCGTTGCTGTTTATTGCTTTGGCCGAGTAGTAGGTAGTAACTCCAAGAGGGAACGTTATGCTTGATTGTGGGTTCATGCCCCTCGATGACTAGTTTAAGTGACAGAAACATGAGTCTAGGGGATGTGCTGTTGCCACAAGGGGGAAACATCGGTGCTTGTACTCGCGGGTGCAAGGATTGTTTACTTTACGCAAAGTTCTTTTAATGCAGTTGTCTGTTGCTTTGAGTTTACACTATGGGTGGGACTCGCAACTTAATACCAGCGAGATGTTCTGGATAGATATCTCTAGGTGGATGATTAGTAGTAGATGCAGATGGATTTCAGTCTACTTACCTTGGCGTACCGCCCATGCTTTTGAGCCTCAACCTTTCTTGCAGCATAGTTAGCATTGGTTTGCGCACATAATTCTGTCAATTGCCCAGCTGTAATTCGTTTACCTCACATAGCTGTTTTATCATCTTTTGGGAGAGAGACATCACTAGTGAACATCATGACCCCGGTCCATATTACCATCATTGATCACATCCTCTATTTACTTTCTGCTTTTACTTACTAGTTGCAATTATACCTATCACTATTATCTCTTGCGTTCGATCCTTTGTAAACGACAAGGCCGGAGCGATTGACAACCTCTCTGTACTCGTTGGGAGCAAAGTTATTTGTATCTGTGTGCAGGTCCAGTTAATTGCTAAGTATCTGGCGCCATTAGTAGTTGACACCTTCTTGTTGAACCTTGGAGTCTCAGGGGAATTCGATCCTTGGTATCTTTGCCAAGGGAAAACTACCGCTACACTGCATCTCAAACCTTCCACTTGGGGTAACCAACGAGGGGCGAGAAGCCATCAACCATCCACTGAGCCAATAGAGTTTTCTTTTGATGCACCAACCTGGAGCCTAGGCAAGAGTATGGCAGCCCACATCACGATGGGAAGGATAGGAGAAGTCTACAGGCAGGAGCTGAAGGACACCATCTACCAGATTTGTGGACGCCGAGATGAGCGTTGGGACATGATCAGCACCCGGAAGGATAGGTCCATTGAAGCATTCATCCAAGAACTAAACTAGCACATTCGACGACAGGAGCACCAGATGTGCGCTGGGATGATAGAATTGAAGAAGGCACTAAACAGGAATTTGGAGCTAGAAGAAGAACTCAAGTCTACTCGTGACGGATACGAGGAGGAGGTGTTGATACTTGTAGAGAAGAATGATGATTTAACAAGGAAGCTAGGAGTATTCATGGGAGATCCAGCACCAGGAGGTGAAGAAGAGGAAGAAGAACCCAAGGAGATTTGTTCTGAAGATTACATCATCAACGACGACACGGATACAGACCCCGATGATAGCAAGGACGAAGACTATGAAGATGAAGCTGGAGCAGACATCATAGAATCTTCCGCCGATCAATGTTTTTAGATGACCACCCTATGACTAGTAGTTTACCCCCACATAGTAGTATTTAGAGCACTTTTGTAACGGTAGTTAGCTTTGTAAGACCTTGCTTGAAATTGATTGGTGTGATATGATTGTGTTTGTCTCATGTGCATATGGGTAGTGATTTTCCCTTAGACCTCAATTATGTTCTAATCTCTTCCCTCTACACCCATCAGATGCCTCCAAGACGTGAGCCCGGATTTGAGTTTCCCCCTAAGCTCACTCAGTTGATCCAGCAGCAGAACACCTTGATGCAACTACTTGTCCAGAACACTCAGAACAACCAGAACAACAACAACAACCCTCCACCACCACCACCACCCGTGGACAACCTGACACGTTTCTTAAGGTTGCAACCACCGGTGTTTGCTAGCAGCATTGAACCAATAGTGGCTGATGACTGGCTACGCAAGATTGGAAGGGATTTGACCACCGCCAATTGCTCGGATGCTGAGAAGGTGCGATTTGCCACACACCAGTTGTCTGGACCAGCCGCAGCATGGTGGGAGAATTACACAGCCATGTTCCCTATAGCCAATGTCACTTGGGAGCAGTTTCAGCAAGCTTTCTGTACTGCCCATGTCTCAACTGGAGCTATGAGCATGAAGAAGCGGGAGTTTCGCAACTTGCGCCAAGGAAATTGTACTATGGCTCAGTACGTAGATGAGTTTAGTACACTATCTCGTTATGCCCCAGACGATGTGGCCATAGATGCCGCAAAGCATGAGAGATTTATGGAAGGGCTAAATGATGAGATGAGCGTACAGTTGATGGTGGAAAATTTCAACAACTACCAGGAGTTGGTAGATAAAGCTCTTATGATTGAAGGGAAGCATCAGCAGATCGAGAGCCGCAAGAGGAAGTATGGACAAGGAAGGAATAATTCTGGAGCCTAGCAGAAGCCCCAATTCACTCCGAATTCGGGAGGATATACCCATAACCATGGAAGTTCCCACAACCACAATGGCCCTAAGAATGGAAATTGAAATGGGAATGGATCAAACAATAACCAGAGTCGCTCTACCCCGTCCACACCCGCCAAGAAGGATTTGAGCCACGTCACTTGTTTCAAGTGCGGGAAGAATGGACACTATGCCACGGAGTGCCCTGAAGCTAAGAATGGGAACGACAATGGAAGCGCCGGGAAGAAGCCCAACCCTTTCAACAAAGGGCAAGTGAACCACGTGACTGTGGAGGAGATAGAAGAGCAACCAGATGTTGTTGTCGGTAAGTTTTTGGTTAAGACATTTACCGCAATAGTTCTTTTCGATACTGGTGCATCGCATTCATACATTTCTAGGGGATTCGTAAATAGACATAGGATGTCCACCCAAGTTCTTAAGACCCCCATGTTAGTAAGTTCACCAGGAGCAGAGTATATGGCATACCAAGGATGTTTTCAGACGCCATTGATCATAGGACGCCATACTTTCCCCTTCGACCTAATTGTTCTGGAGTCACAAGGATTGGATATGATATTAGGTATGGATTGGCTATCTAAGTATGGAGGTAACATCGATTGTGCCAACAAGTCGATTTTGCTTACCACCCAGAAGGGAAAAAGGATTAAGTATGTATCTAGGCATTCGCCTATAAGGACACAAGTACATTCTCTCACGGGAGTTGTTCAGGAGGAAGTGCCTGTAGTACATGATTATTCGGATGTGTTCCCAGAGGAGCTACCTGGCATGCCACCGGATAGAGATATTGAGTTCTTGATTGAGTTGTTGCCTGGCACCGGACCAATATCTAAGAGACCGTATCGGATGCCAGCAAATGATCTGGAGGAGATCAAGAAGCAGATTAAGGAGTTATTGGAGAAAGGATTTATTCGCCGAAGTACATCACCTTGGGGAGCCCCAGTGCTTCTGGTCGAGAAGAAGGATGGATCTGTAAGAATGGTCGTTGATTATCGGGCATTGAATGAAGTGACTATTAAGAATAAGTACCCGCTGCCAATGATCAATGATTTGTTCGACCAACTCTAGGGAGCGAAAGTATTATCCAAGATAGATCTACGATCTGGATATCACCAATTGAAGATCCGAGAGAAGGATATACCTAAGACAGCCTTCACCACAAGGTACGGGCTATATGAGTATACGGTTATGTCATTTGGATTGACCAACGCCCCGGCCTATTTCATGAGTATGATGAACAAGGTGTTCAAGGAGTTCTTGGATAAGTTCGTCGTGGTATTCATTGATGATATTCTGGTGTACTCGAAGGATGAAGAGGAACATGAAGAGCATTTGCGTTTGGTATTGGAGAAGCTCAGAGAACAACAGTTGTATGCCAAGTTTAGCAAATGCGAGTTTTGGTTGAAGGAAGTTGGATTCCTAGGGCATGTTATATCGGGAAAAGGTATAGCAGTGGACCCCGTCAAAGTGCGGCCGTCACGGAGTGGTTGGCACCCACTTCAGTTGGAGAGATCCGTAGTTTTCTTGGACTCGCGGGATACTATCGGAGATTCATAGAAAATTTCTCCAAGATTGCAAAGCCAATGACGACATTGTTGAAGAAGGAGACAAAGTTTGATTGGACTGAAGAGTGTGAAGAGAGTTTCCAGGAGTTGAAGAAACGGTTGACGACAGCCCCAGTGCTGATATTGCCAGATATACGTAAGGATTTCCAACTGTACTGCGATGCTTCACGCTTAGGACTTGGAGGAGTACTTATGCAGGATGGAAGAGTTGTTTCCTATGCATCCCATCAACTGCGACCGCACGAGTTGAATTATGCGACGCATGATCTGGAGTTAGCAGCTGTCGTGCACGCACTGAAAACCTGGAGACATTTCCTTATTTGAAATTGTTGTGATGTGTAAACGGATCACAAGAGTTTGAAATACATCTTCACTCAGAAGGAGCTGAACCTCAGACAAAGGAGATGGTTGGAGCTTATAAAGGATTATGATATGAAGCTGCACTATCACTCAGGAAAGGCCAATGTCGTTGCAGATGCTTTGAGCTGGAAGAGCTATGCAAATACCTTAGTAAAAGGGGGAATGCCCTAGGAGATAGCAGAAGATCTCAGGGAGCTTCGTTTGGAGATAGTCCCCAGAGGTTTCGTCACAAATTTGGAGGTTCAGTCAACATTGCTGGGAAAGATACGCGAAGCCCAGAAGGATGACAAGGAGATTTCCGAGATAAAGAAGAGGATGAGTGAAGGAAAAGCCAAAGGATTTCGTGAGGATGAATACGAAACCTTGTGGTTTGAGGATCGAATCTATGTGCCCAATTACCCGGAGATCAGGAAGTTGATACTGCAGGAAGCACATGATTCGCCATACTCGATACACCCCGAAAACACCAAGATGTATTTGGATTTGAAGGAATGTTTCTGGTGGACGGGAATGAAGAAGGATATTGCCGAGTATGTAGCTGTATGTGATGTATGCCAGAGAGTAAAAGCAGAACATCAGAAGCCAGCAGGATTACTACAGCCTATGCCGATACCCGAATGGAAGTGGGAGAAGCTTGGCATGGATTTTATCACCGGATTGCCTAGAACCAAATCAGGATATGACTCAATCTGGGTAGTAGTAGATCGTTTGACCAAAGTAGCCCACTTTATCCCCGTGAAAACCACATACACCAGTGCGAAGTTGGCCAAGATATACATGACCAGGATCGTATGTCTGCACGGAGTTCCGAGGACCATTGTATCAGATAGAGGAACATAGTTCACCTCAAAGTTTTGGCATCAGCTACACCAAACTTTGGGAATGAGGCTGGAATTTAGTACAGCGTTTCACCCACAGACAGATGGACAGACCGAGAGAGTCAACCAGATCCCGGAGGATATGTTGAGAGCCTGTGCGTTAGATTATGGATCTAGTTGGGATGATAATTTGCCCTACGCTGAATTCTCATACAACAACAGTTACCAGGCCAGTTTGAAGATGGCAACGTTCGAAGCATTGTACGGAAGGAGATGCCGAACACCGTTAATGTGGGATCAAGTTGGAGACCGACAGTTGTTTGGACCAGACTTGATCAAAGAGTCTGAGGAGAAGGTTAAGTTGATTCGAGATAGATTGAAGGTAGCTCAGTCTAGGCAGAAGAGTTATGCAGACTCGAAGCGCAAGGAGATAGCCTATGAAATCGGAGACAGCGCGTACTTGCGAGTATCGCCTCTGCGAGGAGTTAAACGTTTCAGAGTTAAGGGAAAGCTAGCCCCGAGATTTGTGGGACCTTACCGTGTTTTGGAACGCATGGGAGAGGTTGCCTATAAGTTGGAGTTGCCCGAAGGATTGACAGGAGTGCACGACGTGTTTCAAGTTTCGCAGCTTAAGAAGTGCCATGCGGAGATGGCCGATATTCCTCTTAGAGACACCGTACCCCTGGAAGCAATTAAGTTGGATAGTGATCTGACTTACGAGGAGAAGCCTGTTAAGATTCTCGAATTTTCGAGCAGAGTCACCCGTAGTAAGGTTATCAAGTTTTGCAAAGTTCAGTGGAGTCACCACACCGAGGAAGAAGCCACCTGGGAACGAGAAGATGATCTACGCAAGGACCACCCACGCCTGTTCTCTAGCCAAGTCGAATCTCGAGGGCGAGATTCATTCTAAGGGGGGTAGGTTTGTAACATCCCAAATTTTCAATTGGAATGTTATACATAGATCAAATTGCATTGCATATTACTTTACATTTTGTTTGTGGCGATCCTCGAAATTCTAAGCAACTCAAGGACCTACGGAGAGAGTTGGGAATTCTACCGTTCTGTATTTGAGTTTACTCGAATACCGGTACGAGGACAGTGTTGGTTTTAATTGTTTTTCTCTCCTAAAAATATTTCTAAACAAAATATATGAGCGGAGATAATATGACTTCTCCAAAATAACAGGAAATATTGGAGGAAAAATGTTAAAATCACTTTTGGTATTTTTCTGGATTTATTTGTGATTTTATTTGCATAGGAAAAATACACGTTTTTCAAAATTGCATTTAGGTCCGAGAAAAATGTTCACTTTGTCCTAAATATTATTAGAGGACGGTGAAAATTTAATTCGGAATTTTTGGACTCCGTTTAGTATTTTTTTTCGCCCGTTTTACCACGTCGGGACTCTTTTAAAAAAAACGGGAACCGACACCGGGGCTTGTTCGGCCAGGACACCCCTAGCCTAGGGCCTTTATAAGCCCAGCCGCCGCCCCCGGCCAGCCCGCCAGCCGCCCCGCGCGAACCCTAGCGCCGCCGCCCTCGCACCCGTTCGCCGCCGCCGCCACGTTGCGCCGCCGACGCTGCACTACGCCGCCACCGCCGCACACCGCCGCCGCCCGTTCGCCGCCCCGCCGCCGCATCCCGCCGCGCCCGCCGCCGGCGAGGTAGCCACCGCCGCCGCCGTCGGTTTTGCTCCAAAAGCCGATCGGTTTTTTTAGGAAACCCTAGATTTGTTTTTTTAGGTTAGATCGGTTTTTTCGATTTAGTTATTTAGCGAACGTTCGTCCGTACGTTCGTTTTAACGAACGTTGTTCGTCCGTTAGCCGCAGACAACGAATGTTCATTCATTAGCCTGTTCGTCAGTTTTCTTTTTCGGGGTATTTATCCGCGATTATTCCGATCGCGATTTCTGCCCTGATCTTGTTTTTCATTTTTCTTTTCGCTCGAGAGTCGGAATCAGGTGATTCAAAGTCCCAGATCTTCGTCTCGACGCCCTCTTTCCAGTTAACCAACTTGAACAAGGTTTTGACTACTGTAAAATTTGACTTTAGATCAATTAGTAACCGGAGCTCGTTTCTATCGCAGTTTGAGTTCAATTGCTTCTTTCGATTTGATTCTTTTTGCAAACCGGAGTTCTTAAGTTGAACTTTCTGGTTAGATATTATCTTTTGGAGTTTTGTTTGTGCATCATTGTTTGATTGCTTATGTATGCTATTGTTTGCTTGCGATAGAATACCCGAACTATGAAGCGTGCTACTACGAGTCTCTAGGTTTTGCGAATCGTCAGCAAGGCAAGTAACACTTTGATCATACCCTTTGTTTACCCAGTTTTTATGCATTAGACCAAACCCTCACACATTGCATGAGTAGGGTCTCTTAACTTGTGGGACTGGGAAGTAGATTGAGGTTGAACCTATTACCTGCATTATTTTCAAACCCTTGGGAGTTACTTCTACGATATGCTCAGGTTATCATGCTATGCTCGTAGATGTGGTTTTGGTTTGAGTGAAATCCATGACAGATGTGAGTTGTTAATTAAGGATTCAACTTAAGGTGGCTACTTGAATACACATCTGGGTGGATTGGTTGCAGGGCACCTGGAGGATCCAGTGTTGTCCTAGGAAATCCCGGGGTTCCGTGTGATTTTTCCTATGGAATGCCACCCAGGCTCAAAGGGATCATAAAACTATTCATGCTAGAAACTTCCCTGTGCAGCCACAATGCCATTATGGGGTCTGGCATAGTTGAGTAAGTTGTGGGAATCCTTTCCATGATGGGCTAGCATATGTAGAGGGATTGTAGGTGTACCGGACTATCTATCTAGTTAAGGGGACCTCTTAGGAAAGACTGTGTCTCGGTCATCCGTTTCTCAAACACCATGCAGTGCGAGAAACCAAACGGAGGCGATCGAGTCTTGTGGGAAAAGTGCACAACCTCTGCAGAGTGTACACACTGATCATGATTAGCTGTGTCCCCGGTTACGGACAACTTGAGTATCTGGTACTTGAATTATTGGTTGATCTCATCACTCTATAAAATTAATTTGTTGGGTTAATGATTACTTTAATTGGGATTGAGTTGGAGGTACCTTCTCAATGATGTTTCAACTACCATGATAGTTAAAATAAAATTTATTCCTTTGTGGTAGGGAAAAATTGGCTTTACGCAAAAAAACTTTAACCTTAGAGCCTCCACCAGCCAAATATGCATATAGTGTAGCCTTTATTTCTGTTACTTGCATCTTCTGTGTTATCTTGCCAGCATATTCCATGTGCTCACCCGTTTTCGGGCTGCAACATATTATGTTCCAGACTTTTTAGACGAGGAATAAGACGTCCTAGGTCGTTTGTCATGCACTCAGCTATGCCGTTGGAGTTGATGGACTCACTTATCTTCCAAGCCTTCCGCTGTTATTTTGTTAGATGGCCTTAAGCCATAGAATTTTGTAATGAGTTCTCTTTGGAGACATTCGATGTAATAAGTGTGTGATTGCCACTCTGTTATAAATCCTTCAAGTACTGTGTGTGTCAGCATTACCGATCCAGGGATGACACTGAAACACAGAGACTTCGGTCCATTCGGATCGTGGTCGCTACAGCATTGATTCTAACAAGTTCAAGAACCTTGTGCTTAGTTTACACTTTATACATCATACATGTCAATATGTCACGCTGTCCTGTTTTTCATACATATTCCATCCTCCTATCATGTGGCTGCCTTACATGAAAGTAGTGTTCGTCATTATCATGCATCAATAAGTTTTGAAGAGCAAATTTTATTCCTTTTACTTGTGGGTTTGACTTGACAAGGAAAAATCAAGAAAGAGGAAGGAAAAGAGTAAGGAAGGTGATGATGGTGGTCCTCTGCAGCAATGTAAACGGAGCATCTATACCGATTCTCCTTGTACTGGTAGTGCATTACAAGGTCCAAGTCTCCGCTCCCCTACTCCACCATCCAAGGTGCTTGCTTTAACTTGGCAGTGTGATATCTGGTTGCATGTTGCATATGGTGTCTAGCTTGTATTGCTCCTAATTAGTGTAAACTGCATCTGCTTAGCTTACACATGATACGTGTGAATATGACACGCTTTCCTGTTTCTGGTACATATTATATCTGTCTATCACACCATGTTCTTACATGAAACTACTCTTCTTGTGTATCCTGCATCAGTCACTTATGATGGAACACCTTTAAGTTGGCAGTGTGATATTGGTTTGCATCTTGAATATGATTTCTAGCATGTATTGCTTGTAGTTTGATGAACGCCACCTATGACGAGACAGTTTTAACTTGGCAGAGTGATATTGATTGCACCTTTCATATGGTGTCTAATTTGCAGTGCTTCTAATTTGTTGAAGTGCCTTCTACTTAGTTACCACATCATAGGTGCGAATATGTCAAGCCGTCCATTTTTTCGTACATATTCCGTCCTCGTATCATGACTTTGCCTTTCATCAGAGTAGTATTCGTCAGTATCATGCATGAATGAGTTCTGAAGAGCGAATTATATTCCTTTTTCTTGTCGATTTGACCTCACAATGCAAATCAATAAAGCTGAAGGGAATTGGCAAGGCATTGGATGATGGTGGTCCTTCCGAGCAACTAAAACAGAGGTTCTCTACAGATTCTACTCCGCCATCCTCCCAACAAGATTTGCTGGACAACGCAAGGCTAGACAGTCAACGTAGCTGTGTAGATGATGAGCACATCTCCCCTACTCCTCCATCACAGGTGCTTGCTCTAACTTGGCACTATTATATGTGGTTGCATGTTGCGTATGATGTCTAGCTTGTATTGCTTCTAACTTTATTGAATTGCATCTGCTTACTTTACACATAATGCCTGTGAATATGACACGTGTTCTTGTTTCTAGAAAATACGTGTACATGATGAGCACATCTCCCCTACTCCACAATCACAGGTGCTTGCTCTAACTTGGCACTATTATATGTGGTTGCATGTTGCGTATGATGTCTAGCTTGTATTGCTTCTAACTTTGTTGAATTGCATCTGCTTACTTTACACATAATGCCTATGAATATGACATGTGTTCCTATTTCTAGAACATACGTTTACATGATGAGCACATCTCCCCTACTCCACAATCACAGGTGCTTGCTCTAACTTGGAACTGTTATATGTGGTTGTGTTTTCCGTATGATGTCTAGTTTGTATTGCTTCTGATTATGTTGACTTGCATCTGCGTAGCTTACAACTTATACCTGCAACGATCACTTACCCATAAGACACATTTAACTTGGGACTATGATGTAGGTTGCATCTTGCATTGTCTTCTAGCTTGTACTGCTTCTAATTTCTTGAAATGGCACTTACGACGAGACACTTTTTACCTGATAGAGTGATATTGGTTGCATGTTCATATGGTGCCTAGCTTTCATTTCTTCTAATTTTGTTGAAATGCCTTCCGCTTACTGTTTTTTCATACATATTCCATCCTCCTATCGTACGTGTGAATATGAAATGTTGTATTTTTTGTATATATTCCATCCTCCTATCATGCGCTTGCCTTACATCAAAGTAGTGTTCGTCTGTATCATGCATCAACCAGTTATGCAGAGCTAATTTTATCCATCTTCTTGTGGTTTTGACTTCATAAGGCAGTATCAGAAAATAGGAAGGAAAATAGTAAGTTAGGGGATGTTGGTGGTCCTCTGCACCGACGCAAACAGAGACTCTCTAGATTTGCCACTGCTACTGCTAATGAAGTTGAAGTCCCAAGTCTACATGATGAGTTCATCTCCCGTACTCTAATATCGCAGGTGCTTGATCTAAGTTGATAGTGTGATAATTGGTTTCATGTTGCATATGTTGTCTAGCCTATATTTCTTCTATTTTGATTAAATTGCACCTGCTGAGTTCATACGTTATACATGTGCATATGACATGGCGTTCTGTGTCTAGAATACACTGCATCTATCCATCATACCATGTTCTTACATCAAAGTACTGTTGTTGTGTATCCCGCATCAGTCACTCATGATTGGACACTTTTAACATGGCAGTTTGATAGTGGTTGCATCTTGCATTGATTTCTACATTGTACTGCTTCTAATTTTTCGAATTGCCACTTATGACAAGACACTTTTAACTTGGCAGAGTAATATTGGTTGCATCTTTCATATGGTGTCTAGCTTGCATTACTTCTATTTTCTTGAAAATTCTTCTGCTTAGTTTACACATCGTAGCTGTGAATATGTCATGTCGTCCTGTTTTTCTTACATATTCCATCCTCATACTGTTGTCTTACATCAAAGTATTGCTTGTCTGTTTCATGCATCAATGAGTTCTGAAGAGCGATTTTATTCTTTTGTGTTGTGGGTACGACTTGACATGGCAAAGTCAAAAAAGAGCAAGGAAAATAATATAGTAGGGAGTGGTGTTACTCGTTGGGAGAAATGGAAAAGGATCTGTCGTCCAGATTCTGCTGGTACTTATAGTGCAGTAGAAGGTCCAAGTCCACCGGCTAAATCTACAAACACAGTATCACCTGCTCCACCAGCTGCAGCATCCGCTTCAACTGCACCAGCATCTCAATGAGTTACTCGTCCGTTTGCTCCGAAACTGGCCAGTTCCCAAGCTGCCTTCACACCTAACACTACTTCTGAAGCACTGCTGACACAACGGGACTTGGCAAGATCAGATGAACCTCCTAAGCATCAACACCAAGACGGTACCTGACCGAGTCAAGTTGCAGTTGCATGCTCCTTTATATGTACTCTCACAGTTTGATGTACACTAACACTTTCCATATTCGTTGTTGAACTAGCACCACGACGCAAGCGGAAATAGACATCAGGGATAATGCTTGACAGATTAACAAAATCTAAAGGAGGAAGAATGGAGATCCATTTTGAGGCAGGTTTAAAAAGGCCACGTGATGCTACAGAGTCAGCCAAGTTAGTATCAGAGGCAACCGTTGTCGTTAGGTGTCATGCACGTATCCTCCCAACGTGGATCCAGTACAGGAATGAGAAAGACAATACCCAGTTTAATACATTCCTTGACCATTTATCCGTAAGTAATGTTATTCATCGCAATTAATAATATTGTCTTGCTCTGTCCCATACTTTCTAGCTTCCTCCTAATAAGACTCACATTCTTTTTCAACAGATGAGGTTCAAGTTTGATCCGAAAGATGATGCAACTAAACAAGCTTGCACTCATGTTTTTAAGTCTGCTCTGCGACAGTATCGGTACCACCTTAGAAAATCTCACTTTGAAGGCAAGGCTAACAATGAAATCGCCCAAACATCTCTAGTGGAATATATTACATATGAAGACTGGACAGCCCTCGTTAAACATTGGTCTGATCCAAAGTATCAGGTAGGCTATATGTATTTGATCAGACCACATATTGAACTTTTATTTATGTATGTGCCTTACAAATGTATCTTCTTCTAGGCTAACTGTTTGAAGAACAAGACCAACCATTCTAAAGTGAAATTCCAACAGACAACAGGATCTCATAGCTATATTGCACACTGTCATGCTCTTGTAAATAGCTGCTACTTCCTTCTTTTTTCTGTGCCATATTATCGTATCTATATTGACTTGTTCCAAATATAGAGGAAAGCATGTGCGGACCAAAAAGAATCTGAACCGAATGCAGTGAAAATCTTCAAGGATTGCCACACCAGCAAGATGAAGGGCATGAGCACACCAGTTCAAGACACTGTTGTAAGTCCTTACTCCTCCTGCCTTTGAACTGATTGGTACTGTGATGTGTTCATTTAACTACTTGGTTTGCAGCCAATGTCAGTTACTCTGTTCACTTTTATACATAGTTGTCTTAACGTATCATTTCACCTTACATGGTTTAAAAGAGATGAAGGATATTATTTTGGTCTTGATTTGTATTCTAGTTGTTATGTTCACGTGCGCACACAATGATAAAATAGCCTGTTTGTTTTATCTGTTTGCCCATGATATGAATGATGTCATACTATGTTCATCCTACTTTAAACCATGTCTCTTTATCCTTAGATGTCAACGAATGTGAGGAAATAGACAATACAGTAGGCATGCTACATGGACACATGTTCCGAAAGTGATTTTATTATGTAGTTGGCACTACAATACATGCTAATGTATTACAGTAGTTCACAAAAATAAGTTATGTATAAACGTGTAACCTACTTTGTTTGTTTTTGTCTCATTAGTAACTTATCTGGTACACTAATCTACAAGTTCAAACTTTCAGCAAGCTATGGAAAAAATGATTGAACAGCCACAACCACCTGAAGGTGACGAGGCTACCACAGGCACAATGTCACCTCTTGCTGCAGTGCGTCAGTATCTCTCCACTAACAGTGCAAAAAGCACCTTCCTACGTAATTCTGGGTTGGTTGTCAAGGTAACCTCGTCCAAATCGCCTACTAAACAAAATCTTCCTGCTAGACAGAATGATATATATGTGCTCCAGACACAAGTCCAATCCCTAATGGACGTCATTTTGGAAACAAGAATAGAGCTTGACAAATGTCGTCAAGATATGAATGGTTTTGAAACCCTACTATCAGACATTTGCTTCATAGTTCAAGAGCAATGGCGGAAAAAAGGTGAAGATCGTGCTGCTCCATCAGATTCTACAGCCTGAAACATTAGCACTCAGGTCAAATGATCTATGCTTCTATACATCTGATGGTGCTTTTATCTGCAAGGACTGTAAACTTTATGCCAACAGGCCTTTTGTTGTGATACAGCATTTATGATGCTGCCAAAGGCTGCAATAATTACGACGCTATTTTTTATAGTGTAGGTTTATCTTAGTAATGTATTTGGCTGAAAGCTTCATAGGAGCCCAACATGCCAACATTCGTCGGGCCCATTCCAATTGGGCTAAAAACGATTATGAGCCGAAATTTGCATGTAGCCCATTAAAAATATCTGGGCCTAAATCGGCATAAGATTTCATATTTTTCTGGTAGGCCTGTGCCCATAGTGGGCCTTTAACAGGCCTAAACATAATTTGGGCCCTCAGTAACAATAGGCTGTTTACAGGTGTAAATATCTTGAGCCCATTAAAAACATGGGCCTTTAAAAGACTGAAAGTGAGATTGGGCCCATTTACGATGCGGATCTTTCACGGGCCGAAATTCGGACGGGCCGTAAATGCGCCGACCTAATACACGGGCCTTTAATAGGCCGGAAGTTCGGTCGAGCTAGATTATCGTCATTTTTATATGGGCCGTTAATGGGCCCGATGTGATGTTGGGCCACATATGGCCCTTGGATTTCATCCGACGTTAACAGGCCAAAAATCACAACAGGTCGAAAGTGGCCCAAATCTGTAGTGGGCCTCTAACAGGCCGAATGTCAGACATGGCTGAATATGACCCAAATCCTTCACGGTCGTTTATGGGCCAAAAGTTTCAATGGCCTGTAAATGGGCCCAAATGAAACAGGACCTTTAACAGGTAGGAAATACACCGGGCCGTAATTCGGCCCATTACTTAGCGGGCTGTTAACGGGCTAGAAGTGACCATGGGCAGCGATGATGACAAGTTTAGGACAGGCCGTTGACGGGCCGATTTGACACTAGCCGTACGGGCCTTAACTTAGAATGTTGGGCCTTTAGCTGGGCCGGCCCATTATGGTCCGCAAAATCTCACGGGAATTTAGCTGGGCCGCCCCATTATTGCCCGCAAAATCTTGTGGGCCTTTAGCTGAGCCGGCCCATTATGATACGCAAAATCTCATGGGCCTTTTGTTGGGCCGACCCATTATGGACCGCAAAATCTTGTGGGCCTTTAGCTGGGCCGGCCCATTATGATACACAAAATCTCGTGGGCCTTTTGCTGGGCCGGCCCATTATGGACCGCAAAATCTCGTGGGCCTTTTGCTGGGCTGGCCCATTATGGACCGCAAAATCTTATGGGCCTTTAGTTGGGCCGGCCCATTTAAACTTTATGGGCCACTTTTGGGCCGGTCCACGTGTCAACATGTCATAGGCGCATCTCGCCCATTGGATGAGTGACACCTGTGCCAACACGGAGCTGACACGTGTTTCCGCCAGCCAATCAGAATTTTTCAAATGGAAAATCCCCATTGGTCAGGGCTGTTAACGGGTTATCGGATCCAAAACCGGACTCGATAGCTTAACAATGTTCCTTTACGGTGGATGCCACGTGTCGATCACCCTTGACGAAAGTACTTCTGTGACGCGCGATTTATCGTCATGGAAGTGGACACTTCCGTGATGATAATTTTCGTAATGCCATGGAACACTTCTATGACAGCACAGGTATGACTATCTTCATTCTGTCATAAATTTGTCATTGATGTACATGCATGACAGAAAACATGACCTACTGTGACAAACACGTATCATCATGGAAGTGTATTTTTTTGTAGTGTAGGTATGATGATACGGACGATCGAATCTCGGGCAAGTAACATACCGATGACAAAGGGAACAACGTACGTTGTTATGTGGTTTGACCGATAAAGATATTCGTAGAATATGTAGGAACCAATATGATCTAGTTTCCTCTATTGGTTATTGACCGGAGATGAGTCTCGGTCATGTCTACATAGTTCTCCAACCCGTAGGGTCCGCACGCTTAACATTCGACGACGATCAGTATTATCAGTTTATGTGTTTTGATGTACTGAAGGTTGTTCAGAATCCCGGATGAGATCACGGACATGACGAAGAGTCTCGAAATGGTTGAGACATAAAGATTGATATATTGGACCATGTTTTTCGGACACCGGAATTGTTCCGGAGAGTTTCGGATAAAACCGGAGTGTCGGAGGGTTACCGGAACCCCCCCCCCCCAGAGGTTAATGGGTGCTACCTCTTGAGCATGTGTTGTTTTTCCCTTGAAGAGGAAAGGGTGATGCAGCAAAGTAGCGTAAGTATTTCCCTCAGTTTTTGAGAACCAAGGTATCAATCCAGTAGGAGACTACACGCAAATCCCTCGTACCTGCACAAACAAATAAGAACCTTGCAACCAACGCGATAAAGGGGTTGGCAATCCCTTCTCGTCCACTTGCAAAAGTGAGATCTGATAGAGATAATAAGATAAATATTTTTGGCATTTTTGTTGTATAGATTGAAAAGTAAAGATTGTGAAATAAAATAACAGTAAAGATAACTAGTTGATGGAAGATTAATATGATGGAAGATAGACCCGGGGGCCATAGGTTTCACTACTGGCTTCTCTCAAGATAGCAGATTCTAGGGTGGGTGAAAAAATTACTGTCGAGCAATTGATAGAAAAGCCCATAGTTATGAGAATATCTAGGCATGATCATGTATATAGGCATCACGTCCGTGACAAGTAGACCGAAACGATTCCACATCTACTACTATTACTCCACACGTCGACCGCTATCCAGCATGCATCTAGAGTATTAAGTTCATAAGAACAGAGTAACGCCTTAAGCAAGATGACATGATGTAGAGGAATAAACTCATGCAATATGATATAAACCCCATATTTTTATCCTCGATGGCAACAATACAATACGTGCCTTGCTGCCCCTGATGTCACTCGGAAAGGACACCGCAAGATTGAACCCAAAGCTAAGCACTTCTCCCATTGCAAGAAAGATCAATCTAGTAGGCCAAACCAAACTGATAATTTGAAGAGACTTGCAAAGATATTAAATCATACATATAAGAAGTAAGGGAAGAACCAAATATTTTTCATATATAATCTTGATCATAAACCCACAATTCATCGGATCTCGACAAACACACCGCAGAAAGTATTACATCAAATAGATCTCCAAGAAGATCGAGGAGAACTTTGTATTGAGATCCAAAGAGAGAGAAGAAGTCATCTACCTAATAACTATGGACCCGAAGGTCTATGGTAAACTACTCACAACTCATCTGAGAGGCTATGGTGTTGATGTAGAAGCCCTCTGTGATCGATTCCCCCTCCGGCGGAGCTCCGAAAAAAGCCCAAGATGGGATCTCACGTGTACAAAAGCTTGCGGCGGTGGAATTAGGGTTTCGTGGTGCTCTCGGATGTTTTCAGGGTATATAGAGTATATATAGGAGGAAGAAGTACGTCGGTGGAGCTACGAGTGCCCACGAGGGTGGGGGCGCGCCCTCCTGCCTCGTGGCTTCCAAGACGTGTACTACAAGTCTTCTGGGTTGCGTTTGTTCCAAAAACGATCCTCGCGAAGGTTTCATTCCATTTGGACTCCGTTTGATATTCCTTTTCTGCAAAACACTGAAATAGGCAAAAAAAACAGCAATTTGCACTGGCCATTGGGTTAGTAGGTTAGTCCCAAAAATAATATAAAAGTGCATAATAAAGCCCATTAAACATCCAAAACATATAATATAATAGCATGGAACAATCAGAAATTATAGATACGTTGGAGACGTATCAAGCATCCCCAAGCTTAATTCATGCTCGTCCTCGAGTAGGTAAATGATAAAAACAGATTTTTTGATGTGGAATTCTACCCAATATAATTCTCAATGTAATTTTCTTTATTGTGGCAGGAATTTTCAGATCCGAAAGATTCAAGACAAAAGTTTAATATTGACATAAAAATAATGATACTTCAAGCATACTAACAAAGCAATTATGTCTTCTCATAATAACATGGCCAAAGAAAGTTCATCCCTACAAAATCATATAGTTTGGTTATGCTCCATCTTCGTCACACAAAATACCCAAATCATGCACAACCCCGGTTTCAGCCAAGCAATTGTTTCATACTTCAATTTTTTTCAAACTTTTTCAACTTTCACGCAATACATGAGCGTGAGCCATGGATATAGCACTATAGGTGGAATAGAATGGTGGTTGTGGAGAAGACAAAAAGGAGGAAGATGGTCTCATGTCAACTAGGCGTATCAATGGGCTATGGAGATGCCCATCCATAGATATCAATGTGAGTGAGTAGGGATTGCCATGCAACGGATGCACTAGAGCTATAAATGTATGAAAGCTCAACAAAAGAAACTAAGTGGGTGTGCATCAAACTTGCTTGCTCACAAAGACCTAGGGCATTTGAGGAAGCCCATCGTTGGAATATACAAGCCAGGTTCTATAATGAAAATTCCCACTAGTATATGGAAGTGACTAAACAAGAGAATTTCTATCATGAAGATCATGGTGCTACTTTGAAGCACAAGTGTGGAAAAAAGATAGTAGCATTGTCCCCTTCCCCTTTTTTTGGGCCTTCCCTTTTTTTTATTTGGCCTTTATTCTTTTCTTTCGGGACAATGCTCTAATAATGATGATCATCAAACTTCTATTTACAATTCAAAGATTACAAATCGATACTAGAACAAAATATGACTCTATATGAATGCCTCCGGTGGTGTACCGGGATGTGCAATGAATCAAGAGTGACATGTATGAAAAATTATACATGGTGGCCTTGCCACAAATATGATGTCAACTACATGATCATGCATGGCAATATGACAATGATGAAGTGTGTCATAATAAATGAAACGGTGGAAAGTTGCATGGCAATATATCTCGGAATGTCTATGGAAATGCCATGATAGGTAGGTATGGTGGCTGTTTTGAGGAAGGTATAAGGTGGGTGTATGGTACCGGCAAAAGTTGTGCGGTACAAGAGAGGCTAGCAATGGCGGAAGGGTGAGAGTGTGTATAATCCATGGACTCAACATTAGTCATAAAGAACTCACATACTTATTGCAAAAATCTACAAGTCATCAAAACAAAGTACTACATGCATGCTCCTAGGGGAAGGGTTGGTAGGAGTTAACCATCGCGCGATCCCGACCTCCACCCAAAGGATGACAATCAAAGAAATACCTCATGCTTCAAATTTCTCACACAACGGTTACCATACGTGCATGCTATGGGACTTGCAAACCTCAACACAAGTATTTCTCAAATTCACAGCTACTCTACTAGCATGGCTCTAATATCACCATCCTCATATCTCAAAATAATCATCAAGTATCAAACTTCTGATAACATTCAATGCACTTTATATGAAAGTTATTATTATACCCATCTTGGATGCCTATCATATTAGGACTAATTTAATAGCCAAAGCAAATTACCATGTTGTTATAAAGGACTCTCAAAATAATATAAGTGAAGCATTAGATATCAATAATTTCTATAAATTGAAACCACCACCATGCTCTAAAAAGATATAAGTGAAGCACTAGAGCAAAATTATCTAGCTCAAAAGATATAAGTGAAGCACATAGAGTATTCTAGTAAATTCTGATTCATGTGTGTCTCTCCCAAAAGGTGTGTACAGCAAGGATGATTGTGGTAAACTAAAAAGCAAAGACTCAAATCATACAAGACGCTCCAAGCAAAACACATATCATGTGGTGAATAAAAATATAGTCTCGAGTAAAGTTACCGATAAACGAAGAAGAAAGAGGGGATGCCTTCCCGGGGCATCCCCAAGCTTAGGCTTTTGGTTGTCCTTGAATTTTACCTTGGGGTGCCTTGGGAATCCCCAAGCTTAGGCTCTTGACACTCTTTGTTCCATAGTCCATCAAATCCTTACCCCTTCACAACACAAAACTTAACAAAAAATCTCGTGAGCTCCGTTAGTATAAGAAAACAAACCACCACTTCAAGGTACTGTATTGAACTCATTATTTATTTATATTGGTGTTAAACCTACTGTGTTCCAACTTCTCTATGATTCATACCCCCCCTATACTACTCATAGATTCATCAAAATAAACAACACACGAAAAACAGAATCTGTCAAAAACTGAGCAGTCTGTAGCAATCTGTAACTTTCGAATACTTATGTTACTCTAAAAATTCTGAAATAAATTGTTGGACGTGAGGAATTTGTCTATTAATCATCTGCAAAAAGAATCAACTTAAAAGCACTCTCTAGTAAAAAATGGCAGCTAATCTCGTGAGCGAAAAAGTTTCTGTTTTTTATAGCAAGATCACAAAGACTTCACCCAAGTCTTCCCAAAGGTTCTACTTGGCACAAACGCTAATTAAAATACAAAACCACATCTAAACAGAAGCTAGATGAATTAATTATTACTAAATAGAAGTAAAAGCAAGGAAAATAAAATTGGGTTGCCTCCCAACAAGTGTTATCGTTTAACGCCCCTAGCTAGGCACAAGGCAAGAATAGATCTAGGTATTGTCATCTTTGGTATGCAATCCATAAGTGGCTCTCATAATAGATTCATATGGTAATTTGATTTTCTTTCTAGGAAAGTGTTCCATGCCTTTCCTTAACAGAAATTGAAATCTAATGTTTCCTTCTTTCATGTCAATAATTGCACCAATCGTTCTAAGGAAAGGTCTACCAAGAATAATAGGACATGCAGGATTGCAATCTATATCAATAGCGATGAAATCTACGGGTACATAATTCCTATCTGCAACAATAAGAACATCATTTATCCTTCTCATAGGTTTCTTAATGGTAGAATCCGCAAGACGCAAATTTAAAGAACAATCATCAAGTTCATGGAAACCTAACACATCACACAAAGTTTTTGGAATTGTAGAAACACTAGCACCCAAATCACACAAAGCATAGCATTCATGATCTTTAATATTAATTTTAATAGTATGTTCCCACTCATCATAAAGTTTTCTAGGGATAGAAACTTCTAATTCAAGTTTTTCTTCATAAGATTGCATTAAAGCATCAACTATCTGTTTGGTAAAAGCTTTATTTTGGGTATAAGCATGAGGAGAATTTAACACGGATTGCAACAAGCAAATACAATCTATCAAAGAGCAATTGTCATAATTAAATTCATTGAAATCCAAAATAGTCGGTTCATTACTATGTAAAGTTTTGACCTCTTCAATCCCACTTTTAATAGTTTTTGCAACAAGATCTAAAAACTCCGAATCATTGGGACTCCTTTTAACTAAAGTTGACTCATCTTCAGTCCCATCTTTATCAAGATTCATATTGGAAAACAAAGATTTAATAGGAGACACATCAATCACTTTTAGATCTTCATCTTTATTATCATGAAAACTAGAAGCAATCTCTTTTAGCACGCATCCTAGCGGTTCTTTCTTTGCACTCATCAATGGAAATCCTCATGGCTTTGAGAGACTTATTGATATCATGCTTAGGTGGAATAGATCTAAGTTTCAAAGAATCAACATCAAGAGAAATTCTATCCACGTTCCTAGCCAACTCATCAATCTTAAGCAAAAAAAAATCAAGCAAAGCATTGAAATTCTTTTGCGAATTCATAAATCCTTTAACACTAGTCTCAAAATCAGAGGGCATCTTATTAAAATTTCCATAAGAGTTGTTGTAGAAATTACCATAATTATTAGAGGAATTACTAGGGAACGGCCTAGAATTAAAGCTTCCTCTATATGTGTTGTTACCAAAATTGTTCCTACCAACAAAATTCACATCCAAAGATTCATTATTATCCTCAATCAACGTGGAAAAAGGCATATCATTAGGATTAGAAGAAACACTCTTATTAGCAAATAATTTCATAAGTTCATACATCTTTCCACTCAAAACATTAATCTCTTCAATCGCATGGACCTTTTTACTAGTGAATTTTTCGGTGTGCCATTGAGAGTAATTAACCATAATATTATCTAGGAGTTTAGTAGCTTCTCCTAAAGTGATTTTCATGAAAGTGCCTCCCGCGCCCGAGTATAAAAGATTTCTAGAAGCAAAATTCAATCCAGCATAAAAGTTTTGTATAATCATCCATAAGTTCAAACCGTGTGTAGGGCAATTACGTATCATTAATTTCATCCTCTCCCAAGCTTGTGCAACATTCTCATGATCAAGTTGCTTAAAATTCGTAATATCGTTTCTAAGAAAGATAATCTTAGCGGGAGGAAAATACTTAGAGATAAAGGCATCTTTGCACTTATTCCATGAATCAATACTATTTTTAGGCAAAGAAGAGAACCAAGTTTTAGCACGATCTCTAAGCAAAAACGGAAATAGCTTTAATCTAACAATATCGTTATCCACATCCCTCTTCTTTTGCATATCGCACAAATCAACAAAGTTGTTTAGATGGGTAGCGACATCTTCACTAGGAAGGCCAGAAAATTGATCTTTCATGACAAGATTCAATAGAGCAGCATTGATTTATCAAGATTCAGCATTGGTAATAGGAGCAATCGGCGTGTTAATAAAATCATTATTGTTGGTATTGGAAAAGTCACACAATTTAGTATTGTCTTGGGCCATAGTGACGAACAAGCAATCCAACACACAAGCAAACAAGAAGCAAGCGAAAAGAGGCGAACGGAAAAAGGGCGAATAAAACGGCAAAGGTGAAGTGGGGGAGAGGAAAACGAGAGGAAAATGGCAAATAATGTAATGCAAGGGATAAGAGTTTGTGATGGGTACTTGGTATGTCTTGACTTGTGCGTAGATATCCCCGGCAACGGCGCCAAAAATTCTTCTTGCTACCTCTTGAGCATGCGTTGTTTTTCCCTTGAAAAGGAAAGGGTGATGCAGCAAAGTAGCATAAGTATTTCCCTCAGTTTTTGAGAACCAAGGTATCAATCCAGTAGGAGACTACACGCAAATCCCTCGTACCTGCACAAACAAATAAGGCGATAAAGGGGTTGTCAATCCCTTCTCGGTCACTTGCAAAAGTGAGATCTCATAGAGATAATAAGATAAATATTTTTGGTATTTTTGTTGTATAGATTGAAATGTAAAGATTGTGAAACAAAAGAACAGTAAAGATAACTAGTTGATGGAAGATAAATATGATGGAAGATTAATATGATGGAAGATAGACCCGGGGCCATAGGTTTCACTAGTGACTTCTCTCAAGATAGCAGATTCTACGGTGGGTGAACAAATTACTGTCGAGCAATTGATAGAAAATGCATAGTTATGAGAATATCTAGGCATCATCATGTATGTAGGCATCACGTCTGTGACAAGTAGACTGAAACAATTCTGCATCTACTACTATTACTCCACACATCGACAGCTATCCAGCATGCATCTAGAGTATTAAGTTCATAAGAACAGGGTAACGCCTTAAGCAAGATGACATGATGTAGAGGGATAAACTCATGCAATATGATATAAACCCCATCTTTTTATCCTCGATGGCAACAATACAATACATGCCTTGCTGCCCTGTTGTCACTGGGAAAGGACACCGCAAGATTGAACCCAAAGCTAAGCACTTCTCCCATTGCAAGAAAGATCAATCTAGTAGGCCAAACAAAACTGATAATTCGAAGAGACTTGCAAAGATATTAAATAATACATATAAGAATTCAGAGAAGAACTAGATATTGTTCATAGATAATCTTGATCATAAACTCACAATTCATTGGATCTCGACAAACACACCGCAAAAAGTATTACATCAAATAGTTCTCCAAGAAGATCGAGAAGAACTTTGTATTGAGATCCAAAGAGAGAGAAGAAGCCATCTAGCTAATAACTATGGACCCGAAGGTCTGTGGTAAACTACTCAGAACTCATCGGAGAGGCTATGGTGTTGATGTAGAAGTCCTCCGTGATCGACTCCCCCTCCGATGGAGCTCCGAAAAAGGCCCCAAGATGGGATCTCGTGGGTACAGAAGGCTGTGGCGGTGGAATTAGGGTTTCGTGGTGCTCTCGGATGTTTTCAGGGTATATAGAGTATATATAGGAGGAAGAAGTACGTCGGTGGAGCTACGAGGGGCTCACGAGGGTGGGGGCACGCCTACCCCCCTGGGCGTGCCCTCCTGCCTCGTGGCCGCCTCTTGGCTTCCCAGACGTGTACTCCAACTCTTCTGTGTTGTGTTTGTTCCAAAAACGATCCTCGCGAAGGTTTCATTCCATTTGGACTCCGTTTGATATTCCTTTTCTGCGAAACACTGAAATAGGCAAAATACAGCAATTTGCACTGGGCATTGGGTTAGTAGGTTAGTCCCAAAAATAATATAAAAGTGCATAATAAAGCCCATTAAACATCCAAAACAGATAGTACAATAGCATGGAACAATCAAAAGTTATAGATACGTTGGAGAGGTATCAATGGGCCACCATGGGCCCTAGAGGAGAGAAGGCAGGCCAGGAGGTGGCGCGCTCCCCCTAGTCCGAATTGTACAAGGGGTGGGGCGGCGCCCTCCTCCTTCTTTCTCTCCCCTTCCTCCTTCCTTCTCCTCCTTGTTGGACTAGGAAAGGGGGGAAACCTACTCCTACTAGGAGTAGTATTTCTCCCCCTTGGCTCGCCCCATGTAGGTCTACCTCCTCTTCCGTCCCTCCTTTATATATGTGGGGAGGGGGCACCCCATAGACACACAATTGATTTCTTAGCCATGTGCGGTGCCCCCCTCCATAGTTACACACCTCGGTCATATTGTCGCAGTGCTTAGGCGAAGCCCTGCGTCGGTAACTTCATCAACACCGTCACCACGCCATCGTGCTAACGAAACTCTCCCTCGGCCTCAACTGGATCAAGAGTTCGTGGGACGTCACCGAGCTGAACGTGTGCAGATCGCGGAGGTGTCGTGCGTTCGGTACTTGATCGGTTGGATCGCGAAGACGTTCGACTACATCAACCGCGTTACTAAACGCTTCCGCTTTCGGTCTACGAGGGTACGTGGACACACTCTCCCCGCTCGTTGCTATGCTTCTCCTAGATAGATCTTGCGTGATCGTAGGATTTTTTTTGAAATACTACGTTCTCCAATAGTGGTATCAGAGCCAGGTCTATGCGTAGATGTTATATGCACGAGTAGAACACAAAGAGTTGTGGGCGATAATAGTCATACTGCTTACCAGCATGTCATACTTTGATTCGATGGTATTGTTGGATGAAGCGGCCCAAACCGACATTACATGACCGCATTCATGAGACTGGTTCTACTGTCGTGCTTTGCACACAGGTGGCTAGTGGGTGTCTGTTTCTCCATCTTTAGTTGAATCAAGTGTAACTACGCCCAGTCCTTGTTGATGGTTAAAACAGCACACTTGACGAAAAATCATTGTGGTTTTGATGCGTAGGTAAAAACGGTTCTTGCTAAAGCCCGTAGCAGCCACGTAAAACTTGCAACAACAAAGTAGAGGATGTCTAACTTGTTTTTGCATGGTATTTATGATGTGATATGGTCAAGACGTGATGAGTTATACATTATTGTATGAGATGATCATGTTTTGTAAATTATCGGCAACCGACAGGAGCCTTACGGTTGTCTCTTTATTGTATGAATTACAAAAGCCATGTAATTGCTTTACTTTATCACTATGGGTTAGCGATAGTAGTAGTAGCAATAGTTGGCGAGACGACCACGACGCTGCGATGAAGATCATGGTGACAAGCCGGTGACGATGGAGATCATGACGATGCTTTGGAGATGGAGAACAAAAGCACAAGATGATGATGGCCATATCATGTCACATATTTTGATTACATGTGATGTTTATCTTATTATGCATCTTATTTTGCTTAGTGCGGTGGTAGCATTATAAGATGATCCCTTACAAAATTTCAAGGTATAAGTGTTCTCCCTGAGTATGCACCGTTGCGACAGTTCGTCGTGCCGAGACACCGCGTGATGATCGGGTGTGATAAGCTCTTCGTTCAAATACAACGGGTGTAAGATAGTTTTGCACATGCAGAATACTCGGGTTAAACTTGACGAGCCTAGCATGTACAGACATGGCCTCGGAACACTGGAGACCGAACGGTCGAGCGTGAAACATATAGTAGATATGATCAACATAAGATGTTCACCATTGAAAACTACTCCATCTCACGTGATGATCGGGCATGGTTTAGTTGATTTGGATCACGTGATCATTTAGATGACTAGAGGGATGTCTATCTAAGTGGGAATTCTTTAGTAATATGATTAATTGAACTTTAATTTATCATGAACTTAGTCCTAATAGTTTTTGCATATCTATGTTGTTGTAGATCAATGGCCTGCGCTACCCTTCCATTGAATTTTAATACGTTCCTAGAGAAAGCTAAGTTGAAAGATGATGGTAGCAACTACACAGGCTGGGTCCGTAACTTGAGGATTATCCTCATTGCTGCACAGAAGAATTATGTACTTGAAGCACCGCTAGGTGACGAGCCCCCTCTCGCTAATGTAGATGCTTTGAACGTCTAGAAGACGTGGTCTGATGACTACTCGATAGTTTAGTGTGCCATGCTTTACGGCTTATAATCGGGACCTCAAAGACGTTTTGAACGTCATGGAGCATATGAAATGTTCCAAGAGTTGAAGTTAATATTTCAAGCAAATGTCCAAATTGAGAGATATGAAGTCTCCAATAAGTTCTATAGCTGCAAGATGGAGGAGAACAGTTCAATCAGTGAACACATACTCAGAATCTCCGGGTACTACAATCACATGAATCAACTTGGATGCAAAGTTGATGAATATAGTGTTATTGATAGAGTTCTTCAATCACTACCATCAAGCTATAAAGGCTTTGTGATGAACTATAATATGCAAGGGATATAGAAGACAATTCCCGAGCTCTTAGGTATGCTCAAAGCAGCGGAGGTAGAAATCAAAAAGGAGCATCAAGTGTTGATGGTTAACAAAGACCACTAGTTTCAAGAAAAAGAGCATGGGAAAGAAGGGGAACTTCAAGAAGAACAACAAGCCAGTTGCTACTCCCGCGAATAAACCCAAGTCTAGAGCCAAGCCTGAAACTGAGTGCTTCTGCTGCAAAGGGTCTTGTCATTGGAAGCGAAACCGCCCCAAGTATTTGGCGGATAAGAAGGATGGCAAAGTGAACAAAGGTATATTTGATATACATGTTATTGATGTGTACCTTACTAATGCTCGTAGTAGCACCTGGGTATTTGATACTGGTTCGGTTGCTAATATTTGTAACTCAAAATAGGGGCTACGGATTAAACAAAGATTAGCTAAGGACGAGGTGACGATGCGCGTGGGAAATGGTTTCAAAGTCGATGTGATCGTCGTCGGCACGCTACCTCTACATCTACCATCGGGATTAGTTTTAGGCCTAAATAATTGTTATTCTGTGCCAGCGTTGAGCATGAACATTATATCTGGATCTTGTTTGTTGCGAGACGGTTATTCATTTAAATCAGAGAATAAAGGTTCTTCTATTTATATGAGTAATATCTTTTACGGTCATGCACCCTTGATGAATGGTCTATTTTTGTTGGATCTCGATCGTAGTGATACACATATTCATAATATTGAAGCCAAAAGATGCAAAGTTGATAATGATAGTGCAAATTATTTATGGCACTATCGTTTAGGTCCTATTGGTGTAAAACGCATGAAGAAACTCCATGCTGATGGACTTTTGGAATCACTTGATTATGAATCACTTGGTGCTTGCGAACCATGCGTCATGGGCAAGATGACTAAAACTCCGTTCTCCAGAAAAATGGAGCGAGCAACTGACTTATTGGAAATCATACTTACTGATGTATGCGGTCCAATGAGTGTTGAGGCTCGCGGCGGGTATCGTTATTTTCTGACCTTCATGGATGATTTGAGCAGATATGGGTATATCTACTAGATGAAACCAAAGTCTGAAACATTTGAAAAGTTCAAAGAATTTTAGAGTGAAGTAGAGAATCATCGTAACAAGAAAATAAAGTATCTATGATCTGATCGCGGAGGCGAATATTTGAGTTACGAGTTTGGTCTTCATTTGAAACAATGTGGAATAGTTTCACAACTCACGCCACCCGGAACACCACAGCGTAATGGTGTGTCCGAACGTCATAACCGTACTTTGTTAGATATGGTGCGGTCTATGATGTCTCTTACCGATTTACCACTATCGTTTTGGGGTTATGATTTAGAGACTACTGCATTCACGTTAAATAGGGCACCATCTAAATCCGTTGAGACGACGCCTTATGAATTGTGTTTTGGCAAGAAACCCAAGTTGTCGTTTCTTAAAGTTCGGGGATGTGATGCTTATGTGAAAAAGCTTCAACGTGATATGCTTGAACCCAAGTCGGAGAAATGTGTCTTCATAGGATACCCAAAGAAAACTGTTGGGTACACCTTCTATCAAAGATCCGAAGGCAAGATATTCGTTGCTAAGAATGGATCCTTTCTAGAGAAGGAGTTTCTCTCGAAAGAAGTGAGTGAGAGGAAAGTAGAACTTGATGAGGTAATTGTACCTTCTCCCAAATTGGAAAGTAGCACATCAAAGAAATTAGTTACAATGATTCCTACACCAATTAGTGAGGAAGCTAATGATGATGATCATGAAACTTCAGATCAAGATACTACTGAAGCTCGTAGGTGAACCAGAGTATGTTCTGCACCAGAGTGGTACGGTAACCTGCTACGTCTTGAGCTTGCGTTGTATTCCCTCGAAGAGGAAAGGGAGATGCAGCACAGTAGCGTAAGTATTTCCCCCAATTTTTGAGAACCAAGGTATCAATCCAGTAGGAGACCACGCGCGAGTCCCTCGCTCCTGCACAAACAAATAAGAACTTCGCAGCCAACGCGATAAGGGGTTGTCAATCCCTTTACGGTCACTTACGAGAGTGAGATCTGATAGAGATGATAGTTTATATTTTTGGTATTTTTAGTTTAATAAAACAGCAAATAAAAGCGGTAAAAGTAAAGTAGATGTAGATTGATATGTTGAGAATAGACCCGGGGGCCATAGTTTTCTCTAGTGGCTTCTCTCATGATAGCGATATTCTACGGCAGGTAAACAAATTACTGTCGAGCAATTGATAGAAAAGCGAATAATTATGAGACTATCTAGGCATGATCATTGTATATAGGCATCACGTCAGAGACAAGTAGACCGAAACGATTCTGCATCTACTACTATTACTCCATACATCGACCGCTATCCAGCATGCATCTACTGTATTGAGTTCATACAAACAGAGTAACGCCTTAAGCAAGATGACATGATGTAGAGGGATAAACTCAAGCTATATGATGTAAACCCCATCTTTTTATCCTCGATGGCAACAATACAATACGTGCCTTGCTGCCCCTACCGTCACTGGGAAAGGACACTGCAAGATTGAACCCAAAGCCAAGCACTTCTCCCATTGCAAGAACTATAGATCTAGTAGGCCAAACCAAACCGATAATTCAAAGAGACTTGCAAGGATATTATGAGCACACATAAAAAGTTCAGAGAAGAGCCAAATATCTTTCATAGATAACCTTGATCATAAACTCACAATTCATCGGATCTCGACAAACACACCGCAAAAAGAGATTACATCGAATAGATCTCCTCGAAGACCGAGGAGAACTTTGTATTGAGATCTAGAGAGAGAGAAGAAGCCATCTAGATACTAGCTATGGACCCGAAGGTCTGTGGTAAACTACTCACAACTCATGGTGAGGGCGATGATGATGATGAAGGCCTCCGTGGTGGATCCCCCTCCGATGGAGCTCTGGAACAGGCTCCAAGATGGGATCTCCACGGGAACAGAAGCTACGGCGGTGGAATTAGGTTTTCTCTCTGCGTATGGAGTTTCTGGGGTACGTGGATATATATAGGAAGAAGGAGGGCACCGGGGGCCACACGGGGAGGCCTCGAGGCAGGGGGGCGCGCCCCCCACCCTCGAGGGCAGCCCCTCTGTCCCCTGACTTGGTCCTGAAGCTTCCCGTGCGTGATTTTCTCCAAAAATATCTCTCGCGAAGGTTTCATTCCGTTTGGACTCCGTTTGATATTCTTTTTCTGCAAAACCCTGAAATGGGCAAAAATAGCAATCTGGATTGGGCCTTTGGGTTAGTAGGTTAGTCCCAAAAATGATTTAAAAGTGAATGATAAAGCCCATTAAACATCCAAGACTTCATAAATAATAGCATGGAACAATAAAAAATTATAGATACGTTGGAGACGTATCATAACCCTGTTATGGAAGTCATGTTACTACACCATGATGAACCTACGAACTATGAGGAAGCCATGATGAGCCCAGATTCCGCAAAATGGCTTGAGGCCATGAAATATGAGATGGGATCCATGTTTGAGAACAAAGTGTGGACTTTGGTTGACTTGCTCGATGATCGGCAAGCCATTGAAAATAAATGGATCTTTAAGAGGAAGACCAACGCCGACGGTAATGTTACTGTCTACAAAGCTCGACTTGTTGAGAAACGTTTTCGACAAGTACAAGGAGTTGACTACAATGAGACTTCCTCACCCGTAGCGATGCTCAAGTCTGTCCGAATCATGTTAGCAATTGTCGCGTTTTATGATTATGAAATCTGGCAAATGGATGTCAAAATTGCATTCCTTAATGGATATCTCAAAGAAGAGTTGTATATGATGCAACCAGTAGGTTTTGTCGACACTAAAGGTGTTAACAAAGTGTGCAAACTCCAGCGATCCATCTATGGACTGGTGCAAGCATCTCGGAGTTGAAATATACGCTTTGCTGAGGTGATCAAAGCTTATGGTTTTATACAGACTTTTGGAGAAGCTTGTATTTACAAGAAATTGAGTGGGAGCTCTGTAGCATTTCTTATATTATATGTGGATGACATATTGTTGATTCGAAATGATGTAGAATTTCTGGATGGCATAAAAGGATACTTGAATAAGAATTTTTCAATGAAATTCCTCAGTGAGGCTGCTTATATATTAGGCATCAAGATCTATAGAGATAGATCAAGACGCTTAATTGGACTTTCACAAAGCACCTAACTTGATAAAGTTTTGAAGAAGTTCAAAATGGATTAGTCAAAGAAAGGGTTCTTGCCTGTGTTACAAGGTGTGAAGTTGAGTAAGACTCAATGCCCGACCACTGCAGAAGATAAAGAGAAAATGAAAGTCATTCCCTATGCTTCAGCCATAGGTTCTATCATGTATGCAATGTTATGTACCAGACCTGATGTGTGCCTTGCTATAAGTCTAGCAGGGAGGTACCAAAGTAATCCAGGAGTGGATCACTGGACCATGGTCAAGAACATCCTGAAGTACCTGAAAAAGGACGAAGGATATGTTTCTCGTTTATGGAGGTGACAAAGAGCTCGTCGTAAACGGTTACATTGGTTCAAGCTTTGACACTGATCTGGATGACTCTAAGACACAAATCGGATACGTATTTTTATTGAATGGTGGAGCTATCAGTTGGTGCAGTTCCAAGCAGAGTGTCGTGGCGGGATCTACGTTTGAAGCGGAGTACATAGCTGCTTCGAAAGCAGCAAATGAAGGACTCTGGATGAAGGAGTTCATATCCGATCTAGGTGTAATACCTAATGCATCGGGTCCAATGAAAATCTTTTGTGACAACACTGGAGCAATAGCCTTGGCAAAGGAATTCAGGTTTCACAAGAGAACCAAGCACATCAAGAGACGCTTCAACTCCATCCGCGACCAAGTCAAGGAGGGAGACATGGAGATTTGCAAAATACATACAGATCTGAATGTCGCAGACCCGTTGACTAAGCCTCTTCCACGAGCAAAACTTGATCAACACCAAGACTCCCTGGGTGTTAGAATCATTACTATGTAATCTAGATTATTGACTCTGGTGCAAGTGGGAGACTGAAGGAAATATGCCCTAGAGGCAATAATATTTTTTTATTTATATTTCCTTATATATCATGATAATTGTCTTTTATTCAGGCTAGAATTTTATTAATCGAAAACTTGATACATGTGTGAATACATGGACAAAACAGAGTGTCCCTAGTATGCCTCTACTAGACTAGCTCGTTAATCAAAGATGGTTATGTTTCCTAAGTCCTAACCATAAACATGTGTTGTCATTTGACAACGGGATCACATCATTAGGAGAATGATGTGATGGACAAGACCCATCCGTTAGCTTAGCACTATGATCGTTTAGTTTTATTGCTATTGCTTTCTTCATGACTTATACATGTTCCTCTGACTATGAGATTATGCAACTCCCGAATACCGGAGGAACACATTGTATGCTATCAAACGTCACAACGTAACTGGGTGATTACAAAGATGCTCTACAGGTGTTTCTGAAGGTGTTTGTGGTGTTGGCATAGATCGAGAATAGGATTTGTCACTCCGAGTGTCGGAGAGGTATCACTAGGCCCTCTCGGTAATACACATCATAATAAGCCTTGCAAGCAAATGACTAATGAGTTAGTCACGATATGATGTATTACGGAACGAGTAAAGAGACTTGCCAATAACGAGATTGAACTAGGTATGATGATACCGACGATCTAATCTCGGGCAAGTAACATACCGATGACAAAGGGAACAACGTATGTTGTTATGCGGTTTGACCGATAAAGATCTTCGTAGAATATGTAGGAACCAATATGAGCATCCAGGTTTCGCTATTGGTTATTGACCGAAGATGCGTCTCGATCATGTCTACATAGTTCTCGAACCCGTAGGGTCCGCACGCTTAACGTTCGATGACGATCGGTATTATGAGTTTATGTGTTTTGATGTACCGAAGGTTGTTCGGAGATGTCTAAATAGTTCTCGAACCCGTAGGGTCCGCACGCTTAACGTTCGATGACGATCGGTATTATGAGTTTATGTGTTTTGATATACCAAAGGTTGTTCGGAGTCCCGGATGAGACCACGGACATGACGAGGAGTCTCGAAATGGTCGAGACATAAAGATTGATATATTGGACCATGTTGTTCGGACACCGGAAGTGTTCCGGATAAAACCGGAGTGCTGGAGGGTTACCGGACCCCCCCCCCGGAGGTTAATGGACCACCATGGGCCCTAGAGGAGAGAAGGCCGACCAGGAGGTGGCGCGCGCCCCTAGTCCTAATTGGACAAGCGGTGGGGGCAGCGCCCCCCTCCTTCCTTCTCTCCCCTTCCTTCTTCCTTCTCCTCCTTGTTGGACTAGGAAAGGGGGGAAACCTACTCCTACTAGGAGTAGGATTCCTCCCCCTTGGCGCGCCCCATGTAGGCCGGCCTCCTCTTCCCTCCCTCCTTTATATACGTGGGGAGGGGGCACCCCATAGACACACAAGTTGATTTGTTAGCCGTGTGCGGCGCCCCCCCTCCACAGTTACACACCTCGGTCATATTGTCGCAGTGCTTAGGCGAAGCCCTACGTCGGTAACTTCATCAACACCGTCACCAGCCATCGTGCTGACGAAACTATCCCTCGGCCTCAACTGGATCAAGAGTTCGTGGGACGTCATCGAGTTGAACGTGTGCAGATCACGGAGGTGCCGTGCGTTCGGTACTTGATCGGTTGGATCGCGAAGACGTTCGACTACATCAACCGCGTTACTAAATGTTTCCGCTTTCGGTCTACGAGGGCACGTTGACACACTATCCCCGCTCCTTGCTATGCTTCTCCTAGATAGATCTTGCGTGATCGTAGGATTTTTTTTCAAATACTACGTTCCCCAACATGTAGTAGTGATGTACATCAGGTTTGTGGGCGACGATGGTTTATATATGTTGGATTCCTGTAATCGCTTACCTGCAGACCCTGCGCTATATTTTACACTAGGCACGCAAGCTAGAAGTGGATGAGAATTTCTGCACGATCCTCGGTGTCCTTGAGATTGCACTGACATACGTACTCTCCATGATAATGAGAGAGAGAACATCGTTTAATTAATAGTAACAAGGCACGATCATCAACTGGGAAAAATAGCAGGTGTAAGATATATATGAACCGCTTTGCTAGCTCCAATAAATCTATTGATTACTCATGCTACTTCAATTGGGTTGTTACGAAAACATGAAAAGTTCTTTAAAATTATTCTAAGTTGTATGACACCCAATAAATATATTGATTAGTCATTCTGCTTCAATTGGGATGTTGTCGACGTTGACATTGAAAATTTTACTGCCACGGTTCGTACCCAAGTCTGCATTAGATGATCAGAACACTAACTATTGTAGGTGATGCTCTTTCTTCCTGGTTTTCACTTTTCATTAGGGCCTTATATAAGGTGGATTGACTAGCGGTATGCTTGCTCTGGTCCCGAGAAAGAGGATGAACAGAGAATGATGATCGATTGCTAATACTGCACTGTATATCTTGTGAATTGGCAAGTAGTACAGAGTACAAACTGTATAATGTTTGCCTCAAAATAAAAGATTGTACAACCAGTACAATTTTTCATATATAAATTATGCTTTTTCGTACTAAATTTTATTGCTGCTATTTGCAAATGAAGTGGATACTACCAGTGTGTTACTGTACGATACTATGGGCATACGATAAAAAAGAAACTATCGGTGCAGTAACCATATTGCGGACATTTTTGTTGCTTACCACCAATCGTTGGGCTTCTCTATTAGCAAGAAGTCAATTCGTTAGTGGAGACATAGCTGCAAGGATGCAGTATTTCAACTTTGAGTTATTTAAGCTTTTGGATTTCAGATTATAGTTGCCATCAACAAACAGGTACGCTCTTGTACTAATGTTTGTCACTTATCTTTAATTTGTAGAACTTTCTAATTAAATTTGTTTGATATTCTGATTTGGACAATTGGATTTAGGGAGAATCCACTTTGATTACTTTTCACCATTGGATTTACGTCATATCGCCATAGGACCATACGAGAAGACCACAGTGGAGACAGACTAGGTCTCATCGCCCTCCTCTCACCCTCCTGCCTCAAGACCATCGCTTGTCTTATGCATCAACGTGCTTATAATTTTTTTGTTTTTGATTACATGGAGTTGCAAAGATGAATTAACAGTGAAGTTTCACATCTATTTATTTATTTTATGCATATAATTAATAATGGTTTCGGTTTTATAACCCATGATAAGAACGGTCAAATTATAACCCATAATCATATAAGAACCGGAACATACCTCTCTGATTGTGAATACATTCTTCTTCATTAAATGCCAAAAGTCGCACTTATGTGATCTTCAGTAAGTAAGTAGTTCCCGATCAGTACACCATGGCAGTTATCATGTTGAAAACTGTTAACATTTTTGTTCGCACATTAATATTGAACATTACCTACACAAAGTTGTTCTTTCTCTCTACCTTTCCCTTTTCCGCAGAATAGGGCTACTAGGTTTCACACCCTCCCTTATCCCATCCCACCTTCATTTTGTGCTCCTGGGTTCCACCCCATGGCGATACAGACCATCATAGGTAATGCGGAATTTCCTTGCGGTTATTAATGGGTGCGACAAGGCGCAAAAAAGAAAAATAAGTAATGGGTGCGGCAACTACCTTTGAGTGTTTACCATTCTCCGGTCTACACATATGACATTTGTGCCTTAACTATATTCTTTTTCTTCCTTGAATAGTGCCCGTGAGAACTGTTTCATTTTTAAAGCAGACAATATACCATCTTTCGCAGTACATGAGAACCATTTCATTGATTTCCTAAAGTTAAAAATAAAAACGTCAAATGATGGTAAAGCAAGAACATAAAGTTTGGGATTTGACAATAATACTAGAGTAAGGGCTAATGAAGAGACAGAGGTAAAATTTGGTCCCATAGAAAAAAGACCCCGCTCGAGTGCCGCTCCTGGCGGCACCAGGGCGCCAAACCTAGCCGCCAGAGGATAGGCCAAATCAAGCAGCCTGCTGCCACTGCCGTTAGCGCTTGCGTGGTGGTGGCGGGGCACCCATACGTCATTCTGACAACGGCCTTGGGAGCTCGTGGCGGCGGGCCTAAGGTTGGTCGCGACGCTGGTTTGGTCGGTGTGACTGCAAATGCGGCGGCCCTCCTCGACTGCGTGGGCCACGACGAGGCAACCGGGAGATGGGTGTCCTTCTTCATGTTGCTTGGGGAGCGGCCTTGGGGCGCCTCGACGGCATTTGGCAGGGACGTCGTGGTGGTTGGCGGTGCTCCAGCGGCTTCTGGCGCATGGGTTTGACGGTTGGCTACTTGCCACCCACTCCAAGGGCGGGGTTGTGGGTTGCCCAGGCTTCGGCCCGGAAGCTCTGCTCTGCGGGATGGGGCGGGGTGGCGGCCCTCCTCCAAGCTTGGTGCGATGAATATGGCCATCTTGCTAGCCAGGCGTGGTTGTGGCATGGTGGAGGCTCCTGGAGCGGTGGCCCCGTATTTGGTGTGAGCGACTTTGGATGGGGGAGGGGGTGGTGTGTGCGTCTAGACATGGTGCATCGTGGGACCCCATGACAAGTTCATTGTCAGCCTCGGCGGGATGGGGTTTGTTTGTTGTGCCAGTGCAAGCAGTTGATGGTTGAGTATCTCCGGGAGAAATCCTATGTTTGGCCTTTGTCGGGTCCGGCGACGGCGATGCCCATTGGCGTCGTGCTCTTTCTTGGAAGCATTGTTGTTGTGTGGTGCTCCTCTCGGCCCGTCCCCGCGGCCTTGTCTCCGGAGGGAAAGCTCAGATCCTTAGGATCGGGCGATAAAGGGGCCTTCACGTCTTCTTCCTTCTTTAGGGCATCGTCTCAGAGTCGGACACTACCCGGAGACCGGTGTAGTTTGTTGAGGGAACCATTTCGGGGGCGATGGTGTCTGTTTGGCAACGATGATGGAGTCGAGATGAGCTTCGTTTGTGGCTCGGGCTTCGGTAGTCAGGTCTTCTCGACGTGTCTGAGGTGCTCTTTCGCTAGTTGTTTGGTTGCTTTGAAGTCAAAGCTGTTGCGCCGCAAGTCCTACACATTTCCCTTACAATGCTCGTCGTCAGAGTCGGAGTTGTCGGTTGTTTGCGCGTGTGGCCTTCTGTTGGCATGTGTCGTCATGGTTTCGGTGTAGCTGCTTGCAAGGTTGGCTTCAACGATGAAGGTCTATCGTGAAGTCGGAGTTGCTCGTTCGGAGGTAACCGGTGATGACGATGACGCTTGCGACTACTCGCCAAATGTCTTTTCCTCTTTGTAGCTTTATGTTCTATGTCGATAGCCAGGTTGGCTGGTGTACCCATGTTATGTGGGTTGGATATATTGGTTTTAGCCTGGTTTCCCGTCAATTAACGCACAATTCTCACTCTCTAATCAATAAAAATGGCAAGTCTTTTGCCTCGTTTCAAAAAAGAGATAAAGGTGAATGGGGAGGAGGGACGACAAGAGATAGGCCATTTTGTTTTTCACTGATGGTTAAGGAGATGATGCCTCCGCTGGAAGAAAGACAAGGATAGAAAGAATTAAGTTGCGTTCGATCTGGAGGTATCCAAAACATAGGATTGGAAGCATGCGTAGGAATAGAAGATGATTGCGGCTATAAAATGGAGGAGCAAGAAACCAGAAAAAAGCTTACAACGAGGCCCGCGGCAACGTTTACAGCGGAAGATGATTGCAGCTAAAAATTGAGCATTGTTTACATATTCATTTTCGGCCCGTGGCAACGCACGGGCAGTCTACTAGTTGCTTGTAGTAAACCAGCGTGCATCTAAAATAACCGAGCACAACCGTCCAACCGGGGTTGTCTACTGTATCAAACCGGAATTAGTTACTCTATTGAACATCTTACAAAAAAGGGCACATTTTTTCCTCTGAAAGAGTATAATTTGAAAATGTACGCACATTTTTTGAATATCTGGAAAAAAAATCGCAGACATGAACATTTTTTCGCATATGCGGGAAAAAAAAATTGAAACTGCAGAAAATGTTTTCGAAAAACGTGAACCATTTTTTGAAGTTGTGAACAAAGTATGAAATTCCGAAACAAAATTTTAAATCGTGAAAATTTGTTGAATTTTGGAACAAATATTTGAAATTGTAACATTTGATGAAAATATGAAACCGCAATAATTTTTTCAATTTGTGAACAAATATTTGAAAATGGAACTTCACGAAATATCTAACATTTTTTTTTGAAAACATGGATAGTTTTTTTTTAAATTCTTGTACATTTTTCTTATGAACATACTCCCTCTACTAACTTTAATACAAAGTTGAGTCATTTTTGAGTCATTTATTTTGGCACGGAGGACGCATTTTATAAAGTGAAACATACTTGAAAATCTGAAAAAAAAAGAATTAAAAAAATGAATTAAAACATGAAAAGGGAAAAAAAGTAGAAAATGAAAAAATGAAATGAAAAATAAAAAGGAAACAACATAAGGAAAGGAAAAGACAGGAACACTTTTTCGCATATGCAAACAAAAAATGAAACTGCAGAAAATGTTTTCAAAAACCGTGAACCATGAAGTTATGAACAAATTATAAAATTCCGAAAAAATTAGAAACCAGGAACAATTTTTGAATTTTCAAACAAATATTTGAAAAAGCAACATTTGATGAAATTACGAAAATATGAAACCACGAACATTTTTTAAATTTTAGAACAAATATTTGAAAATGTAACGTCATGAAATATCTAACAAAAACTTTGAAACCGTGAAGATTTTGTAAAACTTTTGAACAATTTTTCAGACACGATTTTTTTTTTGAATTTCAGACCAAATTTTACAACCGCGGATATTTTTTACAATTCCAGAAGTATTTTTGAAAGATGAACATTTTCTAAATTTCTGAACAAATCTTCAAATACATGATTTTTTTAAATCCTTGTACTTTTTTTGAATTTATGAACATATTTTATAAAGTGGAAGATATTTTATAATCTGAAACTTTTGAATTTAAAAAGACAAATATCAAAATGAAATTAAGATGAAAAGGGATAAAAGGCAAAAATAAAAAATCAAATGGAAAAGAACAAAAAAAGGAAAAGGAAAGAAAAGAAAAAATAACAATAAACTGAAACACTAAAAAGAAAAAACCAAAAACCAAAGAAAAACAGAAAAAACGGTTCAGGGAACCTTCTGATTTTGGGGGAACCTTCTAGAAGGTTTCCAAAACAGGAAACGCTGCAACCCCGTTAATGGGCCGGTGCAGGTCATCGATCAATCACGAAAGGTCGACACTTTGACGCCACGTGCCCGGGGGCAACTAATTAATGACCGCTCTTTCGGGAGTCTCGCAACGATCAGCGTCATTTGGCGCGCTCTCAGTCATTTGCCACGTGTCGTGCTCTGGGCGCTCCCTTCGATTTTTTTTTCCGCACATGTTTTCTGCTTTTTAATGGGTTTTCCCAGGTTTTTTTGACGTTTTGGTTTTCCACCGGTCTACCTTAGCTTTTCGATTACAAAAACCGATTTTTTTTTCGTGAGAGTCACGGTTTTGCTTACGGGAGAGGCAGGGGCGGAGACATGGGGGCGAGC
>LR738714.1:90027545-90038101 GCA_902687465.1 Secale cereale | reverse complement strand
CCCCCAACCGTTCGCACCCCCCACGATGCGAGCCCAAAATACAGCATGTTAGCCCATGGTGGAAGGCTTGTAGCGTCTGATTGGCCTTTTAATCTATCCTTAACCTAGAACGTGCGCGTGGCCTTTCATCGATCGATCGATCTGGCGCAACTAGGGCACCTGCTGCCGCTCCAACTTTGGCAAAGCACGCCGCCGGTTGTCAGCCGGGAGACGCTGTGGTCGACTGCGTTAATGGCTTGCCGCTTGATCCTACTGCACTATCTCGCCACGGAGTCTATAGATCACTAACTTACTGCCGTTGGAGCTAGGAGTCAGATCAAAAGGTACCTTGATGTACTTATGCTATCGCTAATGGTGAAGTACCTTATTTCGTCCAATTAACATGTTTGTCTTGTTAATTAGCAACTTTACATGTTAGTTTGGTTAGTTAGTGACCCGGTATATAGGTCAATTACGATTTTTTCCAGATTAGATGTGGCTTTAAAAAAAAAACTGTGCGTAGGGTGAGGAAGAAGACAACGGCAATACATATAGCGTTTGTTGAGCTTCATAGCCGTGAATCTCAATTTAACTAGAGAAGGAGCATCTAACTACATCTGTAATGGCAAGTAAAGACTACTATGCATGGTTCATATCGACCTCATATAGACTTGATACATTAGGCTTTGTACAATGCAAGACGCTTAGGAGAGGTGCTTAAAGAAATAAACCAATGTTTCTTTAAGCGGGTTATGCCCTGACATAAAACAGAGAAATGGTAGATGTTTCATGTTTGTGTTGTGAGACGCCTCTTTGTAAAATCACTATGATTTCTACCTTAATACATAGGCACGCAAATATCATATGTGTTCTTGAAAAAGACCTTAGCTTTGTTCGCCCCCCTCATGTTCAAATCCTGGCTCCGCCCCTGGGGAGAGGCACGGTTTTGCTTCGCGAGAGTCACGGCCGTGCCTCTAGAAACGAAAAAAAAACTTTTTTTTCCTTTCGCGAGAGTCACGGCCTTGCTTCCGCGAGAGGCACGGTTATGCTTTAGCGAGAGTCACGACCGTGACTTTCGGAAACGAAAAAAACATGTTTTTTCTTTTTTTTTTCGCGAGAGTCACGGTTTTGTTTCCGCGAGAGACACGGTTGTGCTTTCGCGAGAGTCACGGCCGTGCCTCTCGAAAATGAAAAAAAAATGTTTTCTGTTTTTTTCTTTCCTGAGAATCACGGTTTTTGCTTCCGCGAGAGACACGGTTGTGCTTTCGCGAGAGTTACGGTCGTGCCTCCTCGGAAAAAAAAACATGTTTTCTCTTTTTTTTCTTCCACGAGAGTCACGGTTTTGCTTCCGCGAGAGGAATGGTTGTGATTTCGCGAGAGGCACGGGCGTGCCTCTTTCGGAAAGGGGAAAAACCAATGCTCCCGGTTTGTTTTTTCGTGAAAAAAAGTTCGTCAAAACCTATCAACATTGGGATCTAGTTTTGAAGATCTCGACGCAAGAAATTCAACGGTGAAAATGGTTTGTAATTTGAACGCACGATTTAAAAGATAAAACGTTTTGAATAAACGGATCTACGAAAAAAAGGGAAAACTCCCAGGTTGCGACAAGTGGCGTACATGCAACGTGCCACTTGTCGCAACATGAGGGTTTGGAGTGATCTTTCCAACGAGTACTTCTTAATCAGTGATTTCACACGTGCCCTTGGTCTCCAAAACCGCCGAACAATCTCTACGTGGGCTGCTACTCCTCATGGGCTTAGTAGTTAACAGCCCAATACTGTGTATGCTGTCCACTTCAGCCCTTCCCTGGGCAAACCATATTGGATGCTCGTTAGCGTCAGATCGTTATGCTTCTGCTGAGGCGAGACTCCGGTTGGGCCGGCCCACGTACGGGATTTGTTCGCTGCTGCTTCCGCCTCTATTCTTTGCGGGTTTTTTTTTCATTTTTCTTACTTCCTTCGTTCACTTTTGTAAGTCATTTCAGACAACTTAAAATGGGTTGTTTTGTACATTGTCTGAAATGTCTTCAAGGTCTTATAAAAGTGAACAGAGGGAGTATATGATTTTTTGCTTCCAGTTTTTTCACTCTTTTTGTCCCTTTTCAGTTGTTTTGTTTCAGTTTTTTATTTTTTGGTTCCTTTTTTTTTCTTCTTTTATGTTTCCTTTTTTATTTTCTGTTTCTGTTTTTCTTGTCTTTATTTATTATATAAAAGTTCACCGTGTATTACGAAAATCTTCGCTGTATTAAGAAAATTTTCGTCATATATTATGTAATAGTTCACTTAGAATTATAAAAAAATTCATCGTGTATTACCAAAATGTACACCGTATATTATGAAATTGCTCATATGTTAAAAAGTGTTCATTGCATATTTAAAATTTGTTCATTGTACATTAAAAAATTGTTCGACGCATACTACAAATGTTCATTTGTGTATTTGAAATTTGTTCAGTATTTGTTTCCATAAAAGGTTCACTGTCTTTTTAAATTTGTTCAACGTATATTATAAAAAAATGATTTCTTTGGAAAAAAGGATTTGGCCTTCGTCTTACATACTTTTAAGATTGGCGCTGCGTTAACACCGTTGTAGGTCGGGAGTTCGATCCACGCGTGTGCATCCTTTTTTCGATTTTTCGCTCGACCTGTGATAATTGGGCCGGCCCGTTTGCGTGCCGCTTCAGCGAAGCCGCGATGAGCGGAAGCTGACGGGCGGCGTATAGGAGCTCCCTTCCCTGCCCCTTCGTTCTCCGCTTTTCCTCTCACACGCCGGCCGCCGCGAGGGAGGGAGGAGCCAGAAAACCTCGGAGGCGGAGGGAGAGGGGACTTGGGAGGAGATGCAGATCTTCGTGAAGACGCTGACGGGGAAGACGATCACGCTCGAGGTGGAGAGCAGCGACACTGTCGACAATGTCAAGGCCAAGATCCAGGTCGGTCCTCCCCTTCTTGCCCCCGTCTCGCGTGCTCGCGCGTCGTCCCGCGCCAGACGAGACGTGTATTTCCCATCTACTTGCAGTTTCCTCTTTGTTACTAGCGTGACCCTGCGGGAATTGCACTTCAGGAGCTTTCATCTTAGGTTTAATTAGTTCCCTGTTCATCGCATCATCATGAGGTGGATCCCATTGAATGTGTAGTCTAGGTCCGTTTTAGTTCTGCGTGGTGGTGCGTCGTCAGTTTGGACGAGCAAGGGCAGAAGAACCCTATAGCCATGAGATTTCAGTGTTCACATTTGACTATAAGCCTAGCCCGCTGTCCCTTCTGTTATTGACTTCCTTGATTATAGCAGTTAAGATACATTGTAGGCCTTCGTGTTTACATACGTATCGAGAAATACCGGCCGCTTACTTTGGGAGATGTATCATTAACGCAGGACAAGGAAGGCATCCCACCAGACCAGCAAAGGCTAATTTTTGCTGGAAAGCAGCTGGAAGATGGACGGACATTAGCTGATTACAACATTCAGAAAGAGTCGACTCTTCATTTGGTCCTGAGGCTGAGGGGTGGGACTATGATCAAGGTGAAGACACTCACTGGTAAGGAGATTGAGATTGATATCGAGCCTACCGACACAATTGATAGGATCAAGGAGCGCGTCGAGGAAAAAGAGGGCATCCCCCCTGTTCAGCAGAGGTAGGCTCCTTGTGCCCTGAATTTGGTGTTTACGTGTTATTGGTGGTTGCTCGATGTGTAGCTTCTGGACTTAACTGGTAGTAATTACTTTGTGTCATACTTCAGCTGCCCTCTTAAATCCATGAAAAGAGTGAACATGCCTTTGTGTCAACTTTTTCCTTGCTAGGATAAAAAATATGGCAGTTATTATTATCCCTAAAATCTTGGTAACGTGGACTATTATTTCAGTGTGTTGTGACTTGATCTTGCTATGCATATGGGCCTATGACTCGATGAGTACTAAACCTGACTTGTAAGCAGTCCTTCCTCAGATACTAATAATCTTCAATACAGGACTAGATTATCTGTAACCTTTTTTAGCTTGCCCACTTTAATGGTTGAAGACATCTGTACATGAATTGAGGGAAATTTCTTGTTAAACTAATTAGGTTGTTCAGTTGGACGTCCTATCCTAGTCATAGGATTGCCCTGTTTCAATTCAAGTTTATACTTTGAAATCCTGTAATGTTTACTAGCACATCAGCCTTACTCTGAGTGTTGCTTTTGCAGGCTCATTTATGCTGGAAAGCAGCTTGCTGACGATAAAACTGCTAAAGATTACAACATTGAAGGTGGTTCAGTGCTCCATCTCGTGCTTGCTCTGAGGGGTGGTCACTAGATACAGTTTCATTTCCACTAGGGATATATTCACAAGGAGAGCAGCTTTGTATGCTATTTTCGTCCTACCATTGTACTTGGCTTAAAATCATGCACTTGACATTATTGGAGTGGCAAGTTATCGGTACATAGGTAACTAAAGAAGACGTTTATCTACAGTGGATGAGAAATACTTGAACTGATAAGTTTATGAGCTCTGTCATCTGATTAATTGTCGCTGGTTTCTCTGCCTCTACTTTGAACCAGAAACATTACTACATCAAAGATTCTGACTCCATGCTTTCTTCTTCTACAGCTGAAAATGCATAATCGCTTCGTAAATTTGATCAAGCGGATTATAGTCCTGACCCCTTGCACCTTATGTAATATGAGTATCAGCATCCATGTATTGCTTATTTACCATCCCACTTGGTTTAAACATGTTTAGTTCTATGCTGGACTATGATCAGTCGATTTGACGCATTTTTCATTTGAGCATGACTGCTCAATCGAGTCTTAATGCCTAATACTAAATAAAAATAGTTCACGTGCATTTTCTCTAGAGTGCAGTCAGTTTGTAAAATGGGGAATCGATTCTTATTGGCCACAAAAATTATTTTCTTTGCTCCAAATTATGATTTGCTTATTCTTATATTAGAAATGTTTATGTTTTTTGGGTGTAATCGTAGATGAGGATATACAACAAGAATTGTCGCCACGTGTGATCCTACTATTGGCTATTGTAGTTTGTCTATAGTGACAGGAATCAAATGGGGATATACTCTCATGTCAGCGTTGTGGTCATAATGTAGAATAAGTAAAGCATAGCCCTTGCAAATTACAAAAATAATCATGTCATACATTCATCCACGATTAGCTATGATGTGGAAATACTTTATGTGTTCTATAAAGTAAGAAAAATTAATGGACACATGTCATCAATTATCCTATTCATCACAACAGTGGGTTCCACTATGATTGTATTGACCTAATCTGTGCTCTTCTTGGAGTGTTTGACATGGTCGACAATATATAGCTTTCCAATATATTTCTGACACTAGCAGCATTCTGCAGAACGAAGGAAGACTGATGGAATAGGGTTTGAAGGGAAGGGAGTTATTTGGATAGTGAGTACCAATCGAGGCTCGCCGAGTGCTCCTGGACAAACCATTTAGAGAACATATTAAAATAAATATGCATGCTCCTCTTTATTCTTTTGAATCTATTGCTTTCCAAAAGACACAGATGCTTATCTTGCTAACGTTTTCATTCAGAGAACAGTCTCTATGCCTGTTGGTGTAAAATAATATGTTGAACTACACATTACCATTCACTAACTACTTTTCGGTCTTACCCTCCTTGTTCCTTGATTCCTTCTAGCATATGTATACTAGCCATTTATTTTTCCTTCTCAGTTATTGTTTTGGTACATTCCTCACGCACCTACAAGGGCGTCTAAAGTGGATTGCTGTTATGTATCCCTTTCCGCTCCTTTTTCTGTAAGATCTGGTTTTCTTTCCTCGAGTGGCTCACTATCTGATTGGACTGATATTTTGGTTTTCCTTAGCCAAATTGCTGTTTAGATTAGAATTAGGTGCATAGTGTCATGCAAGCAGATTGGACTTATTATGCCCATTATTGTCCATATTGCAGTCTTTATTAGGCTCAGGTATGGTGTCATGACATAGTCATAAAATTTATTCTCAATCTGCATACGATAACCAACAATAGATATGCTTTTGCCTTTAATTTGTAGCCTCCTATCCATGAAGGTTCTTTAGACCAAGATAAATGCAAAGAATGTTCTTTGGGTGGTTTTGAAAAAATATATAAGGATGTGACATAAAAAATTCAATTCAGTTCAAATAAAAGAATAACTATCTATTGCTATCTTATTGCACTCGGAAAGAATTATATGCACCTCTATTCTGACTTCCATATGTTTTGTCTTTGTTGCATCAGCAGTTGCTCCATTGAATGTGTCATGTAGTTTATCCTAGGTTGCACTCCATTCTTTATTTTTAGAACATATTCCAAATTGCCCAATTGTTTTTGTGCTTCAGTTGTGTTATTCTATACGTTCCTTTCTTTCAAACTACTACCTTGTTTTCCTTCTTTGCTGTGCTCTTGTTGGAGGGCGGCAAACAACATTCCAGACTGGGGAGAGCAAAACGATACTGGTGCAAACACAGATGATTAATTTGTTCATCATTTGTGTAGATTCAGTTGTTTCTGTTTTGAGTGTCTGAAAACACGCTCTGCCCAGGGCCGAATTCGACTGCTTGCTATATATTGATTAGTATTCGAGCTCCTTTTTATGCCTTATGGGGTAGGTACGATGTGGTCTCAAAATGGATACTTTCTTTTGTGGACTGGCAGTTAAACTGGACCCATCAAATTGTTGTACTTGGCCTTCTGCTTCTGTGCTTTGATGTTAGCATATCTGATCTTGTGCAACAAAGAAGATTTGGCTGGAATATACAACCAGTGGAACCATTACTTATTACCATTCTTTTTTTGTGTTCATACTATCAATGATATGCACTACATAACTTCTTCGCGACATCTGGTGATTGCTACTTGTTTTCTGATTAGATACCCTAAAATATTGTTAGTAGGTTGTTGTTAATCTTCATCTGTAACAGTTGACCCTCATCACTTGAAGTTCTTCATCCCCCCTCCCCTTTGTGTGTGTGTGTGTGGGGGGGGGGGGGGTCATATTTCACCATAGTTAATGAAGTCAGTGTCGTCATGACAATGTATGCTTCGATTCCTTCACAGCTGTGAGGTTTGGGATTAAGGTCAACTCGGACAGTGCGGAGGTCGTTTCAGCTTTGACAGTTGGTAATTCTTCTTCAGTAGCAAGTGTCATCTCTTAATGTTTCTAGACTTACGTTATCTATTATCATTGTAATAGACAGTCTAACCAGGTAGCTCATGAATTGGTTAGAATAGCTATATTTTCTCCTCCTAATCTCTGGACGGACTCTGCCCCGGAGGCGGTGATATCTATATTATGATTGTAAATGATGCTACGATCCTTATGAATGAATAATGGAGGGGATGATTGCCAAAAAAAAGGTTGAATATAATAAAAAGTTTGTCCCTTAAATAATGGTTTCATAAATTCTGTCAGTTTCTCTTTTGGCTTATAGTTAAGATATTGTACATGAAGCCATCTACTAGTATTTCTATCTGTGATACAGATGAACAACCAAGTTATGTCGACAGAGTCAGAAGCTGACCATATTGTTCTTTAGGGTCCAGGGCTAATTTTGGTTACTGCACTAGCTGGGATGCTGCATCAATTTGCACCATACAAATGTCAATCTAGCTATGAGAGTATGATGTATCTACACCGTCGGCAGAAATCAAAATCAAAACGTATGACATTAATTCTGGGAGGACGTCGGCGTCAGAACTCCCGGGGATCCACGAACAGGACGTCGGCTGGTGGCGCCGTCGTCCAGTCGTCGTCATCGTCGCCGGCATTGCCAGCACTGTCAGCGGTGACGCCGAGCTTTTTGATGCACCAGACGTCCTCGTCGCAGGAGAAGCTCGGCCAGTGCGGGACGGCGGCGGCGGCGGGGTCATCAGGGCTGAGATCGGCGGCCACGACGGCGCAGGCCGGGTTCTTGCGCGCGACGTTGTGCGCGTGGCGGCACAGCGAGCGGAGCAGCACGGGGCCCTCAGGGCCGGACATGCGGAGGCCGTAGAGCAGGTACGTGCCGAACGGGCGGAACACGTCGGGGAGCGACGGGACGCGCAGCCACGGCGCGTGGCGGTCGAGCGCGCGCGCCGCGGCGAGGGACGCGCGGAGGAGCGGCGCGGCGCCGCCGACGCGGAGGCGCAGGGAGCGCGTGGCGTCCCAGACGCTGAGCAGCGCGAAGGACGGCGGGAGGGACGGGTCCGGGCCGCGCTCGACGGCGAGGTACGTGCCGAGCGTGAGCTTGTGCGCGAGCAGCGCGGGGAGGTCGGCGGGGACGAACTCGGCCGGGGAGAGCAGGGCGGCGTAGGCCGCGGCCGCGAGCGGCGGCGGCATCTGCAGCACGCGGTGCGCGCCGGGGACGCGCGCGCGGTGCCGGTGCACGGGGTGCCCCAGGAACACCGGCCGCCGGAACGGCGCGTACCCGAAGCGCCCCGCGAAGAGGGCGAGCGAGGCCGCGTTGGACGCCGTGGTCGCCATGGTCGCGTGCGCCGCGCCCCTCGCCGCGCACCACGCCTCGGCGCGCCTCACCAGCTCCGTCGCGATCCCGAGCCGCCTGCACACGCACGTACACCAGCCGTATGGTGAGCGACCGCACTATAGCTCCTCGCATGTGCAAATGCAGCTAGCTACACGCACACGTGCGCACAGCGTGTCATGTCCTGCGTACAAATACGTTTTTTTTTTGTTTACCTGTGAGACGGGGAGACCCTGAGGCCGAGGAGGCAGGCCACCTTGGCGAACTGCTTCTTCGTCTTGGTCTTGGTCTTCGTCTTCCCCCGGCTCACCGTCCGGACGCAGGCCTTGATCACGCCCACCGCCTTCCCAGCTCCTTCTTCTCCATACTCAGCAACCTATACCACCATATATTAGCATTACCACACGGTTAGTTAACCTTGATGTGTGTGCTTTCTTTCTTAGTACTTAAAATTTTGCTGGACAACATCGCTGTCAAAAGGAGTGTCGTGTAGCCGGACAAGTGTCAATGGCAGCGGGGGTAAGCGTAATTGCACATACCAGGATGACATAGTCCGGCGAGTGGCGCACCCGGGCGAACGGGTCGCCGATCTGCTCTACGTAGAGCGACATGCCCCTCTTCTTCTTCTTCCTCCTCCTCCTGCACTTGTTGGCGCCGCCATCGTCGTCCGCCTGGTCGCCCGAGAGGCCGACCTGGCACCGGCGCTCCAGCTCCTCCACCGCCGCCAGGTCCCTCTCCATGTCGAACTCCCTCACTCGTATCGCCATCGTATCCTTCCTACTCTCCTCGCCCTCGCCCATATCGAATCAACGATCTTTCTCTCTATGTATCTCTCAAGCTTCTCTACGAGCACCGATCAATATATGTATGCTTATTACAGCTAACTTTTGAGTGGTTTTGCGAGACTAGCTCTTGGTGAGTGCTTCTGCTGCCCCTGGTGCTGGTGCTGCTTGTGGTCTGCTTGGAGGGAAGGAACTGCGAATTTATACCCGTAGGCTGACAGGGAGAGAGGAGGGTTGGAGAGGGGCGTGGTGGGGCCGGCAAGAAATAACGGGGTGATATGCAAAGGGACACAGGGGCACTAAAATAATCATGCATCTTGGTTAGTAAAGTGTATGGTATGAGCTTGTGAGCTTGATTTGATCATTAGGAGGAGGGCTAGCTTGGTGTTTGATTGAGTATGATGGCAAGCCAGTCCCGAAATAAAATATATGCCTGTTCTTATCTGCTCTGTCGCGCGATGTTTCGGTTAAACTTGGTCGTTTGGGTTTCCACTAGTGACAAGTAGTATCAGTCCCACTTGTGCTCCATCATTGATTTGTATTCCCGTAGGTTTTAGTGCTTCAATTAATTGTGTACATGCATTGCATACATGCGTACGTATAGGCAGATGACCGGGAGAGGATGGAAGATGCATCAGTTCATGCTAATCTCTTGTGGCATTTTGATATATGTAATAATGGGTATTCGTTTTTTTTCTCCTTTTTAAAAAGCACAGTGTTACATTAATACTATATCTTGCTTAGTTTCATATTTAAATATATCACAACTAAAATTGAGCAGTGGCTGAAATTGTGTTTTGAAGATCTAGGGCCATATATAGCACCATATCTGCAAGTCGGAGTCGCGGTCGATCTCAAGCTTCTCTTTTGTCTGCTTAGTTAAACATGTTGAGAGAACTACTGATGGGGCCTAGTTAGATGGAATCAGCAATTCACTACCCATATAGCTTGTGCCAGTGACATGCATGGAACTATGTATGATGTTGCCTAGAGTTAAAAGCCATATATTGGAGGAACCTACACAGCAATAATATAATATATACCGTGACTCATTAACCAAATAATCACCGTTCACCTTTAATTTGATTTCTCATATATATTATCTAGGCTCATCACTTAGCTTCATGTATATCGAAGTGGCAGAAATAATAATTGTTAGATAGTAGCTTGGAACGTAGGCCAAAGCCTATCAATTGTAGGGCATCCAAGCATATATTCTGTGCAAAGCATTTGTTGATATGTAACTCGGGATATAATCTTGCTAGGGCATCATATTTGTCCCTCGTAGACAAGAGATGCATGGACGCACACAAAAAATCCAAGGAACCAAAAAATAAGCACGGGGGG
>LR738714.1:89994904-90027500 GCA_902687465.1 Secale cereale | reverse complement strand
GGGACTACAATTGAAACTGTATCTGCATTTTCGGTTTGCCAGGTCTACGCCATGGTAAACCGGGGATTTCCTTTACATGGCCTCGAGTTGTCTTTTCATTTTGCTTTTTCTATTCCCTAACGCTACAAACCAATTACACACCTCTTGCATACTTCTTTTTTCCTTCTCCCGTGCTTCAAGTTCTGCCCCGACTCACTCCTCTTTCCAACAATCCATGTAGGAAGCACCTATTGAAAGTAAGTTCAGATCCAAAGTGTTCCGTAAGCTAGTGAGTCGATCCATCTAAGTTCATTCAAATATATGAATGATTTTGTTGGAGCCAATAATTTATGCTTAAAACTTGAATAGTTACACTATGTATTTCTTGCAAAATTCCGAAAAATAGCAACATCAATGGCTTATTCCTAGTGGTACGGTGATGGTGATATGTCCATTATTATATATATAAGACTTGCATATTAACTCATAGATGTTAATGAATATGCTTGAGTTATTTAGTATTGGTTTCCCGCTACCTATATGCCGAAATGTACCTAGATGAACTCAATTAAGAAACATTAGTTTACTTTTGGACTTTGTCGCTGTTCGTGTTCAACACGTTGATCCTCTAGTAAATTGTGCATGTCTTGTTCAATCATACTCCAGCTTAAACACTGGATCAAATCAATGCTACTTTTTGGTATATTTAATTACCAAGGTGACTTGCTAATGACTTGTTGAGTGTTTCCTTGTGCAATCGTAAGAAACTTCTACCTTTATGTACTCAATTGAATAGAAAGAACAAGTGTATTGGAAGATTTTAGAAACATATCTTTGACTAATCATAGAGCAATATAGTTGAATCAATTAAAATTATGTTTATAGTGAAAGTATTTTTCTGTTTCAAGATCAATATTGTGCACATACTGTTTCTATGTATGCGGCCCTGACATTGAAAGAATTTGACCGGATGTCAAACATACAGTAGCTTCAAACTTCTATGTCTAATACAGGTGAACATCAGCCTTCTTGAAATCGATGGATTCGAGGATAAAATATATACACTACTTAGCCCATGCATTTAGATTTGTTGCATCCAGAAGAGCTATTTTGGCCTATTTGTTGTCTGCTGCTACCAAACATGCATTAGTTTAAACTTTAGAAGGCACACATCTGGTTCACCCAGCATGCAATGCATTAATTAGTATCCATGCGAGTGGCCAAACTTGGTACACATCAACTTATTAGTACTCCTATTAATAATTTCGTTTTTATATCGCATGGTGTGATGGAGATGCGAGAATATTCCAGTCTGATGTACAAGTCAGCTCAGGCTGGTCACAATGGGCAGGAACATAAGGTAGTAACATACACACTTATCTAGACTATGTTACTACCTCCACAGTGGGTAGGAACATGTAGGTAGTGTCATGCAACGATGTATTTATTAGCTTATAGACTCATTGTTTCTTGAAGTGTGTGATGTTCCGGTAACTTAGCTAGTTACCACAAGCACCTCACTCTTCATTAAATATATGCCACATAAGCAACGTTGTATTGAAATATGTGATGTTACTCCTAAGTTCCACCCCATTGGGACCAGCCTCAGGAACATTCATCTAAGAAGAATGTATTTCCCCCCTAAAAACTATGATAGGTTCATTCAAACTAAGTAGGTTAACTATCGTGTAATTGTATTATACTATAGGTACTAAAAAAAGATGCTTGCGTGCCTGTCAACTCGGTCAGCTGAATTCTTTTACTTCATTATTATTAAGTCTATGATCAGACGTGTCTGCGTTATGAAATACCTTTTAGGTTATGCTTGGCTCACGCAAAGATTGACGGAAGTTACTCGTACAGTCATGTGCAATGGTTTATTATCAAGAAAGGTTTTATTGAATACACATCATCAAATCAAGTTAATACGATAGCACGACAATTCTTAACTACAACATCTGAGATGCGCACGGCCAGAGCACCAAAAAGGAGCTCAAATGATAAGTGTCACACGTATGACACGAAGTACCACCACCCTGATATTTTTACAACTAAAATTGCCATACGGAAAAAATCCAAAAAAAATTGAAACTTGCCATCAAATAGAAAGTTGTCATGCTTCACAACTAAAGTTGTCATCCTCAGGTAACTGAAGTTGCCATCAAAAAATGTCAGAGCGGAATTGCTTCGTGCCACATGTGTGGCACTTATCAGGGTCCAAAAAGAACGAACTGAAGTCCCTAATATCAATATTGATGTTGGGTAAATACCCACTTGGCTAGTTGGAGTCAATGTGTGTGCATAACCACATTTTTTTAGAACGAAGGCACAAGAAGTGTCCGGCCTTAAATTAATAGAGCCCACAACAGGCAGAGTCAGAGTCGAAACAACTGGATACCAACAAACTACGTCCGTGACGGATAGAGAAGTAGCATTACATGGGGTATCGGCCCCCAACCCAAGAGCACGCAGGCTCTATCTAGATTACGCAAAAAGGCTCACACAGGAGCAGGTGATGCTCGGGCAACGACTTGGATGTTCTTGATGTGCTCCATCGCCTCGCTCATGATCTCAGAGTCATGTCGATTCCCTTACGGTGTCCACTGCTGCAAGAAGAGATGACATTTCAAAATGCAATCAGCCGGGCGAGACCGGTTTTTTTCTCGATTGCGAACTTGTTCCTAACAGTCCAAAAAGACCAGAGAAGCACCCCAACGCATACGCTATGTGGTAGGCTCTTAGAATGTTACAAAGCTCGACATTGGAGGTGGGGTTCCAAGATTGGTGAAAGGCCTCGCGCACCGCACTCGAAGGGAAACGAGCAAGGTGGCATCGGAAGAAAACATTGATGAAAATATACCCTAGAGGCAATAATAAAGTTGTTATTATTTTATATTTCCTTATTCATGATAAAGATTTATTATTCATGTTGTATTTACCGGAAACTTAAATACATGTGTGAATACATAAACAAAAACCGTGTCCCTAGTGAGCTTCTACTAGACTAGCTCGTTGATCAAAGATGGCTAAGATTTCCTAACCATAGACATGAGTTGTCATTTGATAACGGGATCACATCATTAGGAGAATGATGTGATGGACAAGACCCATCCGTGAGCATAGCATATGATCGTTCAGCCTATTTCTACTGCTTTCTTAATGTCAAATACATGTTTCTTCGACCATGAGATCATGCAACTCTCGGATACCGGAGGAATACCTTATGTGCTATCAAACATCACAACTTAATTGGGTGATCATAAAGATGCTCTATAGGTATCTCTGAAGGTGTCTGTTGGGTTGGCATGGATTAATACTGTGATTTGTCACTCCGTGTGACGGAGAGGTATCTCAGGGCCCTCTCGATAATACATCATCACAAGAAGCTTGCAAGCAAAGTGACTAAGGAGTTAGTACAAGATGATGTATTACAGAATGAGTAAAGAGACTTACCGGTAATGAGATTTAACTAGGTATGGAGATACCAACAATCGAATCTCGGGCAAGTAACATACCGACAGACAAAGGGAACTACGTATGTTGTCATAAAGTTCGACCGATAAAGATCTTCGTAGAATATGTAGGAACCAATATGGGCATCCAGGTCCCGCTATTGGTTAGTGACCGGAGAGTCGTCTCGGTCATGTCTACATCAGTCTCGAACCCGTAGGGTTCGCACACTTAACGTTCATTGACGATATAGTATTATATGAGTTATGTGAATTGATGACCGAATGTTGTTCGGAGTCCTGGATGAGATCACGGACATGAAGAGGAGCTCCGGAATGGTCCGGAGGTAAATATTAATATATAGGACGATGCTATTTGGTCACCGGAAAAGTTTCGGAATGAACCGGGTAATCGTTTGATCATTGGAGGGGTTCCGGGAGGCCCTATAGTTTATTGGGCCAAACGGGCCAACAATGGAGAGCACACCAGCCCACAGGGGGTTGGTGCGCCCCCACCTCATGGCGCCGGCCCTAGGGAAGGAAAGGGAGAGGGCTAGCCCACTCTTACCTTTTCTCCCACAAGAGAAAAAGGAAGGGGGCACCACCCCTCCCGCCTTCTCCTGGGCACAAGAAAAGGAAAGGGGCCGCGCCATAGGGCAGGCGCCAAAGGAGGCCGGCGGCCACCCTTGGGGCGCACCCTGGCTGCCTCCTCCTCCCCCACCTATATATATGTGAGGACGAGGAGGAAAAACAAACACCACAATCCCCAAGCCGTGTGCGGTGCCCCGTCTCCCTCTAGTTCTAGTTCCTCTTTCGTCCACGTCAGTTGTGCTTGGCGAAGCCCTGCGGATAGATTCACCACCATCGTCACCACACCGTCGTACTGTCGGAACTCATCTACTACTTCGTATCTCTTGCTGGATCGAGAAGGCGAGGACGTCATCGAGCTGTACGTGTACTGAACGCGGAGGTGCCGTAAGTTCGGTACTTGATCGGGACGGATCTTGAAGGTATACGACTATATCAACCACGTTGATAAATGCTTCCGCTTGTAGCGATCTTCAAGGGTATGAAGATGCTCTCGCCCTCTCGTAGCTATGCATCTCCATGGATCAATCTTGCGTGTGAGTAGATTTTTTTGTTTTCCATGCAACGTTAACCTTCTCCAACAAATGTGATTAGCGTCCTCACTTTCTTCGCACACAGCGCAGTGCATAAGTACATAACCCGTAAGGGAGGAAAAGAAATCTCCGCACTTAGGGTCATGTGGTTTCGACATATACATAGCAACGAAGAAAGCACAGTCGTGACAATAAGTAGTTGGGACCATATCTATTCCCCTGGACTAATTATAGCTGAAAGAATTAGGCCATGTTTGGTTTATAAGTTCTAGGACTTCTTCTAGTCCCAACTAAAAAATCTCTAGTCCCTAAAAAGTCTCTCCCTGTTTGTTTCTAGGGACTAAAAAGTCCCTAGTCCCTCCCTAGAGGTTATTAAATGACATGTAAAAGACCACGTTATCCCTATTAAACAACACCATGGGGCGGCGGGGCAATGGGTGCAGAGAGGGGAATTGTTGGAGAAGTCCCAAAAAGACTCTCCTTAAGAGTCTTCTTCATTTAGTCCCCAAAAGCAACTTTTAATCCCTGATAGTCCCTTCTATTTGGTGAAAAAGTCTCTAAGGGGGACTTTTTCTAGTCCCTACACCAAAAAGTCCCGGGAAACAAACACCCCCTTATTCATAAGGTGATACACAAATCTATGCAATTACATTGTGCTTGTTCGGCACACAGTTGATTGAACTGCACCTGGCCGGAGAGATGCATTTTCCAACTATTTATCTTCCAAACCTAACTAATTTTGGTATACATCTTCAAAGTTAAAGATATCAAAGTGAGTAGAAGAAATGCACTTCACCTTCCTTTTGCTACGCCATATGGTTTATTTACTTTTCTCTTAAAAATAGTGAGTAAATATCATAAAACTACTATAATTCGGATTAGGACTTCAAAAACTATCAGATTTTATTTTTTTGCTGATAACTACTAGCTCAGGGGTTGACTGTTTCAAAAAAACCAAATCACCGGGTGCTTTACATTTAATCGTGATTATGACATGTCGGTTTCACACCTAAACAAACAGTCCGTTTAACCATTTGGTTGACCGTTAACTTACAAGTGGGGCCCACGTGTCAGTGTCTCATGCTCATATTTGAATAAATATAATCTTAAATCGGCCAGTTCTTTTCCAAATATATAAATATGTCCTTACTTTTTTTTACAAAATAACCCCTATAAGCATTTCTAAAAAAAGTCAGGGTACTTGCAAAATTTCTAAAAAATAATCTGGTCGTTGCAAACATTTTGGAAAAGCAATCAAGTCCCTATGAAAATAATAATAAGCAATCAGGTCCATGTAGTCCATATACCCTGAAAACATCGGGGAGCACGAAGAAACCCTAATTCCACCGTCAGTAAGGGCATATTTCTCCCTAAGTAGTTTTGGTGATTGATGACAATGCATTTGCGGACTGATCGTGTACTCTAAGCTCATACAGGTATATCTCCCTTAGGCAAAAGACGATTGTTTGCCCCTCGGATTCTATGGAAGACGGTGTTTTCTTTTTTGCTCCTTGTCGGTGGCTTTGAGTAATAGGAGAGCCGTACTATTAAGAGGGGGTCCGCGTTGGAAAGGTTTGGGTAGAATCAACACGTACACATCCTACTCTCGCACCACCTTTCCTTGCTTCTCTGGAGGTCCAACCGGTTATTTGTCGTATATGCAAAACTGTGACTTCTTAACTGATCATCTGCCTGGCAAGCGGTAGTACCGCTCAACCAAGCGGTAGTACCGCGCAGATACACGGTAGTACCGCCTGACGACACGGTAGTACCGCTCTGACGGTAGTACCGCGTCTCCAAAGCGGTAGTACCGTGCATCTGGCCCAGGCGCTGATTCTAAGTACAGAAGTTGATGCGGAAGTAATTTTTTACTTCCGCATCCAATGCGGTAGTACCGCTTAACCCAAGCGGTAGTACCGTGTCGCATTTTGCTACCATCGTTTTCCATGCGGATGTAGCCACGGATGTAATTTATTTCATCCGTGGTTGTCAATCATGTCGCACTCTTTTGCCTAAGCGGTAGTACCGCTCTCAAAGCGGTAGTACCGCTCAGCCAGCGGTAGTACCGCAACTCATGCGCGGTACTACCGCTCTCTGCGGGCTGAAAACTCTAATAACGGTTGGATTTGTTCCCCCACTATATATAGGGGGTCTTCTTCTCCACGAAGACTCACCTCTTCCCCCACTACTCCATTGTTGCTCCAAAAGCTCCATTTTCGCCCGATCTCTCTCCCTAGCCAATCAAACTTGTTGATTTGCTCGGGATTGCTTGAGGAGGCATCGATCTACACTTCCACCAAGAGATATTTGATTCTCCCCACTAATCCCTTGCGGATCTTGTTACTCTTGGGTGTTTGAGCACCCTAGACGATTGAGGTCACCTCGAAGCCATATTCCATTGTGGTGAAGCTTCGTGGTTTGTTGGGAGCCTCCAAGTTGTGGAGATAGCCCCAACCTTGTTTGTAAAGGTTCGGTTGCCGCCTTCAAGGGCACCACTAGTGGAATCACGGCACCTTGCATCGTGTGAGGGCGTGAGGAGAATACGGTGGCCCTAGTGGCTTCTTGGGGAGCATTGTGCCTCCACACCGCTCCAACGGAGACGTACTTCCCCACAAAGGGAAGGAACTTCGGCAACACATCCTCGTCTCCACCGGTTCCACTTGTGGTTATTTCTTATCTTTACTTTTGCATGCTTTATTTGTTCAACTCCTATAGCATGCATGTGTAGGTGTTATCCTTCTTCCTTTTAATTGTCTTCCTAGTAGAACATCTAGACAACTTATTTTGTCGCTTAATTTTAAAGTGGTTAAGAAAAGTTAAAAATTGTTAGTTGCCTATTCACCCCCCCCCCTCTAGTCAACCATATCGATCCTTTCGATTGGTATCAGAGCCTCGTCTCTTTTTAAGGACTTTACCGTCCGAAGAGTATGGTTGACAATGTAGTCGAGACGGAGGACCATTCTGGTGGAAATCCGTCCTTGCCTACATCAGATGGGGGAGCCTCGGTCTCTCGTGAGGAGTTCAATGTGGCCTTGACCACATTGAAAGAATCACTAGCGAGCGAGGTCAAAGGCATGTTTAAAGAATTGCTTGAGGGGCTTAAATTATCCACCTCACCGTTGGAAGTGGGTCGTCCCGCTACCAACGTGTCGGAGGCTAATCCCGACAAGGGAGAAGCTAGTAGTGAGCAAGCCCCGGTCACTAAGAATGGGAGTGGGAAATTTGCCCAATCAGCTCCTCCTACTCACTATGGAGGACCCGTTCCCACACCACATTTAAATTCTGTTGGGCCCCCTCCCAAGTTTGTTAAAAATACTGATTTTGCTACTTGGGTTTTTCGCTTCAAACGTCATATCAATCATTGTTCCACTAACCTTTGGAGAATCATTGAGCAAGGTTTTTATCCGTATGATCCCGACAACATGACTCCAAGAGAGACTACAGATCATCAGTTCAACGAGTCCGCTCTTTGCATTCTTCAAGATTCCATCCCTCCTGAAGACATTGCACACCTTCGACCCTTCACTGTTGCCAAGGAAGCTTGGGAGCATGTCGGCACGATGTACAAGGGAAGCACCAGTATTCAACGCTCCAACTATGAAGTGGTGCAAGATGAAGCTGATGATTTTGCTATGATCGAAGATGAAGATCCTCGTGAACTTTATCGAAGATTAACTATTCTTGCAGTGTCTCTTCGAGATCATGGTAGTAAGGATACGGATGACAATTGGATCAAGCGCAAGTTCCTCAAGGCCATGATGCCCTATCATAATGCCATGTCCTCTGTCATTCGTCAAAGACCGGACTTCCACACTTTATCCTCAAATGAAGTGTTGGATGAATTTGTTGCCATGAGGATCCTGGACGTGACCGCCGACAATGCGGTCTTAAGAGCTCAACGATCCAAGAAGCCTAATCTTGCTCTGAAGGCCAAGGCTTGTGTGGAAGAGGAGGAAGTGGAAGATGATGATGAGTGTTGCCCCGAGGACACCAAATATGCCTATCATGAGCACATGGCTCTTGCTTCAAGGCAATTCTGGGGCAAGAAGAACACAAGATCCAACTTTAACAGGAACAACTCTAGTGGGAACAAAGGGAAGCAACGATTAAGGACATGCTTCAACTGTGGAAATGTAAGTCACTTCATTGTGGATTGCCCATATGAGAAGAGAGAAGACTTTGGAGGCAAGCTTATTCGGAAGGACAAGTCAAAGTCCTTTCCCAACAAGAACAACTTCATCAAGAAGACTCCTCCGAAAGTGTTGGTGGCTCAAGAAGAATATGTGGAGGATGATGATAATGATGAAGACGATGAGGTGACCACTATGGCCACAATTGCAATTGCAACCACTCCGCACTCATCTCTCTTCGACTCACCAAACGAGAACATCACCGCCAAGTGTCTCATGGCCAAAGCCACCAACAAGGTAACCCCAAACATCAATACTACTATCTCGTCTAATCCTTCATTGACCAATTGTATTGATGAGGGTGAGGGTGTTAAGGAGGGAGAAAATGAATTTGAGTTGTTCATGAAAAATCTCAAGGGCAAACCCAAGAAGCATTTTGTTGCTCTCTTGGAACAACTCGGTGAGGCCAATGACATGATCGAGGCTCACGAGGAAACCATTACCAAAATGGAAGGACATAGTCGAGACTATGCCGATGAGATATCGGATATCTCTAATGCCCTAGATGAAGAGCGTGGTCTTCGTTTGGCTCTTGAGGAGTCACACAACGATGGTCATGCTAAATTAAAGAAAGATCTTGATCATTCCTTAGTTGTCTCTCGCGTCCTTAACTCCGAGAAGGCAAAACTTGAGGTTGACCATGCTAAACTCAAAGAGGAGTTTGACATACTTGACAAGGCTCACAAGGCCTTGAAAGGAATGCATGCTACTCTCAAGGAGTCTCATGATCAACTCCAAGTTTTGCTAACCAAGGAAAAGGCTATCTTTCCTCGCATGGTTTTGATTGATAATGCAAATGCTACTAATCCATGTTGCGAGCATGTGTATCTTGTTGAAGAGAATGCCGAGTTGAAGAAGCAACTCGAGAAAGGCCTTGTGACTTGCATACAAGGTGAGAAGAACCTCAACGCCCTTTTGAGCAATCAAAAGGAAGTTGTGGGAAAGGAAGGAATTGGGTTTGCTCCTAAGCCCAAGAAGAAGAAGAATGACAAGACCAAGCAACCACCCCCTCTCCGACAATCCTTTGTGAAAGAAGGAGAGGGCACGTCTACCAAGAAGAAAAGTGGTGGTGTCAAGAAAAACTCCACCATACCATCTGATACGTCCAAAACGTATCTATAATTTCTGCTTGCTCCATGCCACTTTTGGGTGATATTGCTATGATATTCATACACTTCCATACACTTTTGATCATATTTGGACTAACTTACTAATCCAGTGCACCCTAGTGCCAGTTTCTGTTTTCGGCTGTTTTTGTATTTCAGGTTTTCACATTACGAGAACTGCCAGGAAAAATCCAGAAAAATTATATAAAAAATCAGCGTTCCGGAAACAACCGTGCGTCCGAAGGGCAGCCGGGGGGGGCCACCAGGGCCCCAGGCGCCCTGGCGGCGCCCCCCTGGGCCGCGCCGGGGGGGGGGGGCGCCTGGGCCCCCCGATGCTCCCCTTTGGCATATATTTAAAGCGTCCTCCGAAACCCTCAGAACAGGAACTCTTTTCGCGATCCCATCTCTGTTCCCCCGCCGCCGCCGCTTCCAAGATCGGGAGCACCAGGAGAAATCTTCCCGGCACCCTGCCGGAGGGGAGGATCACCACCGGGAGCTTCTCCACCATCATGGACGCCTCCCGGATGACTCGTGAGTAGTCTCCCTTGGACCATGGGTCCATGACTAGTAGCTATGTGATGTTCTCCTTCCGTTCTTGTGCTTCACTAATTAGTCCTCGTGAGCTGCCCTACATGATCGAGGCACATATGTAATCCTTATGCCGTTGCTATGTTGAGTTTGCTGGGATCCGATGGATTATGAGATTATGTTCAGATTGATCTTGAGTAATATATTTGATCTACCTCTTTTATATTTATGTTCATAAGTAATTCTTGCATGTTCTCCGTTGTTATTTATTGCGTTGGCCAAGTAATACGTAGTGACTCCAAGAGGGAACGTTATGCTCGATTGTGGGTTCATGCCCCTCGATGACTAGCTTGAGTGACAGAAACATGAGTCTAGGGGATGTGCTGTTGCCACAAGGGGGAAAACAACGGTGCTTGTGCCCGCGGGTGCAAGGATTGTTTACTTTACGCAAAGTTCTTTTAATGCAGTTGTCTGTTGCATTGAGTTTACACTATGGGTGGGACTCGCAACTTAATACCAGCGAGATGTTCTGGATAGATATCTCAAGGTGGATGATTAGTAGTAGATATTGATGGATTTCGGTCTACTTACTTTGGCGTACCGCCCATGCTTTGAACCTCAACCTTTCTTGCAATGTAGTCAGCATTGGTTTGCGTTCGTGGTCCTGTCAATTGCCCAGCTGTAATTCGTTTACCTCACATAGCTGATTTATCGTCTTTTGGGAGAGAGACATCACTAGTGAACATCATGTGACTCCGGTCCATATTACCATCATTGTTCACATCCGCTATTTACTTCTCGCTTTTACTTACTATTGCAAAACACTATCTATCACTACTATCATTGCTTTTAATCCTTTGTGAACTACAAGGCCGAAGGGATTGACAACCTCTCTGTACTCGTTGGGAGCAAAGTTATTTGTATCTGTGTGCAGGTCCACGTTGATTGCTAATTGCGCCGTTAGCAGTTGACACCTACCTGTTGAACCTAGGAGTCTCTGGGGATTCGATCCTTGGCATCTTTGCTAAGGGAAAGCACTTCTACATACTGCATCTTACACCTTCCACTTGGGGTAACCAACGAGGGGTTCGAGGCCCATCAAGGAGTATTTTCTGGCGCCGTTGCCGGGGACTCCACTCTTCAGGATAGGGGAGTTGCATGCTATCTTTTACCTTTGCTTTTTAGTCTTGTTAATTTACCTTTCAGTTTTTGCTTTTGTACCCTTTTATCGAAAATCACAAAAATAGTTATCTTGCTTGCTTGCTACTATGGGTTCCACCGAGAACACCAAGTTGTGTGACTTCACTAGTCACAACAACGATGACTTTATCAGCACACCTATCACTACACCTGCCACTTAAGCACCTTCATATGAAATTAAACCTGCTTTACTGAACTTAGTCATGAAAGATCAATTCTCCGGTGCTGGAGATGATGCTGCTTTACACTTAAACAACTTTGTTGAACTTTGTGATATGCAAAAGTACCAAGAAATAGATGGTAATATTGTTAAGCTTAAGCTTTTTCCTTTCTCTTTGAGAGGAGGAGCTAAAATTTGGTTTCAGTCTTTGCCTAGAAATAGCATAGATTCATGGGACAAGTGCAAAGATGCTTTTATTGGAAAATACTATCCACCTGCTAAAATTATCCAACTTAGAAGTAACATAATGAATTTTAAACAATTGGATAATGAACACGTTGCCCAAGCTTGTGAACGTATGAAATCTCTTATCAAGAACTGCCCTACTCATGGTTTGACTACTTGGATGGTTATCCAAACTTTTTATGCAGGCTTGAACTTTACCTCGCAGAACTTGTTAGATTCGGCCGCGGGAGGAACTTTTATGTCAACTACACTTGGTGCTGCCATGAAGCTTCTCGATGAGATGATGACCAACTATTCCCAATGGCACACCGAACGCGCTCCAACAGGTAGGAAGGTAAACTCTGTCGAGGAGATTTCCTCCTTAAATGAAAAAGTTGAGTTGATCATGTCTCTACTTTCTAAGCAATCTACTGTTGATCCTCGTGATGTTCCTTTAAATTCTTTGATTGCTCAAGAACAAGTTGATGTGAACTTTATCTCTAGAAACAATTTTAACAACAATGCTTATAGGAGTAACTTTGGTAACAATCCTAGACCATTCCCCTCTAATTCTTATGGGAACAACAATGCTTATCCTATCACCAAGAACTCCGCTACTGAACTAGAGATTATGCTTAAAGATTTCATCACTACCCAAAAAGCCTTTAATAAGAGTGTAGAAGAAAAACTACATAAACTAGATGATCTTTCTTTTAAGGTAGACCATTTAGCCAATGAGGTAAAATTGCTAAAAATTGAAACTTCTCCTCTTAAGGAGAGGGAAGTCATTCCTATAAATGCTACTCAAGTGCAAATTAATGAAAATATTAGGATGATGGCTAAACTTAAAGAGAGATGGGCTAGAGAAAGGGAGGAAGAGGATAGAATTAAGAGCCTTCCTACCCACCACACTGTTGCTACTATCCAAGTTATTGAGGATGTTCAAACTCTTAGCACCCAATGTACTCCTAGTCCCAATGGACCTATTAATGGTGATGCTATGACTATAGAAACTACCAAACATGTGAACCTAAAGGATACTACTACCACTTTACTTGATGCTCGTGACCTTGATTTTGATAATTGCACTCTTACCGAAGTTATTGATTTCCTTCACAAGATGTCTAGAGACCCCCGCACTAGCACGCTTAACCTTGCCTTCACAGAGCATATCACTAATGCTCTCATCAAAGCTAGGGAGGAGAAACTTAGAGTAGAAGCCTCCATACCTAGAAAGCTAGAATATGGTTGGGATCCTATGATAAAAATTAATTTGAATGACTTCTCTTGCTATGCATTGTGTGATGTTGGAGCTAGTACCTCTGTTATGCCCAAAAGGATATATGATATGCTTAAATTGAAACCTTATGATTCTTGTTCTTTTGGTGTTCGTCTCGTTGATTCTTCCATAAAGAAACCTTTGGGGAGGATCGATGATATTTTTATTGTTGTTAATGATAATTATGTTCCCGTTGATTTCACTATTATGGATATTGAATGTGATCCTTCATGTCCAATTATTTTGGGACGTCCCTTTTTACGCACCGTTGGTGGTATCATTGACATGAAAGAGGGTAATATAAAATTTCAGTTTCCTCTCAAGAAAGGGATGGAACACTTCCCTCGAAAGAAGATCAAGTTACCTTTTGAGTCCGTTGTACGGGCTAGTTATTCTTTTACTCTTGATAAAACTTGATCTATATGCATTATGCCTAGCTTAAAGGCATAAAAGAAAGCGCTTTTGGGAGGCAGACCACATGAATAAATTTTTTGCTTTTGTTGAGTCTTGATGTTGTTTACTGCTGTAGCATCATCATTGTATCTTTACTTTTCATATTTGTGCCAAGTATAGCCTCTGATTGCTAGAAAGTTCAAAAGTTGTGAGGTGCTGTCCAGGAAACAGATTCTGTCCTTGGATAGAAAAATTCGTATAAAATCACCAGATCATCTTTTTGGTCTGAATTTTTTCGACAGCGTTCTCTATATAATTGTCTTTCGTGCATCTGTTCTGAGTTTTTTGATTTGAGTTGCAGAAGTATCCCGAACAGATCGATTACTACCTGCTGTTCTGTTTTTCACAGATTCTGTCCTGTTTTGCCTTTCCTTCAGTTTGCAAACCAAGAGCTTGCTTTTTCTTTGCAAAAACCTTTTGGCAATCTTGAGAAACAGTAGAACTTCAAGAATATCTTTATTTCCAGCAAGGTATAATTATTTTATTAAGGGTACTAACCTCGCTAATCAGATTATTATGAGTTATGTATGAAGGGAGTTTTCAAGTGTGCGAGGGAAGATGATAAAAAGATTCAGGAGTGTCAAGCGCTCAAGCTTGGGGATGCCCCCGTGCACCCCCAAGAAATATTCAAGGAGACTCAAGCGTCTAAGCTTGGGGATGCCCCCGTGCATCCCCTTCTCCATCAACATTATCAGTTTGTCTTTCGTTTCGCTATATTTTTATCACTTCATGTGTTATGTGCTATGCTTGGAGCGTCTTGCTTTTAGTTTTCTTTTTAGTTTTTCATAACGAGTCAGAACTCAGCATTCCTTTATGTGGGAGAGAAACACGCTCCACTTCTACCTAGAATATAACATAGAATTTTCATGTCTATCTTTATTGTGTGTGTTCTTTGTCTTTTAAATAGCTACTATCATGCTCTGCTCTTAGTATTCATGCTTATCCTTTCCAAGAGCTTTTATTTAGTTGGTTGCTTGAACTCTCTTTAATTATCATGCTCACCTTATTAAGAGAGTTTGCTTCCGTTGCATTGGTTAATATGTCTATGATAAGGATGCTACGTGTATAATGGTGCTTAGTAGTTCAGGTTTTCTTATGGTTAGTCTCAAATAGCTGGGGGATTCCCAATGTGTTATTGGAATACCAACTTGATTTGTTTGCCTATGATGTGGTATGGTTTAGTAATATCTTCCTTCGAGAATTTATTTTGATTGACTTGGCGTATGCTCACGCATATTTAAGACTGTAAAGAAAGTCTGTCAAGCCTTGATGATCTTTTATTTCTGAGTAGCGATATAACTACCATGCCTGATTCAATGTTGCTTTGTCGCTCTGCATGATTATGACCGTCATTGCTCTCTTAGTTGGTCGCTCCCAGTCTTTTGCTAACCTCCATCTGTACTAAGCGGAATTACTGCTTGTGCATCCATATCCTTTTAAACCAGTTATGCCATACGAGTCCACCATACCTACCTATATGTGGTATTCACCGCCACTCCAATTAATTACATGTGCTACCTTTAAAACCCTCAATCTTTGCAATATATAGCTCATGGGAAAGTAGCTTAAAAACTATTGTGGTAAAGAATATGTTGCTTATGTATCTTATTTCTTATAAGTTGCTCGCTGAGCGGTAACCATGTTTTTGGGGACGCCATCAACTGTCACACTTTTGTTGAATATCATGTGAGTTGCTATGCATGTTCGTCTTGTCTGAAGTAAGGGTGATTTGCCGTGGGTTGAATAAGTATGCATATTGTTAGAGAAGAACATTGGGCCGCCAACCAAAGCCATGTATCATGGTGGAAGTTTTAGCTTGGACCTTAATCCTCAATCTCTTATGAGAATATGCTTATGCATTAAAGAGGAATCCATCATCTATTTTCTATGTTGTCCCGGTATGGACGTCCTCAAGTTGAGATATATCAAAAATGAGAAATCAAATGCGATTTATCTCCTTGGACCTTTGTACAGGTGGCATAGAGGTACCCCATTGTGACACTTGGTTGAAACATATGTAATGCAATGATAACCCATGGAAATCCAAGCTAATTAGGACAAGGTGCGAGCACTATTGGTATTCGATGCATGAGGCTTGCAACTTATAGGATGTCTTATGCATGACACATATGAAGTACTACTACCGTTGACAAAATTGCTTCTATAAAAAGCTCTAGCACATAACCATTCTTTTACTTTTATGTTGAGTCTCCACCTTCTTTTAAAAGCACCAACTACTGAGAGCATGATTGTCATTCTGAGTGTAATGTGCATTGTCCCAAAGTAGCATTGTCTTTTGCATGGTTGTGATATCGTTTATTTTGAAATCATTGTATCTAGTCATCACTTAAACCTTGAAGGTGCCCCTGCATTTATGTTTTGCATCACTAAAGGGGGCAAGCTAGATATCACTTTATCATATTTGTACATCATGTTCATTGCAAATCTTTTCGATGTTTCAGTTTCATGTTGTAAAACTTTCAGTCATTTGTGATTTTCTCTTGAGGCAACTTAATTACTATAGAATCATTGTCTCATAAGCTTTTGTCATATGACTATGAGAAAGTCCTATATGGTCAATAGCATGTCACCACAGAAATTATTCTTGTTATCATTTACCTACTCGAGGACGAGCAGGAATTAAGCTTGGGGATGTTGATACGTCCAAAACGTATCTATAATTTTTGCTTGCTCCATGCCACTTTTGGGTGATATTGCTATGATATTCATACACTTCCATACACTTTTGATCATATTTGGACTAACTTACTAATCCAGTGCACCCCAGTGCCAGTTTCTGTTTTCGGCTGTTTTTGTATTTCAGGTTTTCACGTTACGAGAACTGCCAGGAAAAATCCAGAAAAATTATATAAAAAATCAGCGTTCCGGAAACAACCGTGCATCCGAAGGGCAGCCGGGAGGGCCACCAGGGCTCTAGGCGCCCTGGCGGCGCGCCCCCCCTGGGCCGCGTCGAGGGGGCGCCTGGGCCCCCCGAAGCTTCCCCGATGCTCCCCTTTGGCATATATTTAAAGCGTCCTTCGAAACCCTCAGAACAGGAACTCTTTTCGCGATCCCATCTTTGTTCCGCCATCGCCGCCGCTTCCAAGATCGGGAGCACCAGGAGAACTCTTCCCGGCACCCTGCCGGAGGGGAGGATCACCACCGGGAGCTTCTCCACCACCATGGACGCCTCCCGGATGACTCGTGAGTAGTCTCCCTTGGACCATGGGTCCATGACCAGTAGCTATGTGATGTTCTCCTCCCGTTCTTGTGCTTCACTAATTAGTCCTCGTGAGCTGCCCTACATGATCGAGGCACATATGTAATCCTTATGCTGTTGCTATGTTGAGTTTGCTGGGATCCGATGGATTATGAGATTATGTTCAGATTGATCTTGAGTAATATATTTGATCTACCTCTTTTATATTTATGTTAATAAGTAATTCTCGCATGTTCTCCGTTGTTATTTATTGCTTTGGCCAAGTAATACGTAGTGACTCCAAGAGGGAACGTTATGCTCGATTGTGGGTTCATGCCCCTCGATGACTAGCTTGAGTGACAGAAACATGAGTCTAGGGGATGTGTTGTTGCCACAAGGGGGAAAACAACGGTGCTTGTGCCCGCGGGTGCAAGGATTGTTTACTTTACGCAAAGTTATTTTAATGCAGTTGTCTGTTGCATTGAGTTTACACTATGGGTGGGACTCGCAACTTAATACCAGCGAGATGTTCTGGATAGATATCTCAAGGTGGATGATTAGTAGTAGATATTGATGGATTTCGGTCTACTTACTTTGGCGTACCGCCCATGCTTTGAACCTCAACCTTTCTTGCAATGTAGTCAGCATTGGTTTGCGTTCGTGGTCCTGTCAATTGCCCAGCTGTAATTCGTTTACCTCACATAGCTGATTTATCGTCTTTTGGGAGAGAGACATCACTAGTGAACATCATGTGACTCCGGTCCATATTACCATCATTGTTCACATCCGCTATTTACTTCTCGCTTTTACTTACTATTGCAAAACACTATCTATCACTACTATCGTTGCTTTTAATCCTTTGTGAACTACAAGGCCGGAGGGATTGACAACCTCTCTGTACTCGTTGGGAGCAAAGTTATTTGTATCTGTGTGCAGGTCCACGTTGATTGCTAATTGCGCCGTTAGCAGTTGACACCTACTTGTTGAACCTAGGAGTCTCTGGGGATTCGATCCTTGGCATCTTTGCTAAGGGAAAACACTTCTACATACTGCATCTTACACCTTCCACTTGGGGTAACCAACGAGGGGTTCGAGGCCCATCACCATCAAACATGGCCGGCGATTTTAATCCTTCATATGTTTTATGTCGTGCCAGTGATGGTCATGTGTTTGCTAAATTTGTTGGTTCTTCTTATGAGCACATTGAATGGTCCATTTGGGTTCCTAAGACCCTTGTTACTAACCTCAAAGGACCCATTACCAAATGGGTACCTAAATCCAAGCATTGATCTATTGTAGGAGTTTGCTTCCGGTGGGGGATCATGGTTGCTCGATAGCGGAGCCACAAATCATATGACCAGAAGCAAAGACTTGGTGGTGGACGTGCATCTCAGCTCATCTATGGCCACCAACGTCGAATGGGGTGATGCTTCATCTTCTAAGGTATTGGGACTTGGCAAGGTTGTTGTCTCTCATGATCTCACGATCGAGAAGCCATGCTTGTTGAGTCCCTTGCATACAATTTACTTTCTGTTCGCCAACTTGCACTCATGGGCTTTGCTACATTCTTTGATATTGATACTGTGGCCCTCTTGTGGAGCAAGACTCTTAAAGTAGCCTATGTTGGGCATGTTGAGAACGGCCTTTATGTGGCTAACTTCTCAAAGCAACCCACTAAGGTCGCGACATGCCTAATGGCTAAAGTTGATGTGGGATGGCTTTGGCATCGCCGTTTGGCCCACGTCAATATGAGATCTTTGCAAAGTCTTCTCAAGGGGGATCATGTCCGAGGACTAACAAATGTTAGCTTTGCCAAAGATCGTGCTTGCAGGGCATGCATTGAAGGGAAATTACATGAGAAGGCTCACCCTCCCACGACTATCATCTATTCAAAGAGACCCCTAGAGCTCCTCCACATGGACCTCTTTGGGCCTCCATTTTTTGATAGTCTTGGGGGTAGAAAGTATTGCTTGGTGATTGTGGATGATTACTCAAGATACACCTGGGTATACTTCTTCAAGAAGAAGAGTGAGACCCAACAAACCGTCATCAACTTTGCAAATGAAGCTCAACGACAACATGAAGCAAAGATTTTGATGATCAGAAGTGACAACGGCACCGAGTTCAAGAACTACACCTTGGATGAATTTCTTGGTGATGAGGGGATCAAACATCAATATTCAGCCCCATATACCCCTCAACAAAATGGTGTAGCGGAGAGAAAGAACCGAACTCTAATGGATGCTGCAAGAACCATGATGGCTGAGTTCAAGTCTCCATACAACTTTTGGGCCGAAGCCATCAACACCGCTTGCCATGCATCAAATCGTCTCTATCTCCGCAAAGGCTTGAACAAAACTCCGTATGAGATTCTTACTGGTAACAAGCCCAATCTCAAGTACTTCCGAGTATTCGGGTGTAAGTGTTTTATTCTCAAGAAAGGTGTTCGTTTGTCTAAATTTGAATCTAGAGCTCATGAGGGCATATTTGTTGGTTATGCTACAAACTCTCATGCTTACCGTGTCCTCAACAAGTCCACTGGACTCATAGAGGAGACGAGTAACATAGAGTTTGATGAAAATAACGGCTCCCAAGTGGAGCAAAGTGGTACTTGTGATGCAGGTGATGAAATTCCTCCTCAAGCCATAAGAAGAATGGGTGTTGGATATATCCTACCCATTGAGGAACCCCTTGTGGCCGAAGGAGAAGGACAATGTTCCACTCAAGTGGAACCATCACCAACCCAAGACCCACACGCTTCCGAAGAACAAAGTGAAGGCCCTCAACCTGATGAACAAGGCCAAGTGCAAGATCAATCTCAAGCTGGTGAAGAACCACCAATTGATGCACAAGGCCAAGTTCAGTCCCTCGAGCAAGATCAAGGTCAAGAGGAAGCTCAAGATCAAGATCTAGCTCCTGACGACGCTCAAGATGATCAACTCAGTGCTCCTCAGTTATCACTTGAAGAGCAATTAGAGCGTCGTGCTGCAAAAGTTGCCTCCAGGCTTGCTTCCAACAAGCATCACATTGAGAACTTTTTAGGAAGCATCAAAAGGGGGGTAAGCACTCGTAGACAATTAGCAAACTATTGTGCTCATCAAGCTTTTGTCTCCTGTGTTGAACCTCAGAAGGTTTACGAGGCGCTCGAAGACCCTGATTGGCTCAATGCCATGCATGAAGAACTCAATAACTTCGAGCGCAACAAAGTGTGGCGTCTGGTGCCAAGACCAAAGGAGAACCATAATGTCATTGGAACCAAATGGATCTTTAAGAACAAGCAAGATGCCCATGGCATTGTCATCCGCAACAAGGCACGTCTGGTGGCTCAAGGCTACTCCCAAGTCGAGGGTATCGACTACGGTGAAACCTTTGCCCCCGTTGCTCGTCTTGAATCCATTCGTTTGTTGCTTGCCTATGCTTCCCATCATAACTTTAAATTGCAACAAATGGATGCGAAAAGTGCATTTCTTAATGGTCCCATTAATGAGTTGGTGTATGTTAAACAACCCCCGGGGTTCGAGGATCCTAAGTTCCACAATCATGTGTATCAACTCGATAAGGCACTCTATGGCCTTAAACAAGCCCCACGAGCGTGGTATGAGCACCTTACCGAGTTGTTACAAGATCGTGGGTTTGAAATTGGGAAAATCGACCCCACTCTTTTTACTAAGAAGGTCAAAGGGGAGTTGTTTGTATGCCAACTATATGTTGATGATATTATCTTTGGTTCTCCTAACAAAGCTTTCAATGATGAGTTCGCCGCACTCATGACCACACATTTTGATATGTCCATGATGGGAGAGTTGAAGTACTTCCTTGGATTTGAGATCAAGCAAAGAAGAGAAGGCATCTTCATCAAACAATCCAAGTATACTCAAGACATGCTCAAGAGGTTCAATCTTAGTGATGTCAAGCCGGCTACTACTCCGATGCCAACCAAATGCCAACTTAACATCGATCCCAATGGTAAAGCGGTGGATCAAAAGGTATATCGCTCTATGATCGGATCCTTGCTTTACCTTTGTGCATCTAGACCGGATATTATGTTGAGTGTGGGAATTTGTGCACGGTTTCAAGCCTCACCTAAGGAGAGTCACTTTGTGGCTGTCAAGCGAATCTTTCGATACTTGGCTCATACCCCAAACTTTGGCTTATGGTACCCAAGAGGAGCAAATTTCAACCTTGTTGGTTTCTCTAATTCTGACTGGGCGGGAGACAAAGTGGATAGGAAGTCCACCTCGGGAGGGTGCCAATTTCTTGGTTGCTCTCTTGTTAGTTGGTCTTCCAAAAAGCAGAGTTGTGTATCTCTCTCGTCCACCGAAGCAGAATATGTGGCCGCTGGCAGTTGCTTTGCTCAACTCTTATGGATGAGGCAAACTTTAAAGGATTACGGTGTCACTTGTGACAAAGTGCCTCTTTGGTGTGACAATGAAAGTGCCATCAAGATTTCTCTCAACCCGGTGCTACACTTCAAGACGAAGCATATTGAGATTCGGTATCACTTCATCCGGGATCACATAAGGCAAGGAGAAATCGAGCTTCACTACGTCAACACTCATGATAACCTTGCAGATATCTTCACGAAGCCTCTGGATGAAGCAAGATTTCGCGAGTTAAGGCATGAGCTAAATATCATCGATTTGAGCAATCTGGTTTGAATCTGTGCGCACACACTCCTCACACTCGAGATAGCTATCTTGTCTAGATGTAGGCATGGACTTAGGGGGAGTACTGTTCTCTCAATGAACTATTCCTCCCCCTATTATGCATAAACTAACCAAATCTTTATCATTTGCCATACATAGTTGGCTTAAATGCTTCAAGTCGAGTATTGATAATGGGCCCAAGGATAATTCTTCGTGGTGCCATATCTATAAAACTCAAACATAGGTGGCCTCGGCCACCGCCCTCTTATGAGGAGTTATGTTACTTGTTTTGCTTGTGCACGTAGTTGTTTTACTCTCTTTAGTGCTTAAAAGCCTCTTGTCATTTCGTGCATTCTCTTGAGGGAGCGGTACTACCGTGATCGATTACGATACTACCGCAAAAGACTTACGGTACTACCGCACATCCAGCACGGCAGTAATTTTTTACTGCCGCTGGTAGGGCAGTACTACCGCCTGGAGAGCGGTACTACCGCGCAAGCGGTACTACTGCAATGACCGCGGTACTACCGCTCATATTCGAACGAGTGGGGGTTATAAGCAGGCAGGGGGAGTTCCATCTCCTCCATACCCATTCACTCCTAACCCCCACGTCGTCCCTGTCTCTCTCTCTCAAGAACGCCGCCGGAGGACCTCGTCGGATCTCCTCCCTCGGCCACTCTCCTCGCATTCCGACCGGTGGGATCGATCCCCACCGCGCCCTCTTGCCATGGATGAAGGTTTCTCCCCTTTTCCCTCTTCTTGTTGCCTTGCTTTTGTTTTAGGGTTAGGGGAGATGCTTAGTGTTCTTGTGTTCTTCGTGTTCTTATCCATGGATGCTTAGGATATGGGAGAGTGTTTGTGCACTAGAAATACGATTTTGCTTGTTGCTACCAAGATACTATGATCAGCCGTAGTACCGTTAGTCGATCTCTTTGTCCGTTTCTAGATCTGTTCTTCTCAGATCTGTTTCGTGCGGTACTACCGCTGGAGAACCACGGTACTACCGCACGATCCGGTCCAGATCTGATCTATCCTGAGCGGTACTACCGCTGTTCTCAGCGGTACTACCGCTCGGGCGGAAGTAAAAATCTAGTACCGCCTGCCGAGCGATACTACCGCGCCCCAACGCGGTACTACCGCTCCGCATGCAGCACTAAAGTTTTACTTCCGCTCCTTCTTGCGGAAGTAAAATCTTACTACCGCAATGTATGCGGTACTACCGCATCCATATGCGGTACTACCGCTTACCGTGCGGTACTAATTTTTTAGTTCCGCTTCTTCTTGCGGAAGTAAAATATTACTTCCGCTCCTTCTTGCGGAAGTAAAATCTTACTACCGCAACGTATGCGGTACTACCGCATCCATATGCGGTACTACCGCTTACCTTGCGGTACTAATTTTTTAGTTCCGCTTCTTCTTGCGGAAGTAAAATATTACTACCGCAACGTATGCGGTACTACCGCATCCGTCATACGGTACTACCGCTTACCCTGCGGTACTAATTTTTTACTTCCGCGTAGGGTCAGCAGTACTACCGCTTGTGTCATATTTTCTTCGTCGCATGATCACTTTCCTATTTCTCCTGGTTTCTTGTGTTTATCGAGGCTTTGACATTGATTCTTCTTGTGTTTGTGTTGTTGTGGTCTTGTGTTTGTGTTTTAGGTGGTGGCTCCGGTTTCGAGGGTCGTCGTACCAACCCTGTCCGCGACACTGGATCTAAGCGTATGCGTACCCCAAGTGATGTGCCAGAGGGCTCCAATCCACAGCGCAGGTACAAGACTGCAGCCAACAAGCGTAAGGAATCCTCAGTGTCTATGGAGGAGATGCCCACTGCTGAGTTCATGTCACGAAGGAAGCTCAACCCATATGGAGAACCCCGTGAGCACTTTCCTGGAGATGATATCTTCTAGACCAAGCAGCAGTTTCGCATCTACCATGAGGTGCTCAAGACCAAGACCAACCTTTATGTGGATGCTCACTGGGTGGATGTGGATCACATGAGGAAGGACAAGAACCGGGCATACTTTGCAGAGGCTCTTGATCTGATCGAGCAGTTGGGCCTGGAGCACATCATGACCTTCCAGAATGACTTTGATCCAGAGATTATTGCTCAGTTCTATGCCTCTGTCAATTTCCAAACCAAGGAGGATCGCCCCATGACATGGATGACCAATGGTCACAAGATGACCTCTTCTTGGAAGGAGTTCATGGATCTTCTTCAGATACCTGATGAGGGTCTCCACAACCCAATTGGTTTTCGACCTCACGCCAATCCTGAATCTGCAAACAAAGACAGGCTGCTTCCATTTTATGAGGAAAAGACTCTTGCTAGTGGCAAACAGACATGGGTATTGAACCCCTTCTTGGACATCATGTATCGGATCTTTCGCAACACTCTGTTCCTCGTGTTGGAGATAAGGACAAGGTCCATGCCTACCTGGTTGACATGCTGCTGATGTGTCAAGAGGCTCGCTCATCCCAGACTGCACCACTTGACATATCCCACATCATGTGGAATGAGCTCCGTTTTGCCATCTACTCTCGCAAGGTACCCATCTATGGTCCATACTTGTTTCTGTTGATCTCCAAGACTTGGGAGAAGTTGTACCCAGAGGAGGAGTTCGAGGCCGACTGCTTCCGTCATGATCCCATCCGTCTTCGCGTCAAGACTCGATGGGCCGACACCACCACCCGTGCTCAGGCTGCTGCTGCCCAGATGGGCACTGATGAGGAGCCTGTGGAGGAGGCTGTTGATGTGCGCTCTGGCAGATTTGCCCCTTCTTCTTCCTCTGCTGTGGAGGAGCCTTCTTGGGCTAAGCTTAAGCAGAAGATGAAGGCCCTCTTTTGCATGCAGGCTAAGGGGCAATACCGGGCTCATGTGTCTGACAAGAAGACGCGCCAACGTGACAAGAAGATTCTAGCAGTCTATGGAGAGGAAGTATCCAATGGGTCCGAGGATAACATCACCCCTGAGGCTACTTGGATGGCTCGCCAGGGGCACAAGTGGTCAGAGTCTGATGAGGAGTATCAGGAGGAGCAGCCGGGGTCTGATGATGAGTACGACGACTGCGCTTCTCCAGGGTTGCCACCCGTCTTAGTGTCCTCTTTCCCCTTTGTGGTGTCTCGATGACAAAGGGGGAGAGTGATTTGCGTCTTGTGCTCTTGTGTTTCTTTGAACTCTGGTTTATTTGCGTGTTTGTGTCGTGTGCGTGAGACTATCATATGGTGTAAGACATATGCCCCGTTATCGTTGAACGTATCGTTTTGTCTTTAATGTTTATCCAGAGCAGTTAGTTTTTATATAGAGTATCTCGTGTGTAGATTATAGGGGAGAACTGTACCTAGTATGTGTGCTGTGCAGTCCAAAGCACAATCTTGTGTAGGAACACATCCAGGGGGAGCTCACCTATACTCTAGGGCTTGGATTGCATACTCTATTATTTCTTCCCTGTGCAAATCAAGTATTGTCATCAATACACCAAAAAGGGGGAGATTGTAAGGGCATATTTCTCCCTAAGTAGTTTTAGTGATTGATGACAATGCATTTGCGGACTGATCGTGTGCTCTAAGCTCATACAAGTATATCTCCCTTAGGCACAAGACGATTGTTTGCCCCTCGGATTCTATGGAAGACGGTGTTTTCTTTTTTGCTCCTTGTCGATGGCTTTGAGTAATAGGAGAGCCGTACTATTAAGAGGGGGTCCGCGTCGGAAAGGTTTGGGTAGAATCAACACGTACACATCCTACTCTCGCACCACCTTTCCTTGCTTCTCTGGAGGTCCAACCGGTTATTTGTCGTATATGCAAAACCGTGACTTCTTAACTGATCATCTTCCTGGCAAGCGGTAGTACCGCTCAACCAAGCGGTAGTACCACGCAGATACACGGTAGTACCGCTTGACGACACGGTAGTACCGCTCTGACGGTAGTACCGCGTCTCCAAAGCGGTAGTATCGTGCATCTGGCCCAGGCGCTGATTCTAAGTACAGAAGTTGATGCGGAAGTAATTTTTTACTTCCGCATCCAATGCGGTAGTACCGCTTAACCCAAGCGGTAGTACCGTGTCGCATTTTGCTACCACCGTTTTCCCTGCGGATGTAGCCACAGATGTAATTTATTTCATCTGTGGTTGTCAATCATGTCGCACTCTTTTGCCTAAGCGGTAGTACCGCTCTCAAAGCGGTAGTACCGCTCAGCCAGCGGTAGTACCGCAACTCATGCGCGGTACTACCGCTCTCTGCGGGCTGAAAACTCTAATAACGGTTGGATTTGTTCCCCCACTATATATAGGGGGGCTTCTTCTCCAAGAAGACTCACCTCTTCCCCCACTACTCCATTGTTGCTCCAAAAGCTCCATTTCCGCCCGATCTCTCTCCCTAGCCAATCAAACTTGTTGATTTGCTCGGGATTGCTTGAGGAGGCATTGATCTACACTTCCACCAAGAGATATTTGATTCTCCCCACTAATCCCTTGCGGATCTTGTTACTCTTGGGTGTTTGAGCACCCTAGACGGTTGAGGTCACCTCGAAGCCATATTCCATTGTGGTGAAGCTTCGTGGTTTGTTGGGAGCCTCCAAGTTGTGGAGATAGCCCCAACCTTGTTTGTAAAGGTTCAGTTGCCGCCTTCAAGGGCACCACTAGTGGAATCACGGCACCTTGCATCGTGTGAGGGCGTGAGGAGAATACGGTGGCCCTAGTGGCTTCTTGGGGAGCATTGTGCCTCCACACCGCTCCAACGGAGACGTACTTCCCCACAAAGGGAAGGAACTTCGGCAACACATCCTCGTCTCCACCGGTTCCACTTGTGGTTATTTCTTACCTTTACTTTTGCATGCTTTACTTGTTCAACTCCTATAGCATGCATGTGTAGGTGTTATCCTTCTTCCTTTTAGTTGTCTTCCTAGTAGAACATCTAGACAACTTATTTTGTCGCTTAATTTTAAAGTGGTTAAGAAAAGTTAAAAATTGTTAGTTGCCTATTCACCCCCCCCCCTCTAGTCAACCATATCGATCCTTTCACCGTCGTAACCTTCTGTTCCCGTGAGATCCCATCTTGGAGTCTGTTCCGGAGCTCCGCCGGAGGGGGCATCGATCACGGATGGCTTCTACATCAACACCATAGCCTCTCCGATGAGTTGTGAGTAGTTTACCGCAGACCTTCGGGTCCATAGTTCTATACTACCATATATTGTATCCGTGTTAAGATGGACTAATAGCATCAATCATAACCGTTGGTCTCCTAAATCCAATGGCCAATATAAGCAGGATTCGCATGAACAGTAGACTGCTGCCACCTCTACTGTCTTCTAGAACTATCAGATGCCCCGTCCAAAAAAAGAATCCCATAACTGGTGTCTAATGGGCCGTGTTGCCACATGACTGCATGATGGGTTGATTGAGCCCAAGCGATATGGTTTAGTAGGAGAATGTGGATAAAGTGAAGCAACGTACAGTTTTTTAAAAATGAACGTATAGTTTTTTGGCATTAACACTACTTGTTGCTTTTATAATACTCCCTCCGTCCGAAAATACTTGTCATCAAAATGAACAAAAATGGATGTATCTAGAACTAAAATACATCTAGATACATCTCCTTTTATTTATTTTGATGACAAGTATTTCCGGACGGAGGGAGTATTTAACTAATATTAGCATTTGTACATCCCTATAATTTCTATTTGCTTTGAATCTATTAGAAAACCTATCACTTTTCCCCCTTTCATATCAAAATATCTCTATTAAATTAAGACGTGCGTTGCATGTGTATACTACTAGTATTAGCTAGATGGCTTCTTCTCTCTTTTTGGATCTCAATACAAAGTTCTCCTCGATCTTCGAGGAGATCTATTCGATGTAATCTTTTTGCGGTGTGTTTGTTTAGATCTGATGAATTGTGGGTTTATGATCAAGACTATCTATGAACAATATTGGATTCTTTTCTGAAATCTTTTATGTATGATTATAATATCCTTGCAAGTCTCTTCGAATTATTGGTTTGGTTTGGCCTACTAGGTCTATAGTTCTTGCAATGGGAGAAGTGCTTGGCTTTGGGTTTAATCTTGCGGTGTCCTTTCCCAGTGACAGTAGGGGCAGCAAGGCACGTATAGTATTGTTGCCATCGAGGATAAAAAGATGGGGTTTATATCATATTGCTTGAGTTTATCCCTCTACATCATGTCATCTTGCTTAAGGCGTTACTCTGTTCTTGTGAACTTAATACTCTAGATGCATGCTGGATAGCGGTCGATGTGTGGAGTAATAGCAGTAGATATAGAATCGTTTCGGTCTACTTGTCACGGACGTGATGCCTATATATAATGATCATGCCTAGCTATTCTCATAACTATGCGCTTTTCTATCAATTGCTCGATAGTAATTTGTTCACCCACCGTAGAATTCTGCTATCATGAGAGAAGCCACTAATGAAACCTATGGCCCCGGGGTCTATTCTCATCATATTAATCTTCCATCTACTTTACTTTGCTTTATTTACTTCCTGTTCCTATACCAAAAATACCAAAAATATTATCTTATCCTATCTATCATATCTCACTCTCGTAAGTGACCGTGAAGGGATTGACAACCCCTTATCGCGTTGGCTGCGAGGTTCTTATTTTTTTGTGCAGGTGTGAGGAACTCGCACGTGGTGTCCTACTGGATTGATACCTTGGTTCTCAAAAACTGAGGGAAATACTTACGCTACTGTGCTGCATCACCCTTTCCTCTTCGAGAGAATACAATGCAAGCTCGAGAAGTAGCACTCCTTGCAGCCCCCGAGCCACGATGGCCTTTGCTCCTCCTCCTTGCAGCCGCCGAGCCCTGCCGTTGTGAGTTCGTGCGGCGCGTGTCCGCTGCCGGCGGCGCCACGGTCGAGTTGGTGTGGTGCGTGGTGACTTCGGCGGGGCGCGACCGTCAAACCTGGTGGCTTCTGGCGGCGGCGAGCTGGTGGCTTCTGGCGGCGAAGGAGAGAGGGAGGCCAGGGAGGGGCGTCGCCGGCTTGGGTGAGGAGAGGTTCGCCAGCTCGGGAAGGGCTAGGTGGGTGCAGAGAGAGAGAGAGAGAGAGGAAGGGAGGGAGAGTTCACGGGAGGAGAGGGGAGGGGAGGGGAAGGGAAGGAGAGAAGAAAGAAAAGAGGAGAAAGGGATACCTTACATGTGTGCCCCACATGTTAGTTTATGGTCAAACATAAGAGTCAAACAAACGGTTTCTTTAGGAGTGGGTCTGACCTGCCATAAACCGAATCAATTTTATAACACATGGTGATTTGAGTTTTTTTTTAAACAGTTGGCCCCTAAGCTTGGTAGTTATTCGTGAAAAAATAAAATCAAGTAGTTTTTTAAAACCCTAATTCGAATTGTAGTAGTTGTATGCTATTTACTATAAAATAGTGAATAAGTCATGTTTGTTTTTGGTTTTTGAAGGGATGCTTACAACAAAGTTGGTGTGCTAAATCAAAGAACACGACAAAGCTTGGCCCCACCTGCATGCACCACGCATGCAGGTGAGGTCAACTCCAAGCTTACGAACCAACAATTTTCTTTTCTTTTGGGTCAGTCTGGATATGAAATATTCTGCAATAAGTTTTGTGTTAAGTCAAATTTCATAAAGTTTGATCAAAATTGTAGAAAATATTACAAACACTCACAATATCAAATCAATATCATCATGGAATTAATTTTCACATTGTATACTTGTAGTATTGTAGATATTGATATTTTTCAATATAATTTTGGTCAAACTTTATGAAGCTTGACTTAAGACAAATCTTATACGCGGAGTAAAAAGGAAACGGAGAGAGTACACATATATGATGGAATAAGTTCTTTAGCTAAAAATGATAGAGCAAATTCGACGAGTTACCAAATCATATAGGGACGAATTAAGCTGATATAGAACCACGTTGAGCAATGGAAAATAACAAATCCTTCACAAAATTTGTTTACTTTGTAGAAAATGAGCTATAAGCAATAGAGCCGACCCAATGGTATTCTCTTCTAAGTTCGCCCATGAATTACATTGTGTTGAATGACAATAGTAATGGTGAAATCAGATCAGATTCAGACGGACAATGCTCTTATTTGAGTATTTTTTGTTGGATTCAAAAGTGGGACAGATGCATTATGGATACAGAAATAAATACTCCCTCCATACGAAAATACTTGTCATTAATATGGACAAAAGGAAATGTATCTAGAACTAAAATACATCTAGATACATCCCCTTTTATTCATTTTGATGACAAGTATTTCCGGACGGAGGGAGTAGTACATAATACACCGGAATATATAAAAAACGGTACGTACAATAACCGAGCGGCAACGGACCAGAAGGGTCGTCGAACTAGGCGATGCAAAGTACAATCGGCTGAAGTGCGATTATGACATACTGAGTTGTTAACAGTATCTCAAATTCCCTATCTATGGGGATTTCTAGCAACTAGTTATATATAATCATTTCTCACTAGGTAGAGTACAGGAATGAACAAAACACAATACCTGCTCATGATCGTGTCACGGAAAAGTAGAGCACGTTTCAACACGGCATCGCGTAGATTGAGCAACCGCAAAGATGCGTATCTAAGCAAATTAATCATTCTTCTTGTAGCATTAAGCATGGACCATCAGATTAACAACATGTGAGACTCTCCTGGAAGGTACTGATCGCTCTCGTGTCGGTCTTCAGGTGCATCTACATAAAAACAATGGTGTTCGTCCAGTCTTCTCCATTGCCAATGATCCAAGAGATCCGGTTTAGCAATATTGAATGTTCTTGTTGGGACCATGCACGACTATATTTTGTTCATCAATCATCAAATGCATATATTTGGGCTAGCTGAGGTCGATATATGTATCTGTGGTTTGATGTGCATGATCGATTATATTATTTTCTCAAAGCCTGTGTCGCCATCATAAAGTTTTATGTGAATAGCCAAAAGCATTCCATGTAGGTAGCAGTTTGGTTCAAAAAGAAAATTGACACGGTCTTGATGTCCGATCTGTTCATTTTACAGAAGATATGTTCGGGCTAAGTTTATATACAATGATGTACTCCCTCCGTCCCAAGTGTCAAAAAACAACTTACATTTTGGGACGGAGGGAGTATCTTATAAGCTCAGCGTACATGTTTTTAAGATGCATTTAGTCATGTTATGCATGACAAATTAAGGAAATTAGTATTTGGAGGAGAGCTTACCTCTGGACAGTGGCGGCGCGTGCTCCGTCCAGCGCTCCATCGGCGTGATCGCCTCGAGTCCTCCGTCGACGAGAAAGGAAAGAAGCGGGGGCAGTGGGAGGAAAGAGAAGAGGGAGCGGGAGAAAGAGTGCCAAACAAGGAAAGACATAGGTGCAGCACAATCTCCACCACACAGGCGAGCGTGGTGACCTAGTGTGGTCAGACCAGATGGGCACGGTGACCGGGTGTGGTCAGACCAGATGGGCACGGTGACTCAGCCCTGTTCAGTGCGGACAGAGCGCTGGAGTTAAACTGGTTAACATTAAAAAAACATAAAAGAAAAGAAACACCTACGTGGTCTGCCAAGTGAGCATCAAATTGGGAGGAAAAAAAATCAAAATTGGAGGTAAATTGTGTCCGGAGGTGTGTGTGTTATAAAATGTGGCAAAAATGTCTAAATTAGGGGTATAAATTGAGGGTTTTTTTTCATAAAAAGGGGTAATTCTTGTCAATTTGTTGAAGTTTGGGGTTAAAAAATTGGAATTAACTCCACTCAAGAAAAAAAACTCAAACTTTGTGGCTTTGATTATGACCAAATTTTTTAGGTGCTTGGAAAAGTTGGTGGCCACAAGTTCAGATATCGAATTCAGAGACCTGCCCAGAACATCGAGAAGATTAAAAAGCATAGCACAAAATCATTTTGTACATGATCCACTCCAACAGTACTGTTAAAGAAGAAATCTCTAGCCATAGCTTTCTGGCGGTCCCAAGGACATCAGTCGAACACACTTTGTAGTTTGTATGGTCATCTTGATAAACAGAGACCGGTACACTTTATAACTGCATGAATCGACCACTTTCTGGTAGTTTCAGGCGACTAGCTGAGGTGTCTCTCCTACAATAGTTGTGCTCGTGGCAAAAGAGAAGATTTGGCCTAGGCCAATGTTTAGTTAGCTAATGCTTTTAGGCCGGAGAGCCGCGGAAGTAGAAGTATCATGCATAGAGATCACATAGTTAGCTAAACCTATTAGTGGCGTGAGTCGCGTGGAACATAAACATTCGGATTCAGATCACGTAGGATATCTTTAGTGCATGCAGTACGCGTATATCGCTAGCTGCAGCATGTGGCTCTAGTACTTTAATTTCCTGCGCAACATGGATACAGGCTCGTTAGGTAAGTTCAAAAAGGAATGAAAAACCGGCTCACTTTCTACAGAATGAAGGATGCAGGATCTCATACAGAAAAAACTGGTAATTTTCCACGTCAAATGCATCAGATTTTTCAAAGAGTCCAGGGGGGGTCCTTTTGCTTGGCATTGGGGCTTTCGGGGTGGTCCTAACTAATGGTTGAACAATTCAATTTTAAGCGGATTAACTATGCTTTGTTGTCACTGATGTGCATAACTTTTGTGCAAGCTCTTGTCGATGATGCAGCAATCTGTCTATCAGAAGCACCTTTCGCTGCACTTGCCCTGGAAGCTACCACGGCATTGGCTCGTTGATTTTGTTTTTCCCTTTGTCCTTCAGTATATATATATATATATTTTTTTTTTTTGTGGAACCCGTCCCAACATTTCACTCCTGTGCGCATACTTTTTGTCCCTGTTCTTGTGTATATTGACATTGATCTCTCCCTGCATATAGTCTACATCCATAGCTGCATGTACCTCATCTGCTCTATCTGGATTGCCCCTAGTTGTTATTATTTCAGTAGTTCAGTTGCTTTCCAGTTTGTTATTTATCAATCTCAACAAGACAGTTTGTTGTTTATCTAAAAGTGGATGTGAACTTTCATTAGAGGACAACTCCTCTGTGCCTTTCTGCCAAACTCCTATATGTGGAAGAATGAAGTTTTCGAAGATGATGATTAACTCTCTTTTTGTGTGTGTGT
>LR738714.1:89923992-89994832 GCA_902687465.1 Secale cereale | reverse complement strand
GTTCATCTCCCAATCATGACAGTACAAGGAACATTCCATCTCAAAGAAGAAGAAAAAAGACAGTACAACAAACACCAGAAATAATAAAAAATAAATCTAAATCCGTAGACCACCTCGCCACCACTACAATAATGAAGTTTCCGAAAGTGGTAATTAAGTCAAAAGGAGCTCGAACAAAATGACCTTTTTTGATAAAAAATTTAATAAACATATTGTTTTCTCAATGAAGGGATTTACTTGCTCCATCATCACATCTGGATAATACAATTGCACCGAGTACAAACCTCAGCTTCTCCATAATAAGATGACAGTACAACAAACACCAGAAACAATAAAAATTAAATCTAAATCCGTAGACCACCTCGCCACCACTACAATAATGAAATTTCCGAAAGTGGTAATTAACTCAAAAGGAGCTCGAACAAAATGACCTTTTTTGATAAATTTTTTAATAAACATATTGTTTTCTCAATGATGGGATTTACTTGCTCCATCATCACATCTGGATAATACAATTGCACCGAGTACAAACCTCAGCTTCTTCATAATAAGATGCACATAGCTGGGTAAATCCGGAAAACAAGAAAATATTGAAGTGCTACATGGTTTTGACTAGAATAGAAAGACTGCCTAGACTGTTGGAAGGCGGGTCTGTACACTATGTTATCATCCATGCAGGGTAAACACCTCCCTACAGTCGTGGAGTTACGTGTTAGCAAAAGCAGAGGATGTGGCTCACTCGACGCATAGCAAATACAGTGGGGGTTAATTGAGAGTAGACAGAGACATGAGGAAAAAATTAGTAGGCTTTCCTTTATAAGTACCTTCGGGGCCAACCCCTTGCTTTCTGCCAGCGTTCTGGTGGCTCCCAGTTCTGGCAGGCTGTGATCCAGCTACTTCCTGTGCTCCGCATTGGCACATCCATCTCAGTTGGCTCCGGGTCCTCGACCCTGTTCTAGTTCGATCGTTGGCTAGGGGACTCCCCCCTGGTCGCTCGCTTCCCGGAACTATTCGCCATAGCGGTTGACCCTCGGGTCTCTGTCGAGACGGCCCTTATTGACTTAGGGCGTCTCGCCTTCCGGCGTCCCTTCGGCCCTCTTGAGGTGGTCGCTTGGGACACCCTCCTCCAGGACATCGCTCTTCTTTCGATGGACCTCGAGGATGCCCCTGACTCCATCTCTTGGCGTCTGGAGTCCTCTGGCCGCTTCACCACTAAATCCCTATACGCGGCCATCGCTCCCTCGTCGGCTCCTGAGCCCTTTAGTCTGATCTGGGACATTTGCCTCCCTCTGAAGATCCGGATTTTCCTATGGCAGTGGATCCGGGGATGCCTTCCCTCTGGGGTAGAGGTCCTCAAGCAGCGTAATGGACCAGGAGATGGGATTTGTCCCCTGTGCGGCACGGTCGAGGATGCTAACCACATCTTTTTCTCTTGCTCCACAGCCCAATTCCTGTGGTCCTGCTTCCGCGAGACGGTTGGTGGACAGTGGTGCAACACCAACTTCCCTGACTTGCTTGCTGAGATCCACGCCTCCCACCCCCCCACTCGCTACCGCCACATTCGATGGTTGTGCGTCGGGGTTCTCGCCTGGACGCTTTGGACCATCCGCAACAAGCTTGTTATTCATAAAGTGCCTCTTCGATGTGCGACTGACGCAGTCTTCAAAATGTGTGGTTTCTTGCCGCTCTGGCGGCCGCTTAGCTGCCCCCATGACCGAGACACCATCAACACCCTCCTCGCCGACCTTTGCTCGATGGCCGTCTGCATGGCGCCCCCGCCGCCGCCCCCCTCCTCCGGAGCCCGATTAGAGTTCGGGGTTGTTGGGCGTGAGTGTGTTGTTTTTGTTTCCTGGGCTTGTTGAGTTGTGCCCTCGGCATTAACCCCTATGTTTACTTGTGTTTGTCTGAGACTTGTGTCTGCGTGTGTGTGTGTGAACCTTGTTGGATGTTGGCTTGGGTGGTTTGCTTTATATAATATAAAGCGGGGCGAAAGCCTTTTTCGGTATATTGTCCCGCCCAACTTTGGTATTGTAGCTCCGCCAATGCCTCCCTGGTTGTACGCTCCAACTGAGTACACACCATAGTAGAAACAACTCCATGTCCTCTGGTTCTGCAGAATTGACCAGTTTACCGAAAAAGGCTTTCGCCTCACTTAATATATAAAGCAATGATCAACAACACCCAATACAAACGCACGCCTTCACAACACACGCACACACATCCAAGGCAGGATACATAGACGTTGAGTGCATCAACACCATCTAGCACTACCACGCCACCGCGAAGAAGTGAAGCCGCATATGACGAACCGTGGGCTCCAAGGTGGCGCCTTCAGGAAGGATACGACACCGGAGCACCGCCACCGCCCGATCCGAGGACCAGAGTTTTCCCTAGAGCAACACGACGGGCAATGAGAGCCGCGACGACGCCTTCAAGAAGGGAACGAGCTTCGCCGCCGTCGGTCCGTCCGAAGATAGAGAAAGTTTTCACCCCGGCTACCACGCTGCCCAGGCCGCCGTGGCAACGGGGCAGCACCAAGCTACGGGCTCTGCCCATGAGCACCGCGGAACCACCACCAGAATTGCCGCACCGACATCCAAAACCTTGACATCACCCCACTCGAGGCCTGCCGCTACCCCAACCAAAGATACGAGTAGAAAGGACCCATCTTTCGCACACCTGGGCGGCCCCCAGTGCCGAGACCCAATAGGCCGACCAAAACTGGTCTCCATCTATCCGTCCCGTGGCACTGGGCACGAGACGAGCTCCCTGCTACCGGGCGCGAGACGAGCTAACATGTACATAAGCGTATAACCTACAACGGAGAAGAAGTCCTCCTTTGGTCCAAAACCAAATCATTCCTAGATGCAAAGAGCCAAACACAAGGCCGTCACCCCCACTAAGATATGGGTAGAATTACCTCGCAACCAATTGCCAAACATATTTTGTACATCCAAACATAAAGTGGAGGCCGACTAGACAATAACGGATAGTCGAGCTAACTTGCACTAAAAAAAAGAGATGTTTGGTCGACTCATCCTAGTGACAGAAAATACAACTCTTACTCCCTTACTGGTTTTGGTCCACAAGGTTGTCCCAAACCAAAGGATAATTTAGATTTTAACCTTAAACAGAATTTTGAACTTCCATGACTTTTTATTGTTAATAGGCACATCATAATATCTATGCTAAATATGGCATGTTAACTTAGAATGTTCCATTTCAGTGTTAGTTTTAGAAGAACTCATTAAATTCTTCGCAAAAAGAAAAATGAATGGACACATGCAACCCAACAAAGCATGCCAAGCAGCTAAGCAAGGCCCCCTCTAGATCCCTATGTGAAGAGACATATTTATATCTGACAACTAAATGATATTGTACCACGCATATTGTTGCGGGAATTGATTGAAATATATTTTAATGAAATTTGGTTGCATGAAACATGAAATAGGAGAACACATATATTTATTGCGAATAAGCTCTTGACATGCCCGTCCTCAGTAAGAAGTTCATACAACCATTTAATAGATAGAGCGGTATTTTTAACCCCTAGATCATAGATCCCCAATATAACTAAAATAAGAAAGATACTAATTTTTAGCTCCTTCTGTGATTTGTTTTTAAGATATCGGACTTCGGAAGATGATCCTTTTGGGGTTCATAACATAAAGTGTGTTAAATCACTTAACTAAAGCATACCTGTTTGTCTAATAATTAGACTAAGATGATGGCTTCATCAAACACGGTGTCAACAATATGACACTTTCTAGACAAGCTGCATCATGGGACTTGTCTGATGACAGAATTAGTAATGCAAAGCAAAGTTGTATCTTTAGTTTGTTTCGGAATCCTTTTTGTACTTATATACACACTTGTCAACTTGGAAAGTAATAGATATTAGTATAGTTTGTGATGGATGTAACTAAAACTAAATAAGAGCTAGTTAATAATGGCAACAGATGACTTGTTCCTCTGTATCCTTGAATCGATGATATAGTGACAACTAGTGACCCTTTGAATGTTTCAAGAGCAAAATTCACTCCTTAGAATGGTAAAACTTGCTTGAAATATATAGTTTCAAACCCCTCGACATTTGTTGCCTTGCACCACTTGCTAGGTAAACTTGTTGTTTCTTCTAGATTCTAGCTAAGCTGTCAACAGCAGCAAGCTAACTTGGAGACGGGGAAAATGACTTCAGGTATGGAAAAAACAAATTGACCTGGGGCTAATGATGCTAGTGATGCTGACACCACCCCTGCCCCAAGGCTATCACAACCAATGCATGGACCAACGGGATGAGCCAATGTCAGCATGTCATAGAACACACTCCGAGCATATTTATAGTGGCTGTCAACATAGGTGATGATTCATAATCCAGGATCCTCGGTGGAGGGGAGAAAATGTTAAGAGAAAAATGCCGCATAGTGTAAAAAATTGTCAGAAAAATTGTCATGCTGCGGCGAGTAATTGCCATATGTTCGATCAGGATCCAACGGACTTGAGGCATCAGATTTTTAACGCTAAAAATCTAATGCCAGATGTATATTGGGGTTCAATACCTTCACCCTAGCTGTCGCCCTTACTAGATGGCGAGTTGGCAGCCATTTCATGACGCGACCAATCAGATATGATGCAACTTTTGACAATATGTGTTTGATGTGTCCCTATTTGTTATTATGCCTTATAATTTTGTCTGGGTCCACACATCGGGTAATGTCGCCCTAACATGCCCTGACATGTCGCCAGATAAACATGACATGTCAGTGGCCACACCGACCTGACATGTCGCCGGATCTTTCAAGGTGGGGATGAGATTTCACGTTTGGTCCAAATTAAAATTTGGATGGTTAAGTCTCTGATTCAATTCAAAAGATTAAGTCCAACTAAAACTGTCCTACTGCAACAAAAATGCATCTTAAATGAAGTAAAAACTGCCCCAACAATTTTATCAAAATAATAGACATCGACGAGTGATTGTTCCCATTGTCCCTAAAGTTGAAATTTGTACACTTTTCCATATATAAGTAAATATAATGGAAAATATTGGCCGTAAATATCAAGCGGTTGAAGGTCATCTTTATAATTAAAATAGTGCAATGGTGATAATGGCTTGGCCCCCAGGCACAGATATGGTATAACTGAAGATGCTGCTTGGAGCAAGAAACAATTGCAGAGTGCTGAGCTGCTGTGAGTTGTCGGGTGCTGGTCTCCTGTCTGCTCAAGTGTTTTCTGACAATTGCGCGCTATGCATGCAGATCACCTTTTGCTGTTTCTTCACATGCATGCTCTTGCTGTTTATGGATCACCTTTTCCCTGTTCTCTGCCTAAATGTTCAGATCGGAATGCATGGTTGATCTGTCTTTCCGAGGCAACCATCAGATTCCAAATTTTGCAAACTACTCCCACCGTTCCCAAATATTTGTCTTTCTAGACATTTTAAATGGTTACAACATACAGATGTATGTAGACATATTTGAGAATGTAGATTCACTCATTTTGCTTCGTATGTAGTCACTTGTTGAAATCTCTAGAAAGACAAATATTTAGGAACGGAGGGAGTAGTGGTGTGGAGCTTATTGGAAATTTTGAGTACTCAATGCCAATCTATACATTTCTTTTTTTTTTTTTGAGAAACCAATTGGAAAAACTTATGTTTTTCGTGTGGGTGACTTGTTCAAATACATGTTAAACCAGATTTATTTTCTGAACACATTTCATATGATTATGCTGCTGAAATTCCTATCCGAGAAGGGTTTAGGCCTCCTTTGGTTTGTAGGAATTTTATAGGAATCTTATAGGATATGATTTGTGTAGGAAAAATTCCTTTAGAGCCCTTTGGTTTGTAGGAATCGAATCCTATTCCTATGAAGGAATTCTTTCTGTCCTTCATATTTTATAGGAAAATAAACATTAGAATAGACTCAGTGGAAAAAATCTTATAATGTGAACCAAAGGGCATCTTCTTTCTTATTCCTATTTATAGGATTTTAGATACATGTCATCTCATTTCCTACGACTTCTCTACTCATATAATTTACCTATCCTATGAACAAAATGAGGCCTTAACTTGTCAATTTGCAGGGATTTTCATTGCTATAAATATTGTGTGTTTCGGCCAGACTTTTTATTTGTAGCTCAAGCTATCATTTTATTACAGCAGACTGAATTTTACTCTATTTCTATACATCTCAAATGTTCTACAGTAATAACTAACACACCAGATTCCCAAAAGGCACAAATGCCAAGCACACAAATCTCCAAAATTTAATTATGCCTAGACAATCCATTAGGTCATCAAACTCCGTCTAGTTTATTTTCATCATGACTAAATCAAAGCTAGTATAGAACAAAAAAACACAAAATCATTGCACGCAACCGCAACAACACCTGAGGTGACATGCATATGTTACAGGAATGCTTATTCTAGTACTAGTGTTGACATTTGCTGACTCACCAGATCCAAATCATGGCGATTAATCAATCAATGGAAGCAGAAGAGCTCTCCTGGAATCTACTTGAAGCATTAGCTTAATCGATTGGGGCTAACAGACTCCTAATTAAGGCTGCTCGTGGAAAGCTCAGGCCAAATTGATGAGGATAAGAGAACACATCAACTTTTCAGATGGCACTGTCGATCTGAACAAGGGAGAAATTTCGGCACCAAATCCTGTGTTAAGCCTAGCTACTGTGTACTTGAGTAGTACTCCCTCCGTAAACTAATATAAGAGCGTTTAGATCACTACTTTAGTTATCTAAACGCTCTTATATTAGTTTACAGAGGGAGTACTAATTAAAGGCATGGCATATACATGCATGATCTCGTCGTTGTCAGGCAGGGTAATGTGATCATGCATGCTGACACCATTTGCATTTTAATATCTTGATGTTCTGTACTTAGCCTCGGATGCTACTATAATTGCAAGCTTAATTACTCCGGTATCATGTACACTTATTAACTAAAAACTAGATGTTTTGTTTCTAGATAAAGGTGCAATAATTTCAAGATTTTGTTTGCTACACAGGAAAGGATTTTGCAGTCTGTCCTTGTGGCAGAGTTACACACAATATAATCCTGAGGAAAGGAAATTATATATGCTCGTGTGTGTGGATTATTGCTCGCTTAGAATGATCAAATACTAGGACAAAAAGATGGTTTATATAAATCTTGGAATATATGCTTTAATGATATGTGGCTTTAACTTCTATCAAACTACCAACATTATGAAGTCATCTCAGCGCCTAGCTAGGCTTACCGGTATCAAAATCATTAGCCCATTAACGAAATAAATGGAGTGATGTGGGAAGAAAGTATGTGAGGTGCCAAGTATTTAGACTCATCAAGTCTCAATCTGTCTACCTTTAATATTGCTAGTACTGATTGGATTTATTTTTTTCATATGTACGACACAACAGCTTTTGTTAGGTTTAACTCGATATCTGAAAATAAAGTTTCCCACCTTTATGCTGCGCGTACATAAAAAATAAAAATAAAGTATATAAGGATGTGCTAGGTGGCAGTTTTGGCTTAACTCGGTGCTACTAGCTGAGTGCTCTTGCTTTGCTATAAAAAGAACAGTAAATAAATTCAGTAAGAGAAAAACAAATTGACCAAAAACGATAACAACAACAGATGGTAAGAAACATGGTCAAGTTCATAGTCGCTAAAAACAATATGGCGAAGATCACGGAGATATCATCCCATTTTCTCAACAATTGTTTTGTGAGACAAACCATCACCATCAACTCCAATACTTATATTAGTAAGGATCTCCCGGGCCTATCAAAATTAGAAACGTGTCCATTTCAAACACAGGGCTTTATCGATGAGCCAACATTCTCCTTTCACATCACTGCCATAAATCCTAATTAAGCTCACAAGAATACAAGTAAACATAGGCTTAAGGCTATCTCAAAAGACGCCAAAAGAGAATCAACCCTTCCATTGGACGAGCAGGGTATCCTTGCTTGGGAATCTTTAGGGTTTTAAAGCCTACGGAGAGGAACTTGGGTTTAAAATAACTGGAGGATTTTAGAGTAGTGATGCTAGGATTAAAAGCGTTCTAGCATAGGGGATGTAGATGGCGAAGAATGTCGTTTTAGAAATGTGGATTCGGTGGAAAGGGGGATGCTAGATTTTATTTGCTTTCTCGTTTACCATTTGACAGTGAGTACAACACTGGTATGTAGATTTTCTTTGCATTTTTCTTGGCATGTGGCGTGAATGACATGTAAGGTCCTTGACCTAAAAACTTAATCAATATCGTTTCACGGGTAATATTGCGTATCAATATTACTAGAACTAACACTATTCTAATCATAACATGATTCTTATTCCCTGAAAATTAAAAGTTGAATAATGTCACTCTACTTTGATTACATTCATTGTTAATTAGTGCCATGGTTAATCAGAGATGTACTTTGATTCCATCCATTCATTCATTGTTCTTGACATTTTGTTTAACATACGGTGCTGTAGAAGAATATTTTTGCTGGCCAAGGCGACTAAGAGAGATCAAAGAGTAGAATAATATTTTTGCTGGCCAAGGCGACTAAAAGAGATCAAAGAGTTCATACGGCGCAAAGTCCATTTCTTCCATGAAATACACGTTGACAGACCTTGCGCCTTAGGCCAAGTGGCCAAAGACTATGACTTCGTCAGGAAACTAACACGCAGATGCTTAACTGGAGCATACACATCACATGGAGACGTATGGCTTACATCCATGAAATAGCATTCACAATATGACGTGCCTGCAGACTAGGCTGACCACGCTAGGGTCTCTCAATTTTGTATTCTAACGTGAGTGCGTATAATATGAACACTCGAAAACATATATGTACACTGCCTCAAAACTTACTTTGTAACATTATAACACTATTTTTTTTCAAGATATATTACAGCATAGGTGTAAGCCATATTTTAAGGACAATGTCGATATCCAAAACCAAAGAGTACTCTATTCATAACGCAAACAGATTTCGCTCTGCAGTTATTAGCTTACAAATGTTCTCCAGGTTACCGCAACACTAGCACAAAAAGCAACATCTGATGGTGTAAAACAACACATTAGAACTAATGCTGTAACTATGATGTGCAAATGAGCAAGGAAACGGGTGTCCACAGTTACAGTTGGTCCACACTGCTAACCGATGCTGCAGAGGGGTTTAACCATGACTCGACACAGCTAGAATACAAAATTGAGAGACGCTTCTTTCATTATTGAAAAGCATTCAAGTACCAGGCCTTTTATCACTTGAGACCGTCGCCGAGCCCTGCAGGCATTCCTATGCTCTGCGCTAGATCAGCCATCCTTTCCTTCATTGCCTGCAGGTCGTTGGCATGAGATCGCGTTAGTTTATGAGAACAATCCACATTTTGGTGCGCCTGAGAAGCAGCAGGATTCACACCTGGACGCTCCTCTGGTGTGCATCCTTGTAGGCTTCATTGACCAGCTCGGAGACTTTCTGGAAGTAAAGAAAAGGTATACCGCATTATAGCTTGGTAGTTATCACGTTAACTCTGCTCATGAAAACAACTATGTGAGCATGAATTTGCAGGAATCTTCCAGGAAAATAATCAAACTAAGAAATACATGATCCATACTTCAGCGCCCAACTCCATTGCAGCTTCCGTGATTTCAACATTTATAGGTTGTTGGTTCCCAGATAGTGTAACCTGTTTAACAGATCAGGTCAGATATGGGCTGTATAAGCATTATAAGTACATCCATGTCAAGGAAAAACACAATAATAATGAAAACCAGGGTAGTCTGCTAAACATATAAGCAACATAAAAGTCCTCGAAAACTTGCACAAATGTATGGTTCTACAGGGTATAGCACAAGAACTGACAAATATGATGTTAAAATATACAACATTCCTACACTGAGATTACATTGTTTTGGTCAATTCAGAAGCTAAACATCATTAATATACTTCTTTTCATATGAATAGTGGGTTGTAAAGTGCATTTTATTTCTGCAACAGCCTTCCATGACCATGGTATTGGTAACTGTTGAATTTATTCTTCCCTTCCTGTCCATAGCTTTGACAGTGCTCTATGCCATAGATAACCAAAACAACAAAAGTATTTTAACTAGTTGTGGTCATGTGGAAGATTGCATGGTCTTTTACTAGATTGTTACCTAAAGCAAAGCTAATAAAAGATGCTACCTAATGGAAAGCTAAGAGAGATATCAAGTCAACTTAATCAAGTTCTTGTAAAGATACCACAAGCTGCTAGTCCTACCTCAAAAATTAATGGGACACATCAGTTTAACAGTAGAAAGTTGCATCTCAAATAATAAGCTGTGATACTTAATGCATGTTACGGCATGTTTTTCAGACTTTCAGCAATGCGGGAGGATACTAATCATTTGGCACAGGTAGGCATTAAGTTCGAAACACAAGAATGCATACAGCCAGCAAGATTGCAGTTAAGGAGAAATGATTGAATTCTTTACAAGTTCCAAACATACCTTGATTAGTTCACCTTCACAATAACCCTCAATCTCAGTCCTAAAAAAACAGACGGGGAGGAAGTCACACATGCAGTACTTTGAAAGAGCATACAAAAAGTAAGTCAAATACCGAAGCGCTTACGCTGCAAGCTCCTTTTGCACCCGCACAGCCTCTACTTGGACAACCATTTGGGCCTTCTTCACAGTTTCATAAAGGTTTTGCATATTTCCAATGTTTCCAAAGATTCCTCCCTGTGAGTGCAGAACAAAATGGGAGTACCATAAGATGGTTTCATAAATGCCTACTACAATTTGGGCATATGCATTAAATTAAAGAAGCAGAAGTAGTTTGAGCCATGCACACAAGAATTGGAAAAAGACATGTACAATGTTTGCAAAAAGAATTATGTACGAGCAGCTTAAATTTCGACATGGTGAATTAAATAGGGCGTAATCCAAACAAAGTGAAAGATATTCAGTCAAGCTATAATGATACTAACTGATGAAAATTTATACTAGTCCTTCATATTGTATCCGCATCCAAATTTTGAATAGTGTGTCAAAATGCAAGCTCTGCTCTTGATTAGTCTCGACATAACATTCTAGAAAGCTGGGATTCACAGATACAGTAGGCCACCACTGTCTCTACATGGAGTTTAAGGTCTCAACAGACTTTGCAAGGAGAAAAAACTTCTGTTATAGGAATTAAGTAAATCACCCATCTCCACAGCACAATCACATGACATTCAGTGGAGCATCACTCACTTAGTCAAAAACAAACCGAGCAGTTGGTTTCAGTTGAACAGGAATGATTGAAGATATTATACAGCTACTGGGACCACTGCAGCACAAGAATTGTAGGCAAAAGAGTAAAGGCGTGTAACTTTCTTACCTTTGATGGTGCCTCATCACCATTCTCATCTTTCTCTTTCTTTCCTCCAAATAAACTGTATACCCGGAAGGATCTATTACTAGCTCTTTTCCAAGTGGAACATGGCAAACAGAATGCCCCTTGTACATTTATCCTAGTACCTGAAGAACAAATCCGGTTATACTCCAATTAAGTTATCAAAGACACACTGCACTCTGTATGTGACTCAATTATACAATTTCACTGAACAAAGAACAAAAATCATAACACTTGGCACTTGGCACAATGGAACATGTACATTTAAACGTCAGAATACTATGTCCACAACGACTAAGTGGAACCAATCCATACCCAAGATGTAAAAAAATCAAAAATCTCCCAGGCTTCTCCGCTGCTGAAACATCCTTGGAAACTAGATCACCACATCTCATTCTATTCTGGGCAGATGATGGAAAAGTTGAACTGTGGAAGGGTCTTAATTAACAGATAGAAAGCGATGAAGCCAGCCAACGCAAAATCTGCATTTTACCTCATACTACAATCTACACTCCGCTAGATGGAAATTCATCAGAAAATTTTCCCTGACTTTGCATCTCTCTGAAACCAAACTTCAGACGTGTGCAGTAACATAAAGAGACCAGACTGCATTTACCATTTAAATGGAGCTTGGAGAAAAAAGAAAAAGTATATCACTCGGCTTAACCATAATTGCATATCCGCAGCCACAGCCCAGCACTAATCGCAGACGCGCTATTTTAATGTTCATTTTTAGGTCAGCAGACGCACTAATTGGAGCCACCCGACATCCCGAACGCCAATGGTTGGCTGGCGGGGACGGGGGCGGCCGGCGAAGATGTCTACGATCTAGTTGTGCTACGGGGGAGGTAGATGCGGGGGATAGCACGCGTCGGAACGGTCAGGTCGCCGCCGGCTGCCGGTGACGCCAAGGCCGTAGAAAGAGGAAGAGGGAGGAGGTGTGGACTTACGAGCTGGTCTGGAGGAGAGCGGCGAGAAGGAGGCCTTGAAGGCCACCGGCGAGAGAGCAGTGGAGGAAGCCATCGCGGGGGGTGAGACGAGGGGAAGGGGCGGTGGAGAAGAAGGGGTGGCGAGAGAAGGGGAAAACCAGCTTGATTTTCGGGATAGAAGATATTGTTGACGACGGGGAAAAACAGGAGAGAGAACTGGAAGAGGAAATGGATATGTTTTTCTTTTTGGCAGGAGTTAAAGGAGAATTGGCCGGTTAATAAGAAAAAATGATTTAAACCCGACGTAAGCCAGACACACATGAACCAGTTCTCAGGTTCTGCCCCACAAGAATCAATGACTCTTGTCATCACCCTACCATATGATCCGGAACCGCCGCATCGACTTATATATATCCAGAAATAAGAGAGGAGTGTCTCACCGAGCCTCCTCAGAGCTCAGCGCTCGTGGGCTGTCGGATTCGTTTGCTTGATGGATTTTGGGTCGTCGGATCGATCGCGTGGAAGAGCTCGGCCGTCGGATCTGTGATGAGCACTATAGGAATGATAGTTACCCCCGTTTCGTGCCACCGCGCGTAATTCCAGCGCCCCCACAAGGGCATTTTCGTCATTTCGCGTCATGTGGTATAAAAGGGGGGCGGCTCCTGTGGAGAGGAAACCTAGTCATCGCTCCTCCCGCATAGCCGCACTCGTGCAGCCCCCGTCCTCTTCCTCTTGCCTCACCTCTCTCTCCTTCCAAACCTCCTCCCGGCCTCGCCTCTTCCTTCCTTCTCCTCCCACGCCTCCTCCCCGTTGGCTCCTTCTTGCCCCTCCTCCGCCGGTCCTCCTTCTCCTGCGTCGCCCAGAGGGGTTCAGCTGCCGCTTGCGCTAGCTCCCCATGCGAGCTCGTGTGCCTGATCCGACGGCAGGAAGGGGCCGCGGCAGTCGCCGCGCAGCCTGGCGACCAGGAGATCCCCGGCGTGGTTCCCTGGATGGAGGGATGCTTCCTCCGTCCACTGCCTACTCCGTGTCGACGCCATCAGTAGCGGCGGCGGTCGGGCTGATGCGGACGCGGCTGCAAGCTCGTCGTGAGAGCAGCGGCAACGACGAGCTCACACTCCTTCTTGCTGTGCCTGCTAGACCTCCAAGTGCATCTCTCTCTCCCCCTCCCCCTCTCCCTCTCCAGAGAATCTGGACCTGGAGATTTCAGACTGCTCAACGTGGAATAGAAAACCCTAGCAATTTGGTGTGGTGTTCATAGAGAGGCAGATCCAGCTTTGCATTTTTTCTCATGATGTTGTGTTCTTCAGTTTTGCATTGTGTGAATAGGTTTGAATTGAGGGGGTGGGTAGAAGTAGATGTGTCCTAGGTATCTGCACAGTAGTTTTTGTTGGCTGTGTCCTTTCTCAAGGAATTTTTTGTTCCTATCCGATACTAGGAGACAAATTGGTCGCAGAGTAGCCAGGGTAGGTCTTTCTGCATATGCATTTGAATATGAGAAGTCTCAAGATTGTTGGTCTACTTCTTTTGGTCTTATACTGACTCTGTCTTTGGTCAGGACAACTTGGAACAACTTGTGTGTCCCTCTCAAATTCCTACAGAAGAAAGGATGCATTTTCTTTTCTATTGGATGAACAACAACATAACCACAACAATAGGTCTACCAGGTAATTGGCCATCTGTCTTTATCCATGTGTAGTTAGAACTTATATGTCAGATTGTGCAAACCACCTCAATTGTCATCTAAATATTATCATGATCTTTCTTTTTTGTTTAGCCCGCAAAGGTCAAATTGCTTCTTCTTTTCAAAAAGTAATTTCCGATGTTTGGAGTTTGTGCCTCCAGGATCTTGTGCTCCTACTAATCTTTTCGGAACTTTGTTAATTTTGTCAGAAGAAGCAGGAGCGAAGCAAAGGCAGGATTCCATAGTGAGTTTGGAGTTTACCCTCTGTTCTTGGAAATTGAAATTGGCTCTCATGCGAGCGGCGACCTTTTCTTAGACATGGTGAGTTTGAGGCTTACCCTCTGTTCTTGCTAGCCAAAATTGGTTTCTCATTGAATAATGTTCATCACACTATACTCAGGAATAGAAAGGAAGCTACCCAAATGTGATAGATCCTACTCTTCGGCAGCTTCAATTTAAAGATGTAGTAGCTGAACAAGACTAGGATCATGTTTACGATGCATTTTCCATCAATACAGAGGTATGAATCCTATGATTAACATTGTAAAAACTCTCAGTGAGCATCCTACCTCCTGAATTAATAGTGAGAAGCCATATATTTTACTTTTAGGTGTAAACAAATAGTAAAAGATGAGGTAGCCATCTCCTACTGAATTAATAATGAGAAGCCTACCAGCTGAATTTTATTCTTAGATGATATGAAGGATTATTGATATTTACTATTTAGGATGTATGCATATATGTTACTGGTCTTATGATATTTTTAGCGGCAGTTTTAGTGCTCTTTATGGTTGACAGTGGCGTGCCGCTCCAAGCCACTCTGCTTTTCATCAACGCCGATGATACGTCTCCGACGTATCTATAATTTTTGATTGTTCCATGCTATTATTTATGATGTTTTGGATGTTTAATGGGCTTTGTTATACACTTTTATATTATTTTTGGGACTAACCTACTAACCCAAAGGCCTAGTCCAGATTGTTGTTGTTTTTTTTGCCTGTTTTAGGGTTTTACAGAAAAGGAATACCAAACGGAGTCCAAACGGAATGAAACCTTCAGGAGAGATATTTTTGGAGCAAAATACGCACGGGAGACTTGAGAACCACGGAGTAGGGCTGACGTGGCGTCCACGAGGGTGGGGGGCGCCCCCCCTATAGGGCGTGCCCCCTGCCTCGTGGGCACCCCGTCTGGCCCCTAGTGCCCTCCTTCCTCCTATATATACCTATGTACCCCGAAACTATCAGAACAACAAAGAAAACCCTAGTTCCACCGCCGCAACCTTCTGTTCCCATGAGATCCCATCTTGGGGCCTGTTCCGAAGCTCCGTCGGAGGGGGGATCTTCCACGGAGTGCTTCTACATCATCACCATCGCCTCACCATGAGTTGTGAGTAGTTTACAACAGACCTTCGGGTCCATAGCTAGTATCTAGATGGCTTATTCTCTCTCTTTGGATCTCAATACCAAGTTCTCCTCGGTCTTCGAGGAGATCTATTCGATGTAATCTCTTTTTGCGGTGTGTTTGTCGAGATTCGATGAATTGTGGGTTTATGATCAAGATTATCTATGAGAAATATTTGACTCTTTTCTGAACTCTTTATGTATGATTATAATATCCTTGCAAGTCTCTTCGAATTATTGGTTTGGTTTGGCCTACTAGATCTATAGTTCTTGCAATGGGAGAAGTGCTTGGCTTTGGGTTCAATCTTGCGGTGTCCTTTCCCAGTGACAGTAGGGGCAGCAAGGCACGTATTGTATTGTTGCCATCTAGGATAAAAAGATAAGGTTTATATCACTATGTTTGAGTTTATCCCTCTACATCATGTCATCTTGCTTAAGGCGTTACTCCGTTCTTATGAACTTAATACTCTAGATGCATGTTGGATAGCGGTCGATGTGTGGAGTAATAGTAGTAGATGCAGAATCGTTTCGGTCTACTTGTCTCGGACGTGATGCCTATATATAATGATCATGCCTAGATAGTCTCATAATTATTCGCTTTTCTATCAATTGCTCGACAGTAATTTGTTTACCCGCCGTAGAATATCGCTATCATGAGAGAAGCCACTAGAGAACACTATGGCCCCCGGGTCTATTCTCAACATATCAATCTACAATCTACTTTACTTTTCCGCTTTTACTTTCTATTCTTATATAAAAAATTACCAAAAATATTAAACTATCAGATCTCACTTTCGTAAGTGGCCGTAAAGGGATTGACAACCCCTTATCGCGTTGGCTGCGAAGTTCTTATTTGTTTGTGCAGGTGCGAGGGACTCGCGCGTGGTCTCCTACTGGATTGGTACCTTGGTTCTAAAAAACTGAGGGAAATACTTATGCTACTATGCTGCATCACCCTTTCCTCTTTGAGGGAATACAACGCAAGCTCGAGAAGTAGCAGCCGACAACCACGGCAGGGGTGGATCCAGCCGACAAGAGGCAGAGCGGCGGTCAACGGTGGTGGCCTGCTCTCAAGCTGCAGGTGAGAAGGTGACGCAACAGTTGTTGGTTTGCATATATATTGGTCAATGCATTCTGAGAATATTTTGTGAGGTATCCTGATTGACATATGCCGGTTCCAGTATTTGGGCATCGTGGTTGTAGCTCACAGTCGGGTAGAAAATCAGTTATGTAGCTACGTCAAATTATTTCCTTCAATATTGTAAATATTCGTGTCCATTGCAGGAAGCAAAAAACCTTTGATGGTATATGACTTCATAATCCACATGGATTCTTATACATAGGTTGTTTAATTACTATGTCCACCATTTCTTTTCAGCTAAAGTCTTTGTCATACTATGTACGGTGTCAATGCGAACTACCAGAGTCACATGAGGCTCACAATAAGCAGCAATCTTAGTGCCACTCCGGTCTAGTGTTGCTAACTTGATATTTAGCCTGTTTACCTGACACCATCAGGTCCAAGGCATTAGTATGCTCTTCTTATTGTACCTTTAGAGAACCGGCTTAGCTAACCTTAGCCGTGCATCACACTCTCATGTTTACTCTTCTCTGGTGCTACTGTTACTCACACAATTTGGATCGGGAATACAACATTGTTTAACTTTCAGTTTTGTTTTCTAAGTGCTTTGGAGAAGATGGACACGAGGGCCCAACCTGCACTGGCATAGCTAGGCAGGGAAGTATCCTTCCACTTGACATTTCCTTCTCAGTTTTGTATGTTTAATTTTTAGAGCCGTGGTTACTATGAAAACTGAGATGTGGAGATTGCGGTATTGATCTTAGTTTAATTCATTCTATTACGTAGCCTCGCTTTGTTATCCATGATTTCCCTCATTTGATTGATTTGACACATGTTCATTCACTAGATTATAGTCTACTTTATTGTTTGTGTATTTAGTTCTGGGTTGTTTTGATCTAAGTGGTACTTGATTTCTTGGCATTGTTCATTGCCTCAGGCCATGTATGATACTGAATTTGACCATGATCCTCTTGCAGTAAATATGACTAGATGTTGTCTAGGCCTTCTATGTAGATGTATTTTGCTTAGAAAGCACAAGCATTCTACGTGCTAATTAGATTTCTGTCTTTGAAGGTGATCATATTGATCTTACCTTATCGACTGCTCTTACTAAAACAAGTTATATTTTCAACTGATTAATAGCCCCGTTGTTCTTTAAAATGCTCATCACATGCTCAATGACAATCTGATTAACCGATAGACTTAATGTATCTTTTTTATCACTATGACTGCTTTTATCCGCAACTGATTTCTCTGATATCTCTCCCGTGCTGTGATGCAATTACTGTAAGCAGCTCCTCGTGGCCTTATGTTTTATGTTCTTGGGCACTGCACGATACCAAGCGAGTGTTTAGGCCACACATGGCATTTCTTGACATGCTCCTAGCACACCTTGGGCTAATCACCGGCTCAGTATGACCGTGTTGTATATGAGGACGACAAGATCTGTGTGACCATCTTTTTCAACTCCTCTACATTGGATCTTGGAGGACCAATCAGTATGAACGCGTCGTGTCGTCATATCTCCTGGTCTACATTATGCCCAAGACATGCAAAGTTGTAGATCGTCTGTAAGCTACCATGTGCTTTCGTACGTCCTACACCTGTGATATTTGCTACTAAACCTATTGTGCTACGTGCTTTCTATGTTCGTACATTGTTAGGCGGCTCCTTATTGTGTGCATACAAACAAACCTTACTTCTGAATGATTCTTTGTTAGTTTTTTATTTTTATCATGGTTGACAGAATAATGAGTGCAAAAATTACTTTGCTTAAATCTGGTTGCTCGGCTGACAAAGATATGCTTTCTATGCTTGTGATGCTTTCTATGCTATGGATTTTATGTATTGGATTAGGGCCAGTGCTTACTTAGGCCATTTTAATTTTGATAAGCCTATTGTTAAAGTTCAAGATACTATGGTTGATGGCCGAGTACAACTGTATATAGATTGTCCTTGGATTTTCCTTTATGGTATATACTGAGTGGATTGTAAATACTGTTACCTTGACCATTATTCTTTGTATTATGTATACAATGTGAATGCATATGCAAAACCTAGCGTTTGGACCGGCACCCTCGTGCCAAGGCGCGGTCCCGATCTAGTATCATATGAACACACACGTTGGACCCGATGTCGCGCACCACATGAGCCGATGACCGTCACCCACACGATCCTACATCACTGAGATGTTCTCCCGAGCCTTCACTTCGACATCGACACTAGCCTCGAGATCGCGTCTCCGCCTAGCCGACAACAAGACTTAAGGACAACACAAGCTACATATGCCTTGTTGAAGATTGAACCTTCGAGGCGTCGCCCCCAAGGGGGAAGCGACGAAAATGACGTCGGCACCCGCTCCAGCCGAAGTCGAACCTTGGGTTTCCATCCGGAGAGTCAGAGATCCAAAAGTCAAAGGAAGGTAAAGAGGCTTCGTGACGACACCTCCAATGAGGTTAATGATGTCCTAGGACGCCATCGTCACCAACATCGACTGAGGGCGGTGCTAGGATTTCACCTGGAGTTCATCAAGAATTATGACCTTGCATCAAACCCAATCATCCGCCCGAGCAACGAAAGAACCTCTCTCACAACTCGATGCCGCCAACACATAGAGCCATGGTCGGCGAACCATGATGGTGCCTCCAACCACCATGGCCGCCCAGAACCACCCCCAATCGCGAGTGTCTCTGTGCCGCCTTCTCCATTCGTAGCTCACCGCCACCACCACGGATCCACACCCAAAGCCATCAAAGAAAAACACCTAGCAACATCATCTCGAGGTTGTTGCCCCCTCATCCTCGAGCCCCGTAGACTAGAGCACCGTCAGCTACCTAGCAGCATCGGCCAGAACAGGGCCACCCTCGCAGCCTACCACTAATGACTCCTTTTAGTGATCCGGTAAAGGAGCAGAAAGGATTCTCGTGTTTTCCCTAGAGGTGACCTTAGTTATCGAACACACGAGAGGAAGTGCACCTTGAAGACAAAGCTTTCTAGCAAGCTTTGCGAGAGTACTAATTCCAGTTTTTGGACCAGGTCAAAATCAAGTTGCACAGTTGAATATGGTTGCGCAGTTGGACACTTACAAAAAATAGGCATGGGTATGAGGACTTGTTCTTACAACTGTATATTTGCGAACGAGGTCATCATGACAGTCATTTGTGTCTTGAAAGTCATCATCAATATGTGTTTGTGACGTATCAAAGTGGAGGATGTGTCCAAATTACGTCTTGACTGGAATGATCCTACATCAAGAGTTAGTTGTCCAACCAAATGCCCTATCGGTCGCGCAGGGTTGCCTCGGTAATTAAGATAATTCGGTCAAAAGCATTGGGCATTTAATGACTACAGTTCTTATGCCCCAAAGATAGGATTCACACCACCGTACTAAACCTTTCTATCACTAGTATTCAGAATGGCGTTTCATGGTCTCTTTGCCCTTAGCCACTCTGTGGCTCGATATTCATGATCCTGGGTACCTACAAGGACGAAGATTGCGAACAAGACAAGAAACAACTACGAAACGCTTTTATTTCACATATACAAAACATCAAAGTATTTCCATCGATCCCTCAAAAAAAATACATAGGATTAAAGGGTTGTGCGTTAACCCATAACCTTACCGAATTACTCGCACATGACTATCATATCTCAATAAGAAACCATTAAAGAAGACATCAAGAGGAATGGTTAATTGAATGATAATATGTCTTACAATAGTTGTTGTTGGTGATTCGTGATTACAAGGTGTGGCCAATTTGGATGAGTGCTATGGTGACGGTGATGGAGGTGGCTCTGGCTATGCAGATGGAGATGTGAAATGGTCGCGGCTAGGGTTGCTGTGAATGACGAAGATGGAGGTCTTGGCAATTGTCTTTTGCTCATTTGGTGTTGGCCCCTTTATTATATTTGTAGGGTTGGATGAGAGGGCGCCGCCGGTACTCCATACGATTGCTCATAAGAACGCGCGCGGGTGTATGGATGGTCATCTTGCGTGTTGTTTCTTCTCCTGCACCTCCCACTTGATTCTCCTTATCTTCACTGTAATCCTTTCCATGTATATGCTTGATTTTATTTATGTATGGCCCCATTTTCTGTGCAAAGAAAATAAAGATACGGTTGGAATCTTTTGCATTCATTAGCCATTAATAGTAATGTCGAAGCAGATATCTAGATTTTTATGAAATAAACTGGTTTAAACTCAGGTGTGACGGTCGTAAAAATAACACTCATCAACTCCCCAAGCTTAAACTTGACCGTCCTCGAACAATAAAGACAGAAATCCAAACTGTACGGAACTCAGTTGTTGAAACTGAAATAACAATAAGGTTTTGGTTCACTTACAATCGGTATGCCTAGATAGCCCTCCGCTTCCTGACCTGAAAACTTAGTATAGTTGTAGATGTGGAATGGTTAGTATGCAACTGTTAGTGAAGCAAAGATAATCAACACAAACCTCATGCTCAACTAGAAAAAATGATAAAGTAACATCAATTCCATTTACTCTAGTTAATACTTTCTTGGGAGGAACACACGTAAGAGAGTTCTTCTTCTTTTTGAGCAATGAAAACATGAATTAGGTAGTGGAAGGTATGTAAAGACAAAGAGTAACTCACTAACACACCAATGAGTGTCTCATCATCAAGGCTCTCAAGCACTTTACTTCAATCATTGTTTGCTAAAACTTTTGTTGTCTCGTGACTATGCCAAAGAGACGATCATGCATAAGGTTTCGCAGTGGCTTAATTTTGAGTAATATGAACCAATATGTTGTCTCTTACGAGATCATGCGATCAGTACTCAGTTATTACCACATACACACATATTCAATAGAAAGATGGATAATATTCGATGCAGTGTTGCCACTATGTACGGTAACAAACTCATAGCCAAAATTTGAGCCGAAACTCTGGTGGATCGTTCATTGTCCAGTGGAGTTCTCAGCATAACATCAAAAAGGTGACGAAACCACATTTACACACATGAACGTGCATAGAGTGACAAGGCCATGGCACCAGCGAGAAGTTAAACCACCATGTAAAAATGTGTAGGAACGAAGTATGTCTACCAGAGGGGGTGAATGGGAGTTTTTTTTTCCAGAAATCTCAAAACTCTCGGAACCCAGCAGTGGAGCAAATAAAAAACAGAGTACAGCAAGATAAAACAAACTATTGAAAGGAAACTAAATATGCATCGAGACGAATCACATGATCGAAAGTAAATAGGAGTAGCAGGGGTAACCAGTGATTCTCGATGGCGACAGGGTGTTTGTTGACCAGTTCGTCCTTCTCCACAAGGACTACATCTGGTTGGAGGGGTTGTGACTTAACACAGAAGATAAACTCTCTTCACCCTATTCTCCTCGACAACTGGTTCGTCAACCAATGCCGATCACTCATGGTAGATACTTGAGGCGATCTCCGAACCTTTACAGACTTCTTCTTCGAGAACCACAATCACTCTTTTTTACCTTGAAGACTGCAGGGCTTGCACCCCACAACATTTTATTGCCCAAAAAGACCAACAATACATAATTTCCTCAAGGTGAGAACCACAATCACTCTTGGTCTCTGAAGAAATTGACACATAACTGTCTAGGGAGTTTGCAGCTCTAAAGAGTAATAGGCGGAGCGTACTGGACTTAGATTCGAGTATGTTGAACCACTATCTAATTCTTCGGCTCTAGTGGTTTTCACTCGATGGATTTTAAACTCAAATCACTCAGAGAGGGGGTTCCCCAAAAATCTTCTCACAATTAAACGGAGCAGCCACCAGACAAAGCCGGTGCAGGGTGGCTATTTATAGCCGCAGCCTTCCCTGATGGGAAATGACCATTTTGGACACGTGGTCCAGCCAATGGCCAACCGACACATTCACAACGGTCGAATTTTGGAGCAACGGTAACATTACTTGAGGAACAAGTAATGCTAACTCCTCGGTATGAGACAAATCTCTCGCAGCGAAGAAGATTACAGTCTCTTTCTGGCAAGTATTTGCTGGGAACACAAAGAGATTTCTCTCGCAACTTTCATAGGATTTGGGTTTAGCATCAGAGAATCAAAGTTTCGTATGCTACACCCCTCTTAATAGTACGACGGTCCTGTGACTCAATAAAGAGAAGAAGAATTACGAAATAAATGCTACGTCTTCACTTCGTCTTCAATCTCGTCGGACGCAGTCGTATTCTTCAGACCAACAATGAGTCAATTGCTTCATGTCAACAATTTTGAGGGGTCACTCTTGTTAACATAATCTTTGGTGATAATCCTCGTTGCCACACATGAGATTATCTTCGTTGTTTGTGATGACCCACAAGTATATGGGATCAATTGTAGCCTTTTCGATAAGTAAGAGTGTTGAACCCAATGAGGAGCAGAAGGAAATGACAAGTGCTTTTTAGCAAGGTAATGTCTGCAAGTGCTGAAATTGTAAGTAACAGAGTAGATTGATAGCAAGATAAATTATAACGAGCTAGTAATGATAGTAGTAACAAAAGTGTAGCAAGGTAGGCCAATCCTTTTGAGGCAAAGGACAAGCCAAGATGGTCTCTTATATTAAGCAAAGCTTTCTTGAGGGTACACGGGAATTTCATCTAGTCACTTTCATCATGTTGATTCGATTTGTGTTCGCTACTTTGATAATTTGGTATGTGGGTGGACTGGTGCTTAGGTGTTGTTCTTACTTGAACAAACCTCCTACTTATGATTAACCCCCTCGCAAGCATCCGCAACTACGATAAAAGTATTAAGAATATATTCTAACCATAGCATTAAACTTTTGGATCCAATCAGTCCCTCACGGAATAGCGCATAAACTAGGGTTTAACCTTCTGTCACTCTCGCAACCCATCATCTAATAACTACTCCACAATGCATTCCCTTAGGCCCAAATATGGTGAAGTGTCATGTAGTCGACGTTCACATGACACCACTAAGGGAATCACAACATACATACTATCAAAATATCGAACACATATCAAGTTCACATGATTACTTGCAACATGATTTCTCCCGTGACCTCAAGAACAAAAGTAACTACTCACAAGTAATAATCATGCTCAAGATCAGAGGGGTATTAAATAGCATAATGGATCTAAACATGTAATCTTCCATCAAATAAACCATATAGTGATCAACTACAATAGGTAATCAACAGTACTAGTCACCGACAGGTACCAATCTAAGGTTCCGGTACAAAGATTGAACACAAGAGATGAACTAGGGTTTGAGAGGAGTTGGTGTTGGTGAAGATGTTGATGGAGATTTCCCTCCCCAAGATGGAAGAGTTGTTGGTGATGATGATGACGATAATTTCCCCCTCTAGGAGGGTAGTTCCCCCGATGGAATCACTTCGCCGGAGGATAAAAGTGCTCCTGCCCAAGTTCCGTCTTGAGACGGCGGCGCTCCGTCCCGAAAGTCCTCCTCTTATTTTTTTTATAGGTCAATATGACTTATATACCAGAAGATGGGCACCGGAGGTGGGCCGAGCTGAGCACAACTCACCAGGGCGCTTGGGGGGCCTAGCACGCCCTGGTGTCTTGTGCTCACCAAGTGGCACCCCTCTGATGGTTATTTGCTCCAGTATTTCTTATTTATTCCATAAAAATTCCTCATGAAGTTTCAACTTGTTTGGAGTTGTGCAGAATAGCTGCCTGACGTAGCTTTTTTGGGTCCAGATTTCCAGCTGCCGGAATTCTCCCTCTTTCCGTGAACCTTGCATATTATGAGAGAAAAGGCATTAGAATTACTCCAAAAAGTATTATTATGCATAAAAATATTATAAATAACAGTAAGTAAACATGATGCAAAATGGATGTATCAACTCCCCCAAGTTTAGACCTTGATTGTCCTCAAGCGAAAACCGAAATCGAAAAACATGTCCACATGCTTAGAGAGAGAGGTGTCAATAAAAATAAAATACGGACATAGAAGCATCACGTGAATTATTATAACAACACCAAACTTAAACAATAAGACTTTTATCATATACTTCTCATGAATAAGTAACAATTCATCACAACATCGAAGTACGAAGTATAAACTCTATTGGAAACCAAAAAACTATGTTCTCAGTCAACTTTGCAACTGCAATTCATCATCTTTTTCGGAAGGGTCACATATCACAGCCTTTAGGCAAGTCCACATACTGAACCATCCTATGGTATTCTATGATTGTTAACACTCGTCGCATACACATGAGCAAAACGTTTCCACCAAACACATAGAAAGATAGGGGCTTATAGTCTCGCCTCCCAACGTATTCACCTTAAGGTGATTTCAACAATAATAACTCATGCTACCCATATTCAATTGGACATATGTGCCTAGATCTTTCCTCACTACATGGTACTTGCCAAAGGAGAAACATAAAAAGGAATAGAGAGAGAAAAACTTTAACTCTTGCATAAAAGTAAAGACATAAAAGTAAAATATAGGCCCTTTGCGGAGGGAAGCAGAGGTTACCATGCGCTTGTTTGTTTGTATGCTCAACCTCTTAGTGCAAAAGTATGTCACGTTATATTGCCCCTTATGATAGCAACCTTTATTATGCAGTCTGTCGCCTTTATTCTTTGCTATCACAAGTTCGTACAATGCTCAATTTTCTCTTACACTAAATGGTCTCACACTTTTAGAATCAATTTGTATTGCCTTATTGCACCGATGAAAACTTACATGAAGGATCTTGATCAATCCCTAGGTAGGTATGGTGGACTCTTGAAGGTAAGATTTGGGTTTAGGGTTTTTTGGATGCACAAGTAGTATCTCTACTTGGTGCGGAATTTTGGCTAGCAAAGGTAGGGGGCAAGAACCACATGTTGAAGGATCTATGACAATGTAACTTCTATGTGAATATGAAAAAACATCAATCATTACATGTCTTCCTTGTCCAACATCAACAATTTTGGCATATAATATTTTGATGGGGGTTCACAATCACAAAAGATTTCCAGGATAGTGTATTTATATGTGAATCTTCTCTTCCCTTATTAATTCTTTCATGAGTTGCATCATTCACCAATGCTATGTTTGTCAATCTCTAATAAAATTGTCTACTTATACTTTTCCTTATGTGATGTCATCACCTACCATAAGATTAGCATATGATATTTTTCATTTATTTCTTTTCTTTTTATTGAAACAAGCGACTAAAGAAAGCAAAAACTCAAACTAAACTTTATTATATATCTCGCACACGATTACAAGGATAGATCACTAAGCAAATTCTCAAGAAGAAAGGATTGAACTAAACTTGTATTCATCTAAAGCAAAAGATAACTAATGATCGAACTAAGATAAGTGATGTCTGCTAGAACTACGTTGGTATTTCCCCAAAGAGGAAGGGATGATGCAGTATAGCAACGGTAGGTATTTCCCTCAGTGATGAGACCAAGGTTATCGAACCAGTAGGAGGACCAAGCAACACAACGTAAATAGCACATGCACACAAATAACAAATACTCGCAACCTGACGTGTAAAAGCGGTTGTCAACCCCTTTCGGGTAACGTACATTATAGAGTTGTAAATATTGATGGATCGAACGCCAAATAAGAGAAATTGCAGCAAGTTATTGTTGGGGTTTTGGTTTAGTAGATCTGAAAATAAAAGCAAAGGAAAATAGATCGCAAAGGCAAATAATATAAGAAAGAGACCCGGGGGCTGTAGATTTCACTAGTGGCTTCTCTCGAGAAAATAGCAAAAGATGGGAAAAGAATTACTATTGGGTAATTGATAGAACTTCAAATAATCATGATGATATCCAGGCAATGATCATTATATAGGCATCACGTCCAAGATCAGTAGACCGACTCCTGCCTGCATCTACTACTATTACGACCGCTATCCAACATGCATCTAGTGTATTAAGTTCATGGAGAAATGGAGTAATGCAATAAGAACGATGACATGATGTAGACAAGATCTATTTATGTAGAAATAGACCCCACCATTTTATCCTTAGTAGCAACAATACATACGTGTCAGTTCCCTTTCTGTCACTGGGATCAAGCATCGTAAGATCGAACCCACTACAATGCACCTCTTCCCATTGCAAGATAAATAGATCAAGTTGGCCAAACAAAACCCAAATATCGGAGAAGAAATACAAGGCTATAAGAAATCATGCATACAAGAGATAGAGAAGACTCAAATAACTTTGATGGATATATAAAGATAGATCTGATCATAAAGTCAAAGTTCATCGGATCCCAACAAACATGCCGCAAAAGAGTTACATCATATGGATCTCCAAGAGACCATTGTATTGATAATCAAAAGAAAGAGAGGAAGCCATCTAGCTACTAACTACGGACCTGTAGGTCTGCAAGGAACTACTCACACATCATCGGAGAGGCACCAATGGAGGTGGTGAACCCCTCCGTGATGGTGTCTAGACTGGATCTGGTGGTTCTGGACTTTGCGGCGGCTGGAATATAATTTCGTCGACTCCTCTAGGGTTTCTGGAATATCTGAGTATTTATAGAGAAAAGAGGCGGTGCGGGAGGCCACCGAGGTGGGCACAACCCACCTGGGCACGCTAGGGGGGCCTAGCGCGCCCTGGTAGGTTGTGCCCCCCTCGGGGCACCCCCAAGTGCAGCTCTGGCCCATTGGGTGTCTTTTGGCCCATAAAAAATCTCCAAAAAGTTTCACGGTGTTTGGACTCCGTTTGATATTGATTTCCTGCGATGTAAAAAACATGCAGAAAATAGCAACTGGCACTTGGCACTATGTCAATAGGTTAGTACCAAAAAATGATATAAAACGACTATAAAATGATTGTAAAACATCCAAGAATGATAATATAACAACATGGAACAATAAAAAAGTATAGATACGTTGGAGACGTATCAGCATCCCCAAGCTTAATTCTTGCTCGTCCTCGAGTAGGTAAATGATAAAAACATAATTTTTGATGTGGAATGCTGCCTATCATGTCATATCATATTCTTTTCTTTATAGCATGGACATTTGTAATTTTATATGGTTCAAAGCAATAGTCTAGTTTCGACATGAGATTTAAATACTCAAGCATATCAACAAGCAACCACGTCTCTCAAAATATCAATTCTAAAATAAGTTATCCCTAGCCCATCATGCTCAACCATTGATCCATTCATGAAACACATCGGCATATTAGTTACACCCAATGCTCAAGTACGGTCATAGTGTTTCCTAGTTGGTGCTTTATAAGAGAAGATGGAGACTCAAATTCAAAAAAATAAAAATTGCATAAGTAAAAGAAAGGCCCTTCGCAGAGGGAAGTAGGATTTGTAGAGGTGCCAGAGCTCAAAGCTTAAATTGAGAGATGAAATTATTTTGGGAGGTATACTTTTCCCGCCAACGAAAATGACTTAAGGTTCTCAACACTTTCCATGCTAGATATACCATAGGTGGTTCCCAAACATAAAATAAAGTTTATTCCTTTTCCACCAAACTTTCACAAGCCATGGCTAGCCGAATCCACGGTTGCCTTCCATACCAACACTTACCAATGAATTTATTATTTGACAAAATAAAGTAAATTTGTTTTTCATTTTGGGACCGGGCATCCCTAATACCTCTGCCTTACTCTCGTGCAATGACAAGTGAATAAACACTCATCATGAGAATAACACATCTAGCATGGAAAATATTGGCCACCCCTCACCGCTTCGCGAGCGGTACGTGCACACAAAAGGGAAATTTATTTTGAAAATTAGAGATGGCACATACAAATTTGCTTAGAACGGCAAGGGAATACCGCATATAGGTAGGTATGGTGGACTCATGTGGAAAAACTGGGATAAAGGATTTTGGATGCACAAGTAGTGATCATACTTAGTGCAAAATGAAGGCTAGCAAAAGACTGGGAAGCGACCAAGCATGAAACAAATAATCTCATAAGCGAGCATTGAGCATAAATAACACTGAATAATGCACCACAAGTAGGATGTAATTTCATTACATGATTATTGACTTTCGTGTTTGCATAGGGAATCACAAACTTTAACACTAATATTCTCACTAAAGCATAATTATTAATTAACATGACTCACATATCATATCATCATGTCTCAAAACTATTATAAGGAATCAAGTTTATTTTGTCCAATGATCTTCATGAAAGTTTTTATTATATCATTCTTGGGTATCTATCACTTTAGAACTAATTTTCATGTATTGCTTTTGATAAGCTCAAACAAATATAAGTGAAGATCACGAGCATAATTTTTTTCTTTCTCTCAAAATAATTTAAGTGAAGCAAGAGAGAATTTCTTAAAAATTTACTAACTCTCAAATAAATCTAAGTGAAGCAAGAGAGTATTTCTTCAAAAATACTAAAGCACACCGTGCTTAAAAAGATATAAGTATAGCACTAGAGCAAATCCATAGCTCATAAGAATTTAAGTGAAGCATAGAGAGCTATTCTAACAAGTCATGGCATAATTTTGGCTCTCTCTAATAGGTGTGCACAGCAAGGATTGATAAATTAAAAAGCAAAACAAATCAAGAAAAGACTCATATCATACAAGACGCTCCAAGTAAAACACATATCATGTGACGAATAAAAATATAGTTTCGAGTAAAATACCGATGGTCGTTAGAAGAAAGAGGGGATGCCACCGAGTGGCATCCCCAAGCTTAGTTGCTTGCTTCTATTTTAGATAATGGATTGGGATGCCGGGGCATCCCCAAGCTTAGGCTCTTCTTACTCCTTATTCTTTCATCCATCATAATATAACCCAAAACTTGAAAACTTCAATCACACAAAACTCAACAAAACTTTTGTGAGATCCGTTAGTATAAGAAAACAAATCACTACTATAAGTGTTGTAGCAAACCAATTCATATTTTGTATTTGTATTATATCTACATATTCCAACTTTTCTATGGCAAAAACTCATCAAAGAAAACCATAGAATCATCAAAACAAGCACATAACACAATAAAAACAGAATCTGTCAAAAATAGAACAGTCTATAGCAATCTGGAAGTTTTGTATACTTATGTTACTATAAAAATCTTGAAACAATAGGGCCACATGGGCAATTTGTATATTAATCTTATGCAAAAATAATTAACCAAAAACACTCTTCTGTTCAAAATGAGAATTTTTCTCGTGAGCGCAAAAGTTTCTGTATTTCAGCAAGATCAAATCTACTAACACCCAACATGATCCTAAGGCTTTGCTTGGCACAAACCTTTATTCAAACCACAAAAACACATCCAACCAGAGGTATTAAAGGGTATTTTATTGAAAACAACAAGGAAATCAAAAGGCAAAATGATACAAGTTGGGTTGCCTCCCAACAAGCGCTATCATTTTACGCCCTTAGCTAGGCTTGATACCAAGATCTAAGTGTTGTCATCCTTGTTTTCAAATTCCTTAATCACACATTTCTTTAAAGACTCAACATATAATTCTTCGACAAAGATACTTCTAGGGACAATATCAAAGAATTTGCTTTTGTAAAGAGGTATTTCTATTATTTCAATAAAATTGGGGTGAATACTAATCATTTTAAGACCTCCTTTGTTATTACTAGAAGAAGCCCCTTTATTCTTACGTCCTTTTATGGGAGTTTTCTCAATAGTGTTGACGGAAGAAAAAACGGTACCCAAGTTACTAAGAATTTCTTCCAAATTATCAATCCGAGAAGGACTTTCTTCTATTCTTTCATTGACTATGGGTTCCTTCTCCTTTAGCAATTAAAAAACTACACCCGCCTTAGATCCAAATTTATTAGAAAGATCATGCATCTTTTTGTCTAAATTTTCAATAAGTTCTTTAGTAAGTATCCCTTTTCAATAGCATCTAATCTTTTCATAACATGCTCAAGAGTCAAAGTTGTTTAATTAATGATAATACGAGGAGATCCCACTAAACTTCCCATAGCATTTAAAGCATCAAAAGGAGGACAATTTAAGAAATTTCCTCCGGTAATAGTATCAAGAACAAATATATACCAAGTAGAAATTCCCACATAATTTTTTTGAAGAAGAAAAATAGTGGATTGCTTGTGAATAGATCTGTTATTAGCATTGCAAATCCGGTACCATGCATCTTTTAGGCTTTATCCTCCTCTTTGCTTAAAGTTGAGAACTTCGTTCTCGGGGGTGCAAATGATGAGGGGAGGACTAGCCATGATGACAAGAACTCAAATAGATCCGGCAAGAAAAACGACGAACGGAAAAGAGGGCGAATAAAAATGGTAAATGTTTGTGAAGTGGGGGAGATGAAAACGAGAGGCAAATGGCAAATACTATAAATTGCGAGGAGATGAGATTTGTGATTAGGAACATGGTATATGTTGAAGCTGCTCCCCGGCAACGGCGCCAGAAATTCCTTTTGATGTCTGCTAGAACTACGTCGATATTTCCCCAAAGTGGAAGGGATGATGCAGTATAGCAGCGGTAGGTATTTCCCTCAGTGATGAGACCAAGGTTATTGAACCAGTAGGAGAACCAAGCAACACGACGTAAACAACACCTGCACACAAATAATAAATACTCGCAACCCAACATGTAAAAGGGGTTGTCAATCCCTTTCAGGTAACGGACGTGATAGAGTTGTAAATATTGATAGATCGAACACCAAATAAGATAAATTACAGCAAGGTATTTTCGGGTTTTTGGTTTAGTAGATCTAAAAATAAAAGCAAAGGAAAATAGATCATAAAGGCAAATAATATGAGAAAGAGACCCGGGGGGCGTAGATTTCATAGTGGCTTCTCTCGAGAAAATAGCAAACGGTGGGAAAACAATTACTGTTGGGCAATTGATAGAACTTCAAATAATCATGACGATATCCAGGAAATGATCATTATATAGGCATCGCGTCCAAGATCAGTAGACCAACTCCTGCTTCCATCTACTACTATTACTCCACATATCGACCGCTATCCAGCATGCATCTAGTGTATTAAGTTCATGGAGAAACGGAGTAATGCAATAAGAACGATGAGATGATGTAGACAAGATCTATTTATGTAGAAATAGACCCCATTGTTTTTAGTAGCAACGATACATACGTGTCAGTTCCCTTTCTATCACTGGGATCAAGCACCGTAAGATCGAACCCACTACAAAGCACATCTCCCCATTGCAGGATAAATAGATCAAGTTGGCCAAACAAAACCCAAATATCGGAGAAGAAATACGAGGTTATAAGAAATCATGCATATAAGAGATCAAAGAAGACTCAAATAACTTTCATGGATATAAAAAGATAGATCTGATCATAAACTCAAAGTTCATTGGATCCCAACAAACACACCGCAAAAGAGTCACATCATATGGATCTCCAAGAGACATTGTATTGATAATCTATAGAGAGAGAGAGAGAGAGGAAGCCATCTAGCTACTAACTACGGACCCGTAGGTCTACAAGGAACTACTCACACATCATCGGAGAGGCACCAATGGAGGTGATGAACCCCTCCGTGATGGTGTCTAGATTGGATCTGGTGGTTTTGGACTTTGCGGCAGCTGGAATAGAATTTCGTCAACTCCTCTAGGGTTTCTGGAATATCTGAGTATTTATAGAGCAAAGAGGCGGTGGAGGAGGCCACCGAGGTGGGCACAACCCACCTGTGCGCAACAGGGGGGCCTGGCGCGCCAGGGGGGCCTGGCGCGCCCTGGTGGGTTGTGCCCCCCTCGGGGCACCCCCCAGGTGCATCTCTGGCACATTGGGTGTCTTCTGGCCCATAAAAAATGTCCAAAAAGTTTCACGGTGTTTGGATTCCGTTTGATATTGATTTCCTGCGATGTAAAAAACATGCAGAAAACAACAACTGGCACTTGGCACTATGTCAATAGGTTAGTACCAAAAAATAATATAAAATGACTATAAAATGATTGTAAAACATCCAAGAATGATAATATAACATCATGTAACAATCAAAAGTTATAGATACGTTGGAGACATATCAATAAGTAAAGGCAAAAGATAGTGGAGGTGATACGATACCGGGGCACCTCCCCCAAGCTTGGTGAAAGCCAAGGGGAGTGCTCATTCCCGATACTCAGTTTTCCTTTGGTGGTGAAGAAGATGTTGGTGGTGGTGAAGTGGTAGAGAGCTTATCCTCGGGTTTCCATGGTAGAGACTCACCGTCATAAGAGGAAGAGTGAGGCCCACGGGTCCAGCAGCTAGAAGCCAAATTCATACCTTTAAACCTCGCCTCATATTCAAAGACTTGGTTTTGGAGATCATAGATCTGGCTTTGGAGGAAGTTGATTTGCTCGTTGAAGGTGAATACGATGTCCTTCATGGATTTTCCATCCACCTTGAGATCACGGGTGTAATCCGCGATCATGAGGTGATTGGCATTGAGTCCTCGTTCCACCATCCCCTTGCACCGAAAGACCTCCTACTCCATGGCTTCGAGCCTGGCCTCCACGGTTCCTGTTCCCTTGGGGCCTTGCACATCGCGGATGTGCAGCACCCCCTCATGCATCTGGATAGCCTGAGGGTGCTGCATCACCTCCCGCAAATATGGGTTGATGACGTTCTCAAAGAACTTGTCCTTGGAGGAGCGTGAAGTGGCCATGGTAGATGGGATCTGTCAGAAAACAGCAAGAAAAGAAAACAGAAGATTTCTCCGCGATGCGGTGGTCAATAGGTTCGGGGGGTATATAAAGAATTTTTATCTTGGGAAACAAGCAAAGGAAAGAAAAACGGGGTCCGGAAGGTACCCGAGGTGGGCACAACCCACCTGGGCGCGCCTGGCGGTGTCTTGTGCCCACCAGGGTGACCTTCCCGTTAGTTTCTTATTTTCCTAATTTTTGTTATATTCCAAAACGGACAAAAATATTTTTGCAGATTTTTCGGAGTCCGTTTACTTACCGTATCACATACCTCCGCTTTTTCACGATTCTGGAGTGTTCTCGAAGGTCTCTTTTATGAGTTCTTCTGGTGTCGTAGTTTGAATAATATTACTTTCAACATTAATGGGTGTACCTGAGATATAACATTTTATTCGTTGCCCATTAACAAGCTTTGGGTTAGTACCTTCGGCACTATTTATTTTAATAGCTCCAGACCGGTAAACCTACTCGATAACATAGGGTCCTTCTCATTAGGAGAGGAGTTTTCCTGCAAATAATCTGAAACGAGAGTTTTATAATAAAACATATTCTCCAACTTTGAACTCACGCTTTTGGATTCTTTTATCATGCCATCTTTTAAACTTCTCTTTGAATAACTTGGCATTTTCATAAGCTTGGGTTCTCCATTCATATAGTGAGCTAATATCAAATAACATTTTTTCACCGGCAAGTTTGAAATCATAATTCAGTTCTTTAATTGCCCAATATGCTTTATGTTCTAATTCAAGAGGCAAATCACAAGATTTTCCATAAACCATTTTATAAGGAGAAATACCCATAGGATTTTTGTAGGCTGTTCTATAATCCCAAAGTGCATCATCCAATTTCTTGGACCAATTCTTTCGAGACCTATTGACAGTCTTTTGCAATATCAATTTTATTTCCCTATTGCTAAGTTCAACTTAACCACTAGACTGAGGTGTTGGTTAATGTAGCATGCAATTTGAAAATTTTCCTATGCTCATGAAAGATCTATCTAGGAGATGCATAGCAACGAGAGGGGAGAGCATCTTCATACCCTTGAAGATCGCTAAGCGGAAGCGTTTATCAACGCGGTTGATGTAGTCATACACCTTCACGATCCATCCCGATCAAGTACAGAAACTACGTCACCTCTGTGTTCAGCACACATACAGCTCGATGACGTCCTCGCCTTCTTGATCTAGCAAGACGGGCGAAGTAGTAGATGAGTTCCGCAGCACGACGGCGTGGTGACGGTTGGTGGTGAAGAACAATCTCTGTAGGGCTTCGCTAAGCACTACAGAAACTAGACAAAGGATAAACTAGAGGGACGGGCTTGCCGACACATGGTTTGCTGTATCTTGATGTGTCTTGGGTGCTAGCCCTGCCCCTCTATTTATATGTTGAGCCCTGGGGTCGAAACTTGGAGCAAAAGCCTCCTCAAAGTCGGTTTTGCCCGAAAGGCAAGAGTTTTACTCGGACTCCAGGACCAAACGCCACAATCCTTCGCGTCTGGCCCAGACGCCATGGGCCTCGACGTCTGGCCTAGGGCCAGACGCTAGGGTCTCCGGCGTTTGGCTCCCTCGCCTCCGCAAAACTCCTTTTGCACCGACTTAATGCCCTGTGGGCTTGACCCCTTGGCCTAACCATATCATCCTATATATCAATATTTACCTCCGTACCATTCCAAAGCTCCTCATCATGTCCGTGATCTCATCTGGGCTCCGAACAACATTTGGTCACCAACATACATAACTCATTCAATACTATATCATCAAAGAAACATTAAGCATGTGAACCCTACGGGTTCGAGAATTGTGTAGACATGACCGAGACACCTCGCTGGTCAATAACCAATAGCGGAATCTGGATTCCCATATTGGCTCCTACATATTCTACGAAGATCTTTATCGGTCGAACCGTTATGACAACGCACACAATTCCCTTTGTCTGCCGGTATGTTACTTGCGCGAGATTTGATCGTCGATATCTTTATACCTAGTTCAATCTTGTTATCGACAAGTCTCTTTACTCGTTTTGTAATACATCATCCCCTGACTAACTCATTAGTCATTTGCTTGCAAGGCTTATTATGATGTGTATTACTGAGAGGGCCTAGAGATACCTCTCCGATACTCGGAGTGACAAATCGTAATTTCGATTCAAGCCAATCCAACAAGACACCTTCGGAGATACCTGTAGATCATCTTTATAATCACCCAGTTATGTTGTGACGTTTGATAGCACACAAGGCATTCCTCCGATATCCGGGAGTTGCATGATCTCATAGTCAAAGGAATATGTATTTGACATACTTGAAAGCAATAACAATATAACTGAATGATCAACATGCTAAGCTAACGGATGGGTCTTGTCCATCACATCATTCTCCTAATGATGTGATCCCGTTATCAAATGACAACTCATGTCCATGGTTAGGAAACGTTAACCATCTTTGATCAATGAGCTAGTCAAGTAGAGGCTCACTAGGGACTCAGTGTTTTGTTTATGTATTCACACATGTATTAAGGTTTCCGGTCAATACAATTCTACCATGAATAATAAACATTTATCATGATATAAGGAAATATAAAATAACAACTTTATTATTGCCTCTAGGGCATATTTCCTTCATGAGGATGATAGGGCGATGCAATTCTATGGTTAACATCATACTTGGCAAGCATTTTACAAAAAGCACCATGAATAAAGTGTGAACCACCATCAGTCATTAAATATATAGGGACTCCAAACCTTGGGAAAATAACCTCCTTAAGTATTTTAATAGAGGTGTTGTGATCACCACTACTAGTTGGAATAGCTTCTACCCAGTTAGTAACATAATCAACAGCGACCAAAATATATGTATACCAGTTAGAGGAAGGAAAAGGTCCCATGCAATCAAACCCCAAATATCAAATGGTTCAACAACAAGAGAATAATTCATAGGCATTTCTTGACGCTTACCGCTATTACCTATTCTTTGGCATTCATCACAAGATAAGATGAACTTACGAGTATCCTTGAAGAGTGTAGGCCAATAAAAACTAGATTGCAATACCTTATGAGCAGTTCTGTCTCCCGCATGATGTCCTCCATAAGCTTCGGAGCAGACCTGGCCATGGGAAGCCCGGCCCGGCCCGGCCCGATGCTGCTTCCGGGCCGAACTCGGGCCTAGAGATTCAGCCCGATGGCCAGGTCGGGCCGGGCCCGGGCCCGTCGATTTTGCTCTTCACTGAAGGGGCACGACCCGTGGCCCGAGGCCCGCCGGGCTTTTACACATTAGGGCCGGACTTGGGCCCAAAATCTAGGCCCGATGGCCGGGCCGGGCCGGGCTCGGCCCTGGTTTTTTTACACTGGGCTTTGGTAGGCCCGGCCTGAAGCCCGGCCCGGCGCGAGGTTTGGCCAGGTCTACTTTGGAGTGACATTTCTGTAGGATTTGTTCCTGTTCATGCTGAGGTACACAACGTCTAATAATACAATCTACTTATTCTTTACAAAGATATGGGTCATCGCAAAAGTAATGTCTTAAATCATAGAAGAATTTTTTCTTTTGTTGGTAAGTAAATCTAGGTGGTAAATATCTAGCAACAATATAATTAGCATAGTCAGCGTAGCAAGGAGTGTTACGAGAAACATTTATTGCAGCTAACTTCTCATCAGGGAAACTATCATCAATAGGTAGTGGGTCACCAAGCACATTTTCAAGCCTAGACAAATTATCAGCTACGAGGTTCTCTGCTCCTTTTCTATCAATGATATGTAAATCAAATTCTTGCAACTAGAGAACCCATCGAATAAGTCCAGGTTTAGCATCTTTCTTTTCCATAAGATATTTATAGCAGCATGGTCGGTGCGAACAATTACTTTTGAATTAAAAAATGTAAGATTTAAATTTATCACAAGCAAATACCACTGCGAGAAATTCTTTTTCAGTAGTAGCATAATTTCTTTGAGCACTATCTAGAGTTTTACTAGCATAATGAATAACATTTAGTTTCTTATCAACTATCTGTCCTAGAACAACACCAACAACATAATCACTAGCATCACACGTAATTTCAAAAGGTAGGTTCCAATCAGGTGCTTGAACAATAGGTGCATAAATTAAGGCTTTCTTGAGTGTTTCAAAGGCTTCTAAACAATCATCATCAAAAACAAAAGGATTATCCTTTTGCAAAAGTTTTGTAAGGGGCCTAGAAATTTTAGAGAAGTCTTTGATAAATCTCCTATAGAAACCAACATGACCTAGGAAACTACAAATACCTTTGACATCTTTAGGGCATGGCATTTTCTCAATTGCATCAACCTTAGCTTTGTCCACTTGAATACCTTTTTCAGAAAGTTGTGGCCCAAAACGATACCTTCGTTAACCATAAAGTGGCATTTCTCCCAATTCAAGACAAGATTAGTTTGCTCACATCTCTACAAAACTCAATCAAGATTGCTTAAACAATCATCAAAAGACTTCCCATAAACAGAAAAGTCATCCATGAAAACCTCAACAATCTTTTCACGAAAATCAGAGAATATAGCAGTCATGCATCTTTGAAAGGTAGCAGGTGCATTGCATAAACCAAAAGGCATACGTCTATAAGTATATGATAGCCTGGCTTATTAGGGATGATAGACTACTCATATCAATAAGGAATTCCTTCTTTTCCGGGAGCCAATTCGGATAGAACTCCAAAGTTATGCGTGCTCAGCTTGGAGTAGTTTCAGGATGGGTGACCGACCGGGAAGTTGCTCCCAGGTGCGCATGAGTGAGGACAAAGTGCGCAGAAAAGACTAGTATTGATATGTGGGGCCAGTCTAGATCCCGCCAGGAGTAACGACCACCGACGGGTGCATCTTGGGCATGACAAGTTGGTATCAGAGGCGACCTTCGCGGTTACACGGATGTTTGCGGATAGTTTGCAGTCATGTTGTGCATGATGTTTGTGACCCGTCGTGGCACACGACATGGCACATGTGCTGTCCTGGAAGCATAGACGGTTGTGCCAAGAGGGAACGTTCCTGTGGCCCGACGAGGACGTCAGTTCCTCTGAGTGGGGGTGTATGTGATAGCATGGCTTATTAGGGATGATAGACTACTCATATCAATAAGGAGTTCCTTCTTTTCTGGGAGCCAATTCGGATAGAACTCCAAAGTTAAGCGTGCTCAGCTTGGAGTAGTTTCAGGATGGGTGACCGACCGGGAAGTTGCTCCCGGGTGCGCACGAGTGAGGACAAAGTGCGTAGAAAAGACTAGTATTGATATGTGGGGCCAGTCTAGATCCCGCCAGGATGGGATTATACCTCCTACGTGTCGAGGCATGACTTAAAGGTATAAGCCCATTCTAGAATGATCTCAAGTTTGGTATATTTGCACGACTCATGTAAAAAATAGGGATGAAAATGCAAAAGGGTAGTTGGCTTACACTCGCCATGTCACACAATACATTATATAAGCAAATCATCATCCAAATAACATCACAACCCGACTACGGGCAAAGATCCAAATGAAAGATACCAAATACATTAAGCCACGGGTCCGAATTGCCCCTAGTAGAAACCACTACTGATCATCGGGATAGTGCACATAGTAACGAATACGTTCTTCATCGAACTCCCAGTACAGCTCCGTGCCGTCACCTGAGTAGTTCACCATGGTACCTGCATCTGGTGTGGTGTAGAATCTGTGAGCCACGAAGGACTCAGCAATCCCGTTCCCGGGTAGCAAAACTATCTAAGCCTTGGGTGTGGAACAAGGCTGAAGAAAGATAAAAGGTTGCAGCTGCACTAGCACTAGCTTACGTGTTTAGAGCGAGAAGAGAAGTGCCATGAGCATCAAAGTGATCACGAAGTGATCCTATCTAAGCACATCAATCATAACCCCACCGTGTTCACTTCCCGAACCCCTTTCGGAAAATGACCGTCACGGTTACTCACGCTGGTAGTGTATTCTGAACATGGTGTCAAGTTTTCTACAACCGGATATTAACAAATTCCCATCTGCCACATAACCGCGGGCATGGCTTCCGAAATTTCAAAACCCTGCAGGGGTGTCCCAACTTAGCCCATTACAAGCTCACGATCCGCGGAGTCGCAACTCCAAGGTGGGAAGGCCCGAGTATTCTCGGAATCCCGTGCTCAAGATACTCCGACTAAGGTAAGACTAATCCAGCAAATCCTCCCGGCGTGCCGACACCCTGATAGTAGCCGCACGTATCTCGTCTCAGGCCACGACCGGATGGGCGATTCTATAGGTTTTTACCAGCCCTTGAGTTTCCTCAAGGTGGCCCCGCAGATTCCCAAGTTTGGACCAACACTCATGTGGAGCACTGGCCCGGGTTGTTGATTAAGAAGAGGGTTTATAACTCCCTATGCAAGTTTTTAGTTGTTTAGGCAAATGTAGTACCAATGTTGGGACTTGCTGGAAAAGACTTAGCGCTAAGCGGTTTATCGAGGGGGTCCCAAAACCCCAACCGTGTGAGGAACGCAAAATCAAGGAACATAACACCGGTTTATACGGTTCCTAGGGCGGCATGAGTGGAACAAAACATCGAGCAAGAGGCTCAGCCTTCCACCCATTACCAATATATAGATGATTTAGTTTAAGAGTTTATATAGTGTGATATCCCAACAAAAGCTTCAACATGAAGCAAGAATCTTCAAATCTTCTCCTGCAACTAGCAATGCTATAAGAGGGGCTGAGCGAAGCTTACGTAGCCAAACAAAGGTTTGCTAGGTTGGGTGGTTAGACAGATTCATGGTTACAATAGGAGGCTGACAAACAAACATGGGCATCGAGGCAATAAGCTAAAGAGCGAGACTTCTAGCAATAGGCAAAGATAGTAATGATATCTGGGTTAGGTCATCTTGCCTGTCGAGTCGTCGATGGGATCGTAAGACGGCTCCTCGTACTCAACCTCGGTAGTAACCTCGTTCTCGTTCTCGGTCTCGGCTTCTGGCTCTACTCAACACAAGAACACACGAGGCACAAAATCAAACAAGGTGCAATGCACAATCAACATGATGCAAGTATGATGCACTTATGATGCATGACAAGTCTATATATGATGCAATACATGGCAAGATAGGAAGCACAGAGAAACAACACAAGAACATGACAATGTGCTCAAGCAAGTATGATGCAAGACAAGTCTATATATGATGCAAAACATGGCAAGGTAGGAAGCACACAAAAACAACACAAGTCAACAAGTTTAAATGAGGCCGGAAACTACATATAACAAATCCGGTAAGTCCTCATATGCATAGTTTGAAATTAGTCCAGATCTGAACAAACCTTAAGTTAAAGTTGTTAAACAGCAAGTTAACATGCACCATGATGATCTACACGAAATTCTAGTCAAGTTTCATATAAAGTTTGTTTAAAACGGAGTTACGGTCTAGAAGATATGAGCAAAACAAGATAAGCATGGCAATGGTGCAAGATGCACCCAAACATCAAGCAAACATACTCCAAACATGTTAACAAGATGATATTATGAATATACATGCAAAATCACACAACTTTCATATAGGGCACGCTCAAAACGGAGCAACGGTTCAACACATACACTCGAAACAAGAAACAATGCAAAGCTGCAATTAACAGCCACATAGCAACTTTGGAGCAAGAAATATATACTCTACATCACTCAAACATGGTGACAAGAAGCATGGACATGAAGTAGACATATCCTACAGCAAACAACTCCATTGGAGAAACTCAATAGGAGGCATGTATCAATAGCAACAAGCTACAAGATTTTGATCATGACGTTAAAAACCTGACAGTAATTTTTTATAGCAACTTGGGAGCAAGAATTAAATAAGCTACAACAAGCCATATGAGCAAGTGAGGACATGGATGGATAGACAAAAACATGTACAACAAGGAATGATCAATGGCCACCCCAAAACTAACATGGATTTGCCTAGGGCATCAAGCAAACATATCATCAGGATATGACAGATTCCAGACTTAGTGGAATTTCACTAAGTGTTGAAACAGTTAAGTTGGCATGGCATGTTTGCAAGCATGTTTAATTCACCTCAAGGAATATCATGGAAAATGGTTTGCACCACAGCAAAGACCACATGATGAAGATTCCAAAACATATTAACATGTGACATGGGGACAAACACATCAATAGCAACAAGCTCTTCAAATCAGCATCTCATTACATGTTACAAAACTTAACAGCCACATGCACTTTTGCAACCAAGTTTAACATGGCAATATGAACCCTAACATGGATGCTACAGCAACCATCATGTAAAGCATCTCATGATGAACATTTTGACATCTCATTCGCTTCATTTGGATAAACATGCACCAAGTTATCACATCTCAAACATGGCATGAAAATAACAAGTAGCAGCAGTTTATATCATGTAGCACTCTTGTCACGAAGATTAAGACATCTAGATGGACTCAAACAAGCATGGCACAATGGAACTAAACGTAGAGCACATCACCACAGTCATTTTGACATATCATATGCACAATTTGGACATACACACAAAAAGATACATCCATCACAATATGCCATCAGACAACAAAATTCAAAAGATTTAGAGGAAAAACAGGGGTCAACCTCCTCGCGGATCGGGTCTGAACCCGCGGATCGGGTCAACGGCGAAGCGGGTCGGAGCGGGTTGCGGGCGCCGACCCGTTAGGGTTTCGGCCGCGCGAACTGGATCGGGCGCGGCGGCGCTGCGGGCCTCGGCTCCGGCGAGAGCTCGACCTCCGGCGGTGGATCCGGCTGGCGGGCTCATGAGGAGGAGGCCGCGGGGCGGCGCGGCTGGCCGGCGGAAGGATCGGCGGCGGTGGCGCTCACCGCCCGAGGTGGTTATGGGTATGTGATAGCCTGGCTTATTAGGGATGATAGACTACTCATATCAATAAGGAATTCCTTCTTTTCCGGGAGCCAATTCAGATAGAACTCCAAACTTAAGCGTGCTCAGCTTGGAGTAGTTTCAGGATGGGTGACCGACCGGGAAGTTGCTCCCGGGTGCGCACGAGTGAGGACAAAGTGCGCAAAAAAGACTAGTATTGATATGTGGGGCCAGTCTAGATCCCGCCAGGAGTAACGACCACCGACGGGTGCATCTTGGGCATGACAAGTTGGTATCAGAGGCGACCTTCGCAGTTACACGGATGTTTGCGGACAGTTTGCAGTCATGTTGTGCATGATGTTTGTGACCCGTCGTGGCACACGACATGGCACATGTGTTGTCCTGGAAGAATAGACGGTTGTGCCAAGAGGGAACGTTCCTGTGGCCCGACGAGGACGTCAGTTCCTCTGGGTGGGGGTGTATGTGATAGCCTAGCTTATTAGGGATGATAGACTACTCATATCAATAAGAAATTCCTTCTTTTCCGGGAGCCAATTCGGATAGAACTCCAAAGTTAAGCGTGCTCAGCTTGGAGTAGTTTCAGGACGGGTGACCGACCGGGAAGTTGCTCCTGGGTGCGCACGAGTGAGGACAAAGTGCACAGAAAAGTCTAGTATTGATATGTGGGGCCAGTCTAGATCCCGCCAGGAGTAACAACCACCGGCGGGTGTGTCCGGGGCGTTACAAAGCATAAGTTCCAAAAGGACAAGTAAAAGTGGTATTTTCTTGATCAGGTTGAGAAACAGGTATTTGTGAAAAACCAGAGTATCCATCAAGGAAGGAAAAGTGTGTGTGCTTAGATAATCTTTCTAGCATTTGATTAATAAAAGGTAGAGGGTAATGATCTTTCCTTCAGTATCCTAGTATTTGAATTATGGACTGATCTCAACACTTAATTTAACTTGTTGGGTTTTAATGAATTGGTTTTGGGATTGAGATGGGAGTACCATTCTCAATTGTTCATGATTAAATATAACCAAGTAGTTAAATAAATACATTCCTTTGTTGTAGGAAAAAACTAGCTTTATGCAAAAACAAACCTTACAACCTCCACCAGCCAAATATGCATGTAGTTGTAGGCTTTGTTCTTTATCATTACAGTATGTTCATGCCAACATATTCAATGTGCTGACCTACATGGCTGCAATGTATCATGTTGCAGAGTTTTCAGACGAAGTTTAAGGTGCGATAGGTCGTTTTCATGCACTCAATGTTTGCCGTGGAGTTGGATGGACTCAACTACTCTTCATAGATTTCGTAGTTTATTTTATTAGATGGCCTTCAGCCATTCACGTGTAATGGATATTGCCTCTTCGAGTACTTTCGATGTAATAAAGTGTGATTGAACCTCTGTTATAAATCCTCGAGTACTGTGTGTGTCAGCATACTAATCCAGGGATGACACTGAGCACATAGACTTTGGTTCATTGGAACCGTGGTCGCCACAACTGTTGGGGGATATAACTACATGATATGAATCACCTAGGAGGGGCCAGGTCATACCCCTGGCGGCTTAACAATAAATATGTCGGATCATACGAGCCTATTGATGGCCCAAGACCCAGAGATAACTTAAGGCCTAGGAGGATGAACCGCCATGTATGTATGACTTGTATTGTAAGGCAAGTGTAGTTAGTGACTGAGCTGGACACGTTGTGTATGAGCTGGCCGAGACTCCGTGAACCGCCGGGCATCAACCTGTGTATATAAAGGGAAGACCCGGTGGTGGTTTAGGACAGGAAAGAAAAGATCGAGAACCAGGTCAAGCGTATTCGCTCCCTGGTAATTGAAACGCTAGCAATACTACCTCAAACTGGATTAGGCTTTTACCTTCACCGCAAGGGGCCGAACCAATATAAACTCTCTATGTCCTTTGTCCCGATTAACCCCTTCAAGCTAACCTAGTTGTGATGGCTCCACGACGAAGTCCTTACGCTAGGACATCTGACGTGACAATTTTACGATAGTTGGCGCCAACCGTGGGGCCAGCGCACGGTGGTTTCGAGTTCTTGAAGGGCAACTTCGAAGGGCTCAAGGGATACTAATGTAGGGTGGAACCCTAGGGGTTTGATCTTTCACGAAATGGAGAGGATCCCACGAAGAACACGAAGAACGCGAGGAGGAATCACGGGGTAAAACACACAAGAAGGACGAGAACAATCACACATATGCTAGATCAATGCACAAACACGAGTATCACAATGATCCAAATGCAATAAAGGATGATACAAAAGGTAGTCTTCTTCGTAAGGAGGTCTTGATGGTCTTCTCCGTGAGGAGGTCTTGAATCTGATGTGGATCTTCTCTGTACAGGGGCCGCGGTCTCTCGATGGAGTAGAACCACTAGGGGAATGAGCAAAGCTCTAGTCTAAATGAGTATCACAATGCTGACCCTAATACAGAGCTAGGGGACAAGTATATATAGTCCAAGCGGGTAAGTGGGGGATACATGGGGTGAAACCCCTTTCACTGCGCACAGGCAGGGCGGTAGTACCGGTCCTGGGAGCGGTAGTACCGCTGGAAGCTCAGGTACCGGTTTCTGGAAGTGTTCGTGAAGGTATGGAGCGGTTGTACCGGTGGTAGGACCGGTAGTACCGGTCTTTTGGTTGTTACCGGTATAAATCAGGGCGATACGTGCCTTGTACCGCTTGATTACAGAAGATTGACTAGTAGTTGGGAGGTAGTTGACCGGTTATACTGGCCGGGCGGTAGTTGGCCGGTAGTTGGCCGGTAGTACCGGTGATCCCGGGCTGGGTAGATTTCCCTCCGTGCTCTTGGCGTCCGTCTTGCACCGTAACTTCTCCTTGACACCTAAGCATACAAAGTGTCTCCGTTTGAGGTAGTAGCCATGTCTCAAGGTGGTCAAATGGGAATTCAACAAGGAGAGAGTTAACCTCGGTTTCAAGTGCTCTTGCACGAGATCGTGTCATCGGTCCACTAAGCACTTGGGGAGATGGGTCCATGGGGATGACCGAAGGATGCTCCGCATCATCTCCCCTCCCTTGGGAAACATCCGACCCCGGATCGAAATCTTCATCACCATGGAAAGGAGAAAGATCCGAGATGTTGAAGGTATCGCTCACATTGTACTTGGTGCGTGGAATGTCGATCTTGTAAGCATTGTCATTGTAGCATGCTAGCACCTTGAAGGGTCCGTCGGCTCGAGGTAGGAGTTTGGACTTGCGCTCGTTGGGGAAGCGGTCCTTTTGAAGATGAAGCCGTAGGAGATCTCCCGGTTGGAACACCCTTTTTGTCTTGTTAGCGTTGAGCTTGGTGGTGAGGCGATGTACTTGTCGCTCGATCACGGCCCTTGTATCTCCGTGCATCTTCTTGAGATAACTTGCTCGAGCACTTGCGTCCATATTAGTGCGCTCTTGGAGAGGTAGAGGAATAATGTCCAATGGGGACAATGGGTTGAAGCCGTAGACGACCTCGAAGGGGGACTTGCCGGTTGTCGAGTGTCTTGCGCGATTGCAGGCATACTCGACGATGGGCAAGGAATGCTCCCATTCCTTGATGTTCTTCTTGATCAACACGCGAAGAAGCGTCGATAGCGTCCGGTTCGTCACCTCCATTTGGCCATCCGTTAGTGGATGGTAATCCAATGAGAATAGTAGCTTGATGCCAAGTTTGGCGCATAGAGTCTTCCAAAAGTAGCTTATGAACTTGACGTCACGGTCAGAGATGATCTTCTTGGGCACTCCATGTAGGCGCAAGGTTTCCCTACAAAAGAGATTCACAATATGTGAAGCATCGTCTATCTTGTTGCATGGAATGAAATGAGCCATCTTGGAAAATCTATCCACAACAACAAAAACGGAATCCTTGCCATTTTGAGTTTTAGGCAACCCAAGTACAAAGTCCATGCTAATGTCTTCCCAAGGTTGATGTGGGATGGGAAGCGACATATAAAGACCATGGGATTGAGCTTTGTACTTAGCTTTGGACTCAGCTTTGCGGCATGTAGAGCACCGGTTGGTGAAGCGTGAGACGTCACGGAACATCTTGGGCCAATAATAGTTCTTGGAAAGCGTCGCAAATGTCTTGTCGCGTCCCATAAGTCCTCCTCCATGAGATTCCTGCAAAAGGAGCAAACGAAGAGATGACTCGGGAATACAAAGTTTGTTGGCTCTCATTAGATAACCATTCTTGATGTAATAGTGTTCCCAAGAAGTGTGCGTCACACACTTAGCATAAGAATTTGCAAAGAAATGATCATGCTCATACAAGTCTTTTATGTGCTCAAAGCCAATAACATTCAACTCAAGTTTGGTAACAATCATGCATTTGCGAGAAAGCGCATCCGCTACAACATTCTCTTTGCCTTTGATGTATTTAATGACATAGGGACAAGACTCGATGAACTCACTCCACTTAGCATGACGCTTGTTCAACTTAGTTTGACCCTTAAGATACTTGAGTGTCTCATGGTCCGTGTGAAGAATGAATTCATGAGGTCGAAGATAGTGTTCCCAAACACGCAAAACTCTCACTAAAGCATATAGCACTTTATCATAAATGGGGTAGTTAAGTTGCGCTTCGGAAAGTTTTTCGCTAAAATATGCAATCGGGCGCTTTTCTTGCATTCACACGGCTCCTATGCCGGTACCACTAGCGTCACAATGTATCTCAAATGGTTTGTCAAAGTTTGGTAGGGCAAGAAGTGGTGCGTGGGTAAGCAAGGTTTTTAGCTCATTGAACGCGGTGTCTTGCGAAGGACCCCAAATAAAGGGTGCGTTCTTCTTGCTCAAGGCGTGTAGAGGCATAGCAATTGTGCTAAAGTCCTTCACAAAACGTCGATAGAAACCGGCTAAACCAAGAAAGCTACGCACTTGTTGGAGATTCATTGGTTGTGGCCAATTTTTAATTGCTTCAATTTTAGTTTCATCCACATGAACACCTTGTGAAGAAACGACAAATCCTAGGAAAACAACCTTATCAACGCCAAAAGTGCATTTATCCATGTTAGCATAGAGGCGTTCTTTCCGAAGGGTTTGCAAAACCATATGGATGTGTGTGATGTGATCCTCAAGCGACTTGCTAAAGACGAGGATGTCATCAAAGTAAACCACTACAAAGACGCCTATATAAGGTCGGAGAACGAAATGCATGAGACGCATGAAAGAGCCGGGCGCTTCCGATAAGCCCATCGGCATGACCAACCACTCATATAACCCAAATTTGGTTTTGAAAGTTGTTTTCCACTCATCACCCTCTTGAATGCGAATTTGGTAATAGCCACTTTTAAGATCGATTTTTGAAAAGATGGTAGCACCACATAATTCATCAAGCATGTCATCTAAGTGTGGAATAGGGTGATGATATCTAACGGTGATAGCATTTATCAGACGGCAATCAGAGCACATGTGAAAACTTCCATCTTTCTTAGGCACGGGAATAACTGGAACATCACAAGGGCTTAAGCTTTCACGTACATGACCTTTGTCGATGAGTTGTTGTACTTGACGTTGTAATGTGAAAACTTCCATCTTTCTTAGGCACGGGAATAACTGGAACATCACAAGGGCTTAAGCTTTCACGTACATGACCTTTGTCGATGAGTTGTTGTACTTGACGTTGTATCTCCTTGGTTTCGACGGGGTTCACGCGGTAAGGTGCCTTGTTAGGGAGAGGTGCTCCGGGGATGAGGTCGATGCGGTGCTCAATGCCGCAGGAGGTAGTCCCGGAGGTAGCTCATCGGGAAAAACATCTTGGAATTCCATCAACAATTGAGACAACACTAAAGGTAGAGGTGGTGAAGTGTTATTAGGTTTTGCTTCCCCTTTGCATAGAAGCACAAGGTGAAAGACACCCGATGGGTTCTCACACACTTCTCTCATCTCACTTTTGGTGGAAAATAACACTACTTGCTTCTTGTCGCTCATCGTGGAGGCGGTCAAATTTGGCTTGTGGCTCTCACTCTCCTTTTGGTGGTTCACTCTCTCACCATTCTCTCCATGATGGTTGGTAGATACTTGCTTGTCGGTGACCACTTGACTTGGCGACATAGGACGTTGCACAAATTCCTTGCCCTTCATCTTGAAGCTATAATGGTTGGTCCTTCCGTTGTGGGTGACTCCACGATCGTATTGCCATGGTCTTCCAAGGAGAAGGTGGCAAACTGACATAGGTACCACATCACACTCCAATGTGTCCTCGTAGGCGCCTATCTTGAAGGATACTTGCACGGTGTGCTCAATTCGAATAGTCCCGGCGTCGCTAAGCCATTGGAACTTGTATGGGTGAGGGTGCTTCATCTTGACCAATTAAAGCTTGTCACATAGCTCTTCACTTGCCAGGTTATGACAACTTCCTCCATAGATGATAACCTTGACGGAACATCCATTAATGCCGGCCTTGGTGTGGAAGATGTGACATCATTGATCTTCATCTTGATGATGTTGTAGTGTCAAGACCTTGGAGACAACGAGATTGGTACTCGAGTCATTGTCGCAAAACACTTGATTGTCTTCATCTTCATTCACTTGGCGATGCGTAGCTACATGCTCAAGGGAATCCATCTCGTCATCGCTCATAGAGTCATAGGATCCGTCGTCATTGATGATCATAGTTCGAACGGTCTTGCACTCAAATGACTTGTGGCCTTGTCCTTGGCATTTGAAACACTTGATGGAACTCGTCTTGGAGGTATCCTCGGTTGGAGTTGTAGATGATGAAGCTCTTGGCTTGAAGTTGTTCGTGGAAGGGGGACGACTTGATGTAGTCGAATTCTTATAGCTTGACTAGTCACCTAAGCTTGTAGATGGTTTGGTAGAGGTAGTAGGTGTCGAAGTCGTTGAAGCTTGGTTGTAGGAGCAGTAATTCTTGGAGGTGAACTTGGAGTACTTGTAGTCTTCTTGTACTTGTCTTTCCACTTTGGTGGCTTGGTGTACTAGCTCGAGGAGATTTGTGTATGGTTGGAAATCCGCAATCTTCTTTATAGGATATTTGAGTCCATTCAAGAATCTCGCCATAGTTTGCTCTTAATCTTCCTTGATGTTGGCTCTTATCATGGCAATCTCCATTTCCTTGTTGTACTCCTCAACGGACTTGGTTGTTGCAACTTCTTGAACAAGTCGCGGTTGTAGTGTGTTGGCACACAACATGCTCTCATGACATCCTTCATTTGATTCCAAGTAGTGATAGGTGGTTTGCCTTTTGCTTTCTTGCCTTTCAATGACTTGATCCCACCAAATAAGAACATAGTCTTGGAACTTAAGGGATGCCATTGCGATCTTCTTTTCTTCAACAAAGTTGTGGGGTCGAAAAATCTTGTCAAATTTCGATGCCCAAGAGAGATAGTCTTCGGGATCGATGCTTCCGGAGAACTTTGGCATTGTGAACTTGAGCTTTCTATAGAGATTTTCTTAGTTATTTGGTTGCCTATTGGGAGGGCGTTCTTGGCGTTGAGGATTGTCAACCTCATGTTGCTCTTGCGGTTGTTGATACTCATTGTCATGTTGCTCTTGCCGAACTTGCGGGTCTTGTCGAGCTTGTTGCGCTTGTCTAGCTTGAGGAGGAGCTTGGTGTTGCATTCTCACTTGAAAGCGCCTTTCTTGAACTTCATCTTGAAGTGCTTCTTCCTCTTGGCGATTGTGTTGATCGCGTGTTGCAACATTGCGATGTGAGTCATGTAGTGCACGTTGTGCTTCAAGGGCTTGCTCTTCTCGCCGTTGTTGTGCTTGGTGTTGTGCCTCGTGATGTCTACTACGCAACCTTCTTCTTGTAGACATTGTTGGGCCTCCAAGTGCAGAGGTTTGTAGGACAGTAGCAAATTTCCCTCAAGTGGATGACCTAAGGTTTATCAATCCGTGGGAGGCGTAGGATGAAGATGGTCTCTCAACCCTGCAACCAAATAACAAAGAGTCTCTTGTGTCCCCAACACACCCAATACAATGGTAAATTGTATAGGTGCACTAGTTCGGCGAAGAGATGGTGATACAAGTGTAATATGGATGGTAGATATAGGTTTTTGTAATATGAAAATATAAAAACAGCAAGGTAACTAATGATAAAAGTGAGCGTAAACGGTATTGCAATGCTAGGAAACAAGGCCTAGGGTTCATACTTTCACTAGTCAAAGTTCTCTCAACAAGGATAACATAATTAGATCATATAACAATCCCTCAACATGCAACAAAGAGTCACTCCAAAGTCACTAATAGCGGAGAATAAACGAAGATATTATTGTAGGGTACGAAACCACCTCAAAGTTATTCTTTCTGATCGATTTATTCAAGAGTGTGTAGTAAAATAACACGAAGCTATTCTTTCCGTTCGATCTATCATAGAGTTCGTACTAGAATAACACCTTAAGACACAAATCAACCAAAACCCTAATGTCTCCTAGATACTCCATTGTCACCTCAAGTATACGTGGGCATGATTATACGATATGCATCACACAATCTCAGATTCATCTATTCAACCACCACAAAGAATTTCAAAGAGTGCCCCAAAGTTTCTACCGGAGAGTCAAGACGAAAACGTGTGCCAACCCCTATGCATAGATTCCCAAGGTCACGGAACCCGCAAGTTGATCACCAAAACATACATCAAGTGAATCAATAGAATACCACATTGTCACCACGGGTATCCCACGCAAGACATACATCAAGTGTTCTCAAATCCTTAAAGACTCAATCTGATAAGATAACTTCAAAGGGAAAACTCAATCCATTACAAGAAGGTAGAGGGGGAGAAACATCATAAGATCCAACTATAATAGCAAACCTCGCGATACATCAAGATCGTGCCATCTCAAGAACACGAGAGAGAGGGAGATCAAACACATAGCTACTGGTACATACCCTCAGCCCCGAGGGTGAACTACTCCCCCCTCGTCATGGAGTGCGCCGGGATGATGAAGATGGCCACCAGAGAGGGATCCCCCCTCTGGCAGGGTGCCGGAATGGGTCTAGATTGGTTTTCGGTGGCTACAAAGGCTTGCCGCGGCGGAACTCTCGATCTAGGTTATTTTCTGGAGGTTTGGGTATTTATAGGATTTTTGGCGTAGGGCACAAGTGAGGGGCGTCTTCGGGCTGTCCACAAGATAGGGGGGGCGCGTCCAGGGGGGTGGGCATGCCCCCCACCCTCGTGGGCAGCCCGGGACTCTTATGGCCCAACTATTTTACTCCGGGGGCTTCTTTTGGTCCATATAAAATCACCAAAAATTGGCACATCAATTGGACTCCGTTTGGTATACCTTTTCTGTAAAACTCAAAAATAAGGAAAAAACAGAAACTCACACTGGGCTCTAGGTTAATAGGTTAGTCCCAAAAATCATATAAAAGTGTATATTAAAGCCCATTAAACATCCAAAACAGATAATATAATAGCATGGAACAATAAAAAATTATAGATATGTTGGAGACGTATCAAGCATCCCCAAGCTTAATTCCTGCTCGTCCTCGAGTAGGTAAATGATAAAAACAGAATTTTTGATGTGGAATGCTACCTAACATAATTTTCAATGTAATTCTCTTTATTGTGGCATGAATGTTCACATCAGAAAGATTCAAGACAAAAGTTTAATATTGACATAAGAATAATAATACTTCAAGCATACTAACAAAGCAATTATGTCTTCTCAAAATAACATGGCCAAAGAAAGTTCATCCCTACAAAATCATATAGTCTGGCTATGCTCCATCTTCGTCACACAAAATACCCAAATCATGCACAACCCCAGTTTCAGCCAAACAATTGTTTCATACTTTAATTTTTTCAAACCTTTTCAACTTTCACGCAATACATGAGCGTGAGCCATGGATATAACACTATAGGTGGAATAGAGTGGTGGTTGTGGAGAAGACAAAAAGAGGAAGATGGTCTCACATCAACTAGACGTATTAATGGGCTATGGAGATGCCCATCAATAGATATCAATGTGAGTGAGTAGGGATTGCCATGCAACGGATGCACTATATCTATAAATGTATAAAAGCTCAACAAAAGAAACTAAGTGGGTGTGCATCCAACTTGCTTGCTCACGAAGACCTAGGGCATTTGAGGAAGCCCATCGTTGGAATATACAAGCCAAGTTCTATAATGAAAATTCCCACTAGTATATGAAAGTGACAAAACAAGAGACTGTCTATCATGAAGATCATGGTGCTACTTTGAAGCACAAGTGTGGAAAAAGATAGTAGCATTGTCCCTATTTTCTTTTTCTTTTGTTTTTCTGTTCTTTTTTCTTTTTTTTTCTTTTTTCCTTTTTGGCCTTTTTTTCTTTGGCCTTTCCTTTTTTATTTGGGACAATGATCTAATAATGATGATCATCACACTTCTGTTTTTACAACTCATACATTACAACTCGATACTAGAACAAAATATGACTCTATATGAATGCCTCCGGCGGTGTACCGGGATGTGCAATGAGTCAAGAGTGACATGTATGAAAAATTATGCATGGTGGCCTTGCCACAAATACGATGTCAACTTCATGATCATGCATGGCAATATGACAATGATGAAGCGTGTCATAATGAATGGAACGGTGGAAAGTTGCATGGCAATATATCTGGGAATGGCTATGGAAATGTCATGATAGGTAGCTATGGTGGCTGTTTTGAGGAAGATATATGGTGGGTTTACAGTACCGGCGAAAGTTGCGCGGTACTAGAGAGGCTAGCAATGGTGGAAGGGCGAGAGTGCATATAATCCGCGGACTCAACATTAGTCATAAAGAATTCACATACTTATTGCAAAAATTTACAAGTCATCAAAACAAAGTACTACATGCATTCTCCTAGGGGAAGGGTTGGTAGGAGTTAACCATCGCGCGATCCCGACCTCCACACAAAGGATGACAATCAAAGAAATACCTCATGCTTCAAATTTGTCACACAACGGTTACCATACGTGCATGCTACGAGACTTGTAAACCTCAGCACAAGTATTTCTAAAATTCACAACTACTCTACTAGCATGGCTCTAATATCACCATCCTCATATCTCAAAACAATCATCATCAAGCATCAAACTTCTCATAGTATTCAATGCACTTTATATGAAAGTTTTTATTATACCCATCTTGGATGCCCATCATATTAGGACTAAATTCATAACCTAATGAAATTACCATGCTGTTCTAAAAGACTCTCAAAATAATATAAGTGAAGCATGAGAGTTCATCTATTTCTTCAAAATAAAACCACCGCCGTGCTCTAAAAAGATATAAGTGAATCACTAGAGCAAATAACAAACTACTCCAAAAGATATAAGTGAAGATCAAAGAGTAGTTGAATAATTATGTAACTATGTGAAGACTCTCTAACATTTAAGAATTTTAGATCTTAGGATATTATTCAAACATCAAGCAAAACAAAATAAAATAAATTGACGCTTCAAGCAAAACACATATCATGTGGTGAATAAAAATATAGCCTCAAGTAAAGTTAACGATAGACGAAGACGAAAGAGAAGATGCCTTCCCGGGGCATCCCCAAGCTTAGGCTCTTGGTTGTCCTTTAATATTACCTTGGGGTGCCTTGGACATCCCCAAGATTAGTCTCTTGCCACTCCTTATTCCATAGTCCATTGATTCTTTACCCAAAACTTGAAAACTTCACAACACAAAACTCAACAGAAAACTCGTAAGCTCCGTTAGTATAAGAAAATAAATCACCACTTTTGGTACTGTTGTGAACTCATTATAAATTCATATTGGTGTAATATTTACTTTATTCCAACTTATCTATGGTTCATACCCTCCGATACTACTCATAGATTCATCAAAATAAGCAAACAACACATAGAAAACAGAATCTGTCAAAAACAGAACAGTCTGCAGCAATCTGTAACTTTCTAATACTACTGTAACTCAAAAAATTCTAAAATAAATTTGTGGATGTGAGGAATTTGTCTATTAATCTTATGCAAAAAGAATCAACTTAAAATCACTCTACAGTAAAAAAAATGGCAGCTAATCTCGTGAGCGCAAAAGTTTCTGTTTTTTACAGCAAGATCACATTAACTTTCACCCAAGTCTTCCCAAAGGTTCTATTTGGCATTTTATTGAAATAAAAGCTACAAAACATGATTAATACAGTATATTAATCATGCGGACACACATAAACAGTAGGGGTAAATATTGGGTTGTCTCCCAACAAGCGCTTTTCTTTAATGCCTTTTAGCTAGGCATAATGATGACAGTGATGCTCACATAAAGGATAATAATTGAAACATAATGAGAGCATCATGAAGAATATGACTAGCACATTTAAGCCTAACCCACTTCCTATGCATAGGTATTTTGTGAGCAAACAACTTATGGGAACGAGAATCAACTAGCATAGGAAGGGAAAATAAGCATAGCTTCAAAACTTTCAACATATAGAGAGGAAAGTTGATATTATTGCAATAGGTAGAAAAATATGTTCCTCTCTCATAATAATTTTCAGTATCATTATGAATGAATTCAACAATATAAACATCACATAAAGAATTCTTTTCATGATCCATAAACATAAAATTTTTACTACTCCCATCATAAGCAAAATTCTTCTCATTCATAGTAGTGGGAGGAGCAAATTCAACAAAATAACTATCATGTGAAGCATAATCCAATTGAAAATTAAAATCATGATGACAAGTTTCATGGTTATCTTTATTCTTTATAGCATACGTGTCATCACAATAATCATCATAAATAGGAGGCATGCTTTCATCATAATAAATTTGCTCATCAAAACTTGGGGGACTAAACATATTATCAAACATAGCATCCCCAAGCTTGTGGCTTTGCATATCATTAGCATCATGGGTCAAAGAATTCATATTAACAACACTGCAATCATGCTCATCATTCACATATTTTAGGCTAAGCATTCTATGTAATTCTTCTTCTAGTACTTGAGCACAATTTTCCTTCCCATCATTTTCACGAAAGATATTAAAAAGATGAAGCATATGAGGCAACCTCAATTCCATTTTTTTGTAGTTTTCTTTTATAAACTAAACTAGTGATAAAACAAGAAACTAAAAGATTCGATTGCAAGATCTAAAGATATACCTTCAAGCACTCACCTCCCCGGCAACGGCGCCAGAAAAGAGCTTGATGTCTACTATGCAACCTTCTTGTTGTAGACGTTGTTGGGCCTCCAAGTGCAGAGGTTTGTAGGACGGTAGCAAATTTCCCTCAAGTGGATGACCTAAGGTTTACCAATCCATCGGAGGCATAGGATGAAGATGGTCCCTCTCAAACAACCCTCCAACAAAATAACAAAGAGTCTCTTGTGTCCCCAACACACCCAATACAATGGTACATTGTATAGGTGCACTAGTTCGGCGAAGAGATGGTGATACAAGTGTAATATGGATGGTAGATATAGGTTTTTGTAATATGAAAATATAAAAACAGCAAGGTAACTAATGATAAAAGTGAGCGTAAACGGTATTGCAATGCTAGGAAACAAGGCCTAGGGCTCATACTTTCACTAGTGAAAGTTCTCTCAACAAGGATAACATAATTATATCATATAACAATCCCTCAACATGCAACAAAGAGTCACTCCAAAGTCACTAATAGCGGAGAACAAACGAAGATATTATTGTAGGGTACGAAACCACCTCAAAGTTATTCTTTTTGATCGATCTATTCAAGAGTCCGTAGTAAAATAACACGAAGCTATTCTTTCCGTTCGATCTATCATAGAGTTCGTACTAGAATAACACCTTAAGACACAAATCAACCAAAACCCTAATGTCACCTCAAGTATCCGTGGGCATGATTATACGATATGCATCACACAATCTCAGATTCATCCATTCAACCAACACAAAGAACTTCAAAGAGTGCCCCAAAGTTTCAACCGGAGAGTCAAGACGAAAATGTGTGCCAACCCCTATGCATAGATTCCCAAGGTCACGGAACCCACAAGTTGATCACCAAAACATACATCAAGTGAATCAATAGAATACCCCATTGTCACCACGGGTATCCCACGCAAGACATACATCAAGTGTTCTCAAATCCTTAAAGACTCAATCCGATAAGATAACTTCCAAGGGAAAACTCAATCCATTACAAGAAGGTAGAGGGGGAGAAACATCATAAGATCCAACTATAATAACAAAGCTCGCGATACATCAAGATCGTGCCATCTCAAGAACAAGAGAGAGAGAGAGAGAGAGAGAGAGAGAGAGAGAGAGAGAGAGAGAGAGAGAGATAGAGAGAATGAGAGAGAGAGATCAAACACATAGCTACTGGTACATACCCTCAGCCCTGAGGGTGAACTACTCCCCCCTCGTCATGGAGAGCGCTGGGATGATGAAGATGGCCACCAGAGAGGGATCCCCCCCGCCGGCAAGGTGCTGGAACGGGTCTAGATTGGTTTTTCGGTGGCTACAGAGGCTTGCTGTGGCAGAACTCCTGATCTAGGTTATTTTCTGGAGGTCTGGGTATTTATAGGATTTTTTGGTGTAGGGCACAAGTCAGGGGGGGTCTCCGGGCTGTCCACGAGATAGGGCGCGCACCCAGGGGGGTGGGCGCGCCCCCCACCCTCCTGGGCAGCCCGAGACTCTTCTGGCCCAACTCTTTTACTCTGGGGGCTTCTTTTGGTCCATAAAAATCATCAAAAATTGGCATGTCAATTGGACTCCGTTTGGTATTCCTTTTCTGTAAAACTCAAAAACAAGGAAAAAACAGAAACTGGCACTGGGCTCTAGGTTAATAGGTTAGTCCCAAAAATCATATAAAAGTGTATATAAAATCCCATTAAACATCCAAACAGATAATATAATAGCATGTAGCAATACAATATTATAGATACGTTGGAGACGTATCACCTCGACATCTTGCTCTTCTTGGTGTTTGCGCGCTCGTTCTTGTTCTTGTTGGCGGAGATGTTGCCGTTCTTGTGCTTGTTCAAGTGTAGCTTGGTTTTGACGTTGTCGATGTTCTTGCTCTTCAAATAGCTCTTGGGAACTCTTGCCATGAAGTGGGTTCCGGTTGTCATGACAGGCTCGACGCGCGGCTTGGCGAAGAGTGTTCGATGTAGGTGTACTTGAGCCGGAGGTGTAGTCGGTATGACGACTTGAGCGGCTCCGTCATTGAAATGATGAAGAGGAGGAACGTTGATTGATCATCAAAGTTCGTAGCTCATCAAATTGAGATGACATGTTGGCGTTGATGTTGTCGAATTGCTCTCTTGTGTGCGCTTCGGAATGTCTCAAGTCGCCGGCGAGTAGCTCGATTCGCTCTTGCATAGCTTCATTTTCTTGATGTAAAGCTCCTTGAACTCCAAATAGATGTAGTTTGGTGACATAGTTGTTCGATTGTTGAGGATCATCAAATAGGGGGTTCAAAGATGTACTTGGCCTATCCATCATTGCAAGCAAGAATGTGAGTGGAAGAAGGAAAAGACAATACCAAATGTACCTTGACCGATATTGAGAATGGATCAAAGATCACTCAATGATGTTGCAAAGAAATAGCACAATTGGTACCGTATCTCATCGATCTCTCACACCTACACAATAAAAGCCTTTGGTGGAGCTTGGTTAGGATGGTGGACCAAAGTATGCAATCGTTAGTAAGACTTAATGATGTTGAAAAAGATTCACAAATTTGCCAATGCAACAAGAAGACCAATAGCTATAAGGGTTCACGGAAACACACACGCAAAAAGATAAATAGGGATGTGCAATCCAAGGTTGAGCGGAAGATGTGGAATCCACGGGAAATGCTCTTGTTGCACACCACTAGAGAGACGCTAGCACGATTGCTCAATAGGCGGATACGAGACTTGTGCACAACCTACTAGGCAAAAATGCAACGAATTCTATCCCAAGTATGCTATATGCTTGTTGTTTCTGTGATATGATCCAAGATGATCAAGTATGACAATCTTAATGTTGCTATGGTTCTTGCTTAAAAGCTCTTTGCTTATCTTTCTCTTTTGCTTAAAAGCTTGGTTGTCTCTTTGTCTTTGAGCTCTTTTACTAGGGCGACTATGCGATGCTTCTCGAACCAAGATAGCAATTGTGTATATGCTATGACAACCTTGTGACACAAGGGATGATAATAAGATGATACCACAATGACCACTAAAAGTGCACAAGTGTCGTTGCCCAGCAATACTCAAATGGCTAGTCTCGATAGGAAAGCTACGCAAAATGGCTGAGGATGGATATCAATGCAAATGCAAGGTAGGATATACAATGTGTTGTCGATGTTACCGTCCTTGTTGAGGTTGAGAAGTGGTGTTGTCGAAGTCTTTCTGCTCCAAGTTAGCCTAAACACCCGAGGAAACGGAGAAACCACAACTCAAGTAATCCAAGACAAAACGTGTCAAAAATTGTCGGAGTTAACGTCACAATCCTAAATTGGGTGAGGTTGGGTTGGCGGAGGTGTATGGTGGACTAGGATATGCAGCAGTTTTGGTGGTGGTTGGTATGGTGGATTAGTTATGGTCAAAACTGTCAATCAGCCGAGGCTGAAACTGGGAGGTGGGGTAGTACCGCTTGGTAGGCCGGTAGTACCGCTTGTGGTGCTCAGCGAAAGTACCGCTTGGGAGGACGGTAGTACCGCTAGTGTCGGGAAAATTCGCAGAAATGGATCGGGGCGGATTGGGGACGGAAATGGATGATCTCGGGGGCAAAATTGGGTGGATTACGTGGATGGAAAGTGGTGAAACTTGGGGAAATGCTAGATCCACTTGCAACAAAGCAAATCCACAGATCAAAATCAACAAAACATCATCAAACCAACAAATCACAGAAAAATTTTGGGGCTATTTTTGTGGAGAATTTTCGAAACTGGGACAAAATCAACAAAACGAGGCTAGAAAACAAGGGTAGGGGCTCCAAATTTGTGATCAACCGATGTCTACACACGCTTCTATTCTTGTAGACTATGTTGGGCCTCCAAGCGCAGAGATTTGTAGGACAACAGCAATTTCCCTCAAGTGGATGACCTAAGGTTTATCAAACTCAGGGAAGTAGAGGTTGAAGATGGTCTCTCTCAAGCGACCCTGCAACTAAGATACAAGAAGTCTCTTGTGTCCCCAACACACCTAATACAACTAGGAGTTGTATAGGTGCACTAGTTCGGCGAAGAGATGGTAAAATATGGATGATAGGAGTGGCAAAGCAAAGTAATATAAATCTATAATAGAAAGTGCAGCAAGCAAACAAGTGGTAAACGTGAGCACAAATGGTATTGCAATGGTGGAAACAAGGCCTAGGCTTCATACTTTCACTAGTGGCAACTCCCAACAACATTAACATAGTCTAATCACATGATATTTCCCATAAAACATGCAATGGAGACGCACTCGGAGGTCATTCCTTTGTGGTCAAGAGAGGACGAGAATTATGTAGGGCTACAAAAGCACACCTCAAAGTTCGTAGTTCTCAATCTATGGATTTCCCAATGTCACCGCGGCCATCCAAAGAGAGTACCACAATCACCACAACATATCTCCAGGATAGTCAAAGACAAGCACCAAGAGACTCTCAATCTTCAATCAACACACAAAAGAGGAAATCACTCATGAAAATATTCTTCTAATCCATGTCCAATAGACCGCTGTCACCTTGGTCTCGGGGATTATACTAGATAAAGGCAAGTGAGTACATCAATTCAATACATAGAGGAAGGGGAAATATCATGGGATCACCCTAGATTAACATAGCCTATGATCACAACGAAGATCACATCATGGGAGAGAGAATTGACCACATAGCTACTGGTAGAAACCTCAGCCCCGAGGAGGAACTACTCCCGCATCATGGAGGGAGGAAGCAACATCGATGGAGATGAATCCGGGGGCACTTCCCCGTCCCAGCAGGATGCCGGCACAGGAATTCTGGTCCCCCGAAACTTGGTGGCGATGGCGGCGGAGATCGGAATTGCTTCTGGAGAAAAGGGTTCTGGAATCAGGGTTTCCGCGATGGGAGAATAAATAGGAGGCCAAGTAGGGCACCAGAGGAGGTGGGAGCCCCCCAGGCGGCCCCCCGGCGCGGCCAGGGGTGGGGCCACGCCATCAGGGCGCCTGGGGCCCCTCTGGCCCCCCTCTGGCCCCACTTCTGGCACATGGAAGCTTCTGGAGCGCTAATTTTTTATATATTTTTCCCGGAATTTTTCTCGCAATTTAAGTAATGGGAAAGCCTGAAATACAAAAACAGCAGAAAACAGAAACTGGCACTGGGGTGCACTGAGTTAATAGGTTAGTCCAAATATGATCAAAAGTGTATGAAAGTGTATCAAAAGCATAGCAATATCACCCAAAACATGCATGGAGCAAGCAGAAATTACAGATACGTTTGGGACGTATCATTAACCTAGGCTCTGGTACCAAGATGATGTAGGATGGAACCCTAGGGGTCCAATCTTTCACGAAATGGGGAGGATCCCACGAAGAACGCGAGGAGGAATCACGGGGTAAAACACACAAGAAGGACGAGAACAATCACACATATGTTAGATCAATGCACAAACACGAGTATCACAATGATCCAAACACAATAAAGGACGATACAAAAGGTAGTCTTCTCCGTGAGGAGGTCTTGATGGTCTTCTCTGTGAGGAGGTCTTGAATCCGATGTGGACCTTCTCCGTAGAGGGGCCGTGGTCTTTCGATGGAGTAGAACCACTAGAGGAATGAGCAATGCTCTAGTCTAAATGAGCTATCACAATGCTGACCCTAATACGGAGCTAGGGGACAAGTATATATAGTCCAAGGGGGTAAGTGGGGGATACATGGGGGTGAAATCCCTTTCACTATGCATAGGCATGGCGGTAGTACTGGTCCTGGGAGCGGTACTACCGCTGGAAGCTCAGGTACCGGTTTCTGGAGGTGTTCGTGAAGGTATGGAGCGGTTGTACCAGTGGTAGGACCGGTACCACCGGTCTTTTGGTTGTTACCGGTATGAACCGGGGCGATACCGGCCTTGTACTGCTTGATTACAGAAGGTTGACCGGTTGTATAGGCCGGGATGTAGTTGGCCGGTAGTACCGGTGATCCTAGGCTGGGTAGATTTCCCTCCGTGCTCTTGGCGTCCGTCTTGCACCATAACTTCTCCTTGACACCTAAGCATACAAAGTGTCTCCGTTTGAGGTAGTAGCCATGTCTCAAGGTGGTCAAATGGAAATTCAACAAGGAGAGAGTTAACCTCGGTTTCAAGTGCTCTTGCATGAGATCGTGTCATCGGTCCACTAAGCACTTGGGGAGATGGGTCCATGGGGATGACCGAAGGATGCTCCACATCAGATACACTGTGGGCCGGATGACCAAGAGTTGTCGCGAGAAGCTCTACATCGATGGCGTAGGCTGGGGCCCCGAGGCCGTCTTAATTGAGTAAGGGTACCGGGTCCCCTTCAGCGGAACTCACGTCTTCATCGGCAAGATCGGTGAACCGGGCCCTGAGTCGGACATCTGCACCGACATCATCGAGACGGCTCAGCGTGCACGACCTGCGCGGGTTCAATCCGCCGTGAAGCGCGCCTTTGTTGGATTTATCCATGGGGCGGAATTTGAGGAAGGATCTGCATCTAGTGGAGAGACGATCGTGTACTCTGATGGCGAATTGTCAAACAACTCAACCGATTCAGTGTATCAACTACAAGACGGTTGTCTTGGGGGCTATTCCGATGGCGGCAGTATTTCGGACCCCTATGAGCCGCCGAGAAGGGTGGCGATCTTCATGGCCGGTACACAACCGGCGCTTGGGTCTACAACAGCTGCTGCTATGACCTCTAATTCAACGGCCGCAACAATAGTTGGCGTTACCGGCTCTGCGCGCCCGCCGGCTCAAGTTCTGACTGATTTGCGGGAACCTTTGGCGACTTTAATGGGGGTGGAGGTAACCCTGGATACGCAAGAACATCATAAGTTGGAGGTTGTGAAGCTACGGGATGAGATAGCTAAGGCCAAAGAGGACCTGGCGGCTGAGAACGCTAGGATGGCCACGGAGCGAGCCGCTTTGGATGCTCAAGCACAACAAATTTAGGCAGACTCTTTCCGGCTCACCTTGAATCAAAATGCTTCAAATGAAGTCACGAGAAGGAGGCACCAGAGCCGTTTACCCCCGATTTATTATGCGAGGAACCTCTTGAACACGCCCGGAGTAGGGACCAGTGACCCACCGGTGGTGCACTGGGTGGTTGAACCGCCCATGACTGGAGCGCCATTTCAGCAGCGCGCGACGGACCCGCTGCGTTCGAATAATACTCCACCTCAGCATGTTCAGACACCTCCGGGTCATTATTCTAACCCACTGGATAATATGATTGCTGCGGCAACACGACTGGCGGCTCTACCAGTTGAAGGCGAGTCCCCAATGACGATAGAGACACCAAGGGCCAAAGAGCTTCTTCAGACAGCATTGGAACAACAGGCGGCTTATTCTTACATCCGTGAAAGGATTCATTCAACCCCTCGCCCAAGCCGGAGTTATAGTAGGCACATTGACTTACCAGCAGTTTCAAGCAGTGAACGGCGCTGTAACCAGCCTCGTGGACATGACCCGATGCGTGGTGGTACCAATGCTCAGATATTGGTGTATCAGGGCAGAGCGCGTCGGGAGGCCGAGCTGGCGGCTCAACAAGGGGCTCATTAGTATTCTCCGATTTATCTATCGGCTTCGGTGGAAGCAGGCGTGACTTCTAGGACCTTGGGTGTGCCCTGTTTAGTGCTGACTCTGCGTAACGAGCGCTTGCCCAAGGATTTCAAGGGTCCATGCAAAGTGCCTAATTACACATCAGATCAACCCCCTGAAGCCTGGATTGAAAGTTATGAAATGGCCATGGAGATGCTGGATGTTAGCGATGCTGCATGTGCTAAGTATTTCACCTTGATGTTGGACGGGCCGGCTCGCACTTGGTTGAAAGGGCTGCCCGCCAACTCCATTGGGTCATGGGCGGAGCTGAAGGCCCGTTTTATCCAAAATTTCAATGACACGTGCAAGCAGCCCATGTCAATCCTGGATTTGGATTCTTGTGTCCAAGGTGAGGGCGAATAAACAACCCACCGGGTGCGCTAGATCTCAAGTATTATACATTCATCAGATAGTATCAACGTCGGTTCAGCGGTTCTGATGTTGGAGAAAAATTACCGGTTCCTCCCCCTTAAGCAGAAGCTTGGACGGCTTAAACGCCATTGCAGTGACATGGGGGAGATCATGGCAGCTCTTGTCAAGAATGCCGAATCTGATAGTATTAAAGACCCTGAGTCTGATGAAGAGAAGGCTAGTAAGGGACCAAAGAGAGCCAGTTGCACAGCACAACTCAAACATAGGTACCCGGCGAGCACAGCTCAAAAATACATAACTTGGGGGCTCCCTGTTCACAGAACATAGCTTCAGTAAACCCCTTTTGGTTTGAAACGCCCGATGCATAGCACAAAACAATTTCAGTTGATCCTACCTTGTATGTCTGCCACTCCACCCAGGTAAGCCTAGTAACCCGCCGAACTCTTGAAAGTCAATCTTATTCAGACCCTGAACTTATCAAGGTTAAAACAGTGATTGGTTATGTGAGGTCCACTTACAAGGTTTGAAGATTCAGCTAGCGGTTGTGCAAGCCCATGAAAAGCACTTGAGTTTTAGGCCTGGCCGCCTATGAAAGCCTTGTTTTCAGACTTTTATTTGATTTGAAGATTTCTTTTTTGAGTTTTGCCTCTTGTGACATGTCGATTGGAAGCTGATAATGGCTATCATGCCTTATATTATGATCCTCTATGGGATATTTTCACCTAGCCTGGTTTTGGACTATAAGTCCCCTGTATATTCTTGGAGTGTCATGCTCTAGGTTATGGAATAATGACCTTTGCTGCATACGATGTTATAAGCCAGCGGTATAAATCAATTGAACAGGGTGTTGTGCTCTCAATCTTTGGGTTGTAAGCCTTATTACACAAGTACGATAAGCCAACAGTGTGAACAAATATTACAGGGCACTAGTGATTTTGTCTGCAGGAAAAAAATGATAAGTCTGATATGCGTAATTGGTGATATTATACGCATAAGTGGCAGATCTTGAACTAGCAGATCAGCAGTATTATGCAAAACAAAACGTGCATGATGGCACCGTATCTTGCAGCGAATCGTTTGTTCTCAGTAATCCTGGCAGGAAGGATGGAAAGTTGGCTTAAGACATTGCTAAGCAGAGATGGTGCTTGATTACTTGGGGAGATTATGGCTAGTGTGCGCTGTGCTCCAGTATATAATTGTTCTACCAAAGTATAAACTGCCTTGAGCTTTGTTAGCATTTCCTTCCCAAGATTGTTGCTTCTCGGCCTACGTGGCATGTTATGATTAAGTTGCCTAATGGTTTATACATGAAGGGTGGCGAGTCAATACAATATAAAAGATCTTACCAAAAATAGCAAGGGTCATCTGATTGACATGATGCTTCAGGCCTGTAAGTTCTATGGTGACCTCTTCTAACGAGGCCTCAACTTTTTCAGCCCTTTGGATCAGGGCAATTTTTTCTTCAGCCTAGGCGACTCTCTCAATATTAAAATCAGTTTTGAGTTTTTCATTCTCATTCAAGCTAAACTTGAACTTGGAGTCAGCCTTCTAGGTCTCAGTTTCTTGAACCGGCTTTTTAAATCAGTCGCCTGAGACTGAAATTGACTAGATGCTTCCTGAAATTAGCAGATTCAAACAAGTATGCACAATTATAAGGTGGTACATATTAATAAGTCCCAAGCTCTTTGCAAGCAACAACACTTGGCACTTGGGGGCTAATGGGTTATGAAAGACCCGGCTCAGCCTAATAGTATAAGCCGACCCTTGGGGGTTATGGATTTTGATTCAGATGCATAACTAAGAAGTTTATATCACAAAGTCTACAATATATTCTATTCTATTAATATCCAATAGACTTGGGGGCTGAAGGAATATGTCTTAGTAAAAGTGGATACCTCATGGTTATGATGCATGTGCTTGACCATGCCAATTTCTAGGTCACGGTTGTTGTGTATTTGATTGAGATAGCCGGAAAAGATTTCATTGACACTCATATGAGAATAGTTGGCCATGTCAAATTTGACTTTGCACCTTTGAATCAATTCTTCCTTGGCGAAATGCTTGGCCAGAGCAATAGGATTCCTCGGTTCATGGAAACTAGTGCCAGTAACCAGAACTTCTTCAGTGTCTGGTTCTGAAGGCTTGACTGGGTTCGATGGTTCAGTACCCATGGGTTCAACGACTACATGATCAGCAGAGGCACCACGATCTTCTGGTGGTGGGTCCTCAGTTTTTTCCTCCGGTTGTTGCATGGAGGCCTCAAATATCGGTGCTTGCTTTTCGGGGTCTTGAGTCTTGGGGTCTTCTATTGGCTTGTTTATCTTAGCCCTTTTGCTAGGCTTTGCTTTCCCACTGCATGGGGATGACAAAGGTCAGTATGAAGTTAGAGATGTTGAAAAGTGCAGATAATGATGATACCCAGGGCAGTCTTGAAAGCCGGAAGTTGAGTCTGAGCTGAATCGCCGGATGAAGAGTGAGAGGTCCCCTAATAATTTGAGTCAGAAGGTTTTTAATACTTGATGAATAAGGCTTGTTTGGAACAAATAAATTTGGTATGTTGAAATACCTCATTCCGACGCTTGCGTGGTGCTGGGGTATTAGGTAAGCTGGAGGATAACACTCCGCTGCCACTGTTCCGGGCTGTGCGGCGAGCTTCATGTTACCGCTTCTTCAAAAGAAAGTTGGGATCCAAGTAAGCTAAAGGGTGAGAAAATCTTACTTTCTGACTTGCTTGTCGAGTTTTCTGTGTTGGCAGAGGTTCTGAGCTAGAGGAAAGGATAATTACCTTGTCATCATTTGCACTGCTGGCTTCCGCGTCATCCTAATTAGGATCATTGTCAATAAGGTGTACAAAAAATGAGCCAAGAGAATCAAGTTCTACCTCCGACTCATCATCATCATCATGATCATCTAAGTAAAATATTTTAGAAGTTTTGGTTTTCTTGGCAGGCTTTTTAACAGCCTTGTTCTCCCCTCGGGGTTTATTTGGTTTCTTTTGAAGCTTCTTGGTCCAAAAGGGTGAATCGGCTTGTAATTTTTTTAGTGAATATAAGTAGGCAATATAAATCAAGATATGAACTAACTAAGAGCTTAAGTCAAAAAACTTACAGCTGGCGGCTCATTCAGAGTATAGAAAGGACTCAGTCCTAATTGACTGCAATCTTTCAGGCTCTCATTTAGCTGGGACTTGGTCATGTTATTAATGTATTCATCAGTGATTTCAATCTCACAATGGCGCTTGTTGGGGAACGTAGTATTTTAAAATTTTCCTACGATCACACAAGATCTATCTACTAGATGCATAACAACGAGAGGGAAGAGTGTGTCTACGTACCCTCGTAGACCGGGAGCGGAAGCGTCAAGTGATGCGGTTGATGTAGTCGCACTTCTTCACGATTCAACCGATCAAGCACCGAACGTACGACACCTCCGCGTTTAGCACACGTTCAGCTTGATGACGTCCCATGAGCTCTTGATCCAGTTGAGCTTCACGGGAGAGTTTCATCAGCACGACGGCGTGGTGACGGATATGATGTATTCACCGGCGCAGGGCTTCGCCTAAGCACTGCGACGGTATGACCGAGGTGTGTTTCTGTGGAGGGGGGCACCGCACACGGCTGGAACAATTCAACTTGTGTGTCTTTGGGTGCCCCCCTGCCCCCGTATATAAAGGAGCAAGAGGGGAGGGCCGGCCGGCCTCCTATGGTGCGGCTAGGGCAATCCTACTAGGAATAGGATTGCAATCCTATTCCTAGTAGGAGTCCACCAAGAAGGAAGAGAGGGAAAAAGAAAGAGAAGGAGAGGTGGCGCCCCCCAATCCTAGTCCAACTAGGATCCCCTGGTGGGGCGCCGGCCAGCCTCTATGGGCTGCCTCTCTTCTTTCCTCAAGGCCCACTATGGACCATCCCTCCTCGTAGGGGGTTCCGGTAACCCCCTTCGGCAATCCAGTTAAATCCGAAACTTTTCCGGAACATTTCCGGTGTCCGAATATAGTCGTCCAATATATCAATCTTTATGTCTCGGACATTCCGAGACTCCTCGTCATGTCCGTGATCTCATCCGGGACTCCGAACTACCTTCGGTACATCAAAACTCATAAACTCATAATACCGATCGTCATCAAACGTTAAGCATGCGGACCCTACGGGTTCGAGAACTATGTAGACATGACCGAGACTCATCTCCGGTCAATAACCAATAGCGGAACCTGGATGTTCATATTGGCTCCTACATATTCTACGAAGAGCTTTTATCGGTCAAACCGCATAACAACATACGTTGTTCCTTTTGTCATTGGTATGTTACTTGCCCGAGATTAGATCGTCGGTATCTCCATACCTAGTTCAATCTCGTTACCGGCAAGTCTCTTTACTCGTTCCGTAACACATCATCCCGTGACTAACTCATTAGTCTTTTGCTTGCAAGGCTTATTGTGATGTGTGTTACCGAGAGGGCCCAGAGATACCTCTCCGACACTCGGAGTGACAAATCCTAATCTTGATCTATGCCAACACCACGAATACTTTCGGAGACACCTGTAGAGCATCTTTATGATCTCCCAGTTACGTTGTGACGTTTGATAGCACACAAGGTGATCCTACGGTATTCGGGAGTTGCATAATCTCATAGTCATAGGAACATGTATAAGTCATGAAGAAAGCAATAGCAGTATAACTAAACGATCATAGTGCTAGTGTCCATCACATCATTCTCCTAATGATGTGATCCCGTTGATCAAATGACAACTCATGTCTATGGCTAGGAAACATAACCATCTTTGATCAATGAGCTAGTCTAGTAGAGGCATACTAGGGACACTCTGTTTTGTCTATGTATTCACACATGTACTAAGTTTCCGGTTAATACAATTCTAGCATGAATAATAAACATTTATCATGATATAAGGAAATATAAATAACAACTTTATTATTGCCTCTAGGGCATATTTCCTTCAGTCTCCCACTTGCACTGGAGTCAATAATCTAGCTCACATCGCCATGTGATTTAATACCGATAGTTCACTTCGTTATGTGAATAACACCCATAGTTCACATCACCATGTGACCAACACCCAAAGGGTTTACTAGAGTCAATAATCTAGTTCACATCGCTATGTGATTAATACCCAAGAGTAATAAGGTGTGATCATGTTTTGCTTGTGAGAGAAGTTTAGTCAACGAGTCTGTCACATTCAGATCCATATGTATTTCGCAAATTTCTATGTCTACAATGCTCTGCATGGAGCTACTCTAGCTAATTGCTCCCACTTTCAATACACATCCAGATTGATACTTAGAGTCATCTGGATTTAGTGTCAAAGCTTGCATCGGCCTAACCCTTTACGACGAACTCTTTATCACCTCCATAATCGAGAAACATTTCCTTAGTCATCCAATTACTAAGGATAATTTTGACCGCTGTACAGTGATCTACTCCTGGATCACTATTGTACCTCCCTGTCAAACTCATGGCAAGGTACACAACGTGTTTTGTACACAGCATGGCATACTTTATAGAACCTATGGCTGAGGCATAGGGAATGACTTTCATTCTCTCTATATTTTTCTGCCGTGGTCTGGCTTTGAGTCTTACTCAACTTCACACCTTACAAGTCAGGCATGAACTCCTTCTTTGACTGATCCATTTTGAACTACTTCAAAATCTTATCAAGGTATGTACTCATCGAAAGTCTTATCAAGCATCTTGATCTATCTCTATAGATCTTGATGCCCAATATGTAAGCAGCTTCACCAAGGTCTTTCTTTGAAAAACTCCTTTCAAACACTCCTTTATGCTTTCCAGAAAATTCTACATCATTTCCGATCGACAATATGTCATTCACATATACTTATCAGAAAGGTTGTAGTGCTCCCACTCACTTCTTGTAAATACAGGCTTCACCACAAGTCTGTATAAATCTATATGCTTTGATCAACTTATCAAAGCGTATATTCCAACTCCGAGATGCTTGCACCAGTCCATAGATGGATCGCTGGAGCTTGCACATTTTGTTAGCACCTTTAGGATTGACAAAACCTTCTGGTTGCATCATATACAAGTCTTCTTTAATAAATTCATTAAAGAATGCAGTTTTGTTGTCCATTTGCCAGATTTCATAAAATGCGGCAATTACTAACATGATTCGGATAGACTTAAGCATCGCTACGGGTGAGAAAGTCTCATCGTAGTCAACTCCTTGAACTTGTCGAAACCCTTTCGCAACAAGTCGAGCTTTGTAAACTGTAACATTACCGTTTGCGTCGGTCTTCCTCTTGAAGATCCATTTATTTTCGATGGCTTGCCGATCATCGGGCAAGTCAACCAAAGTCCATACTTTGTTCTAATACATGGATCCCATCTCAGATTTCATGGTCTCAAGCCATTTTGCGGAATCTGGGCTCATCATCGCTTCCTCATAGTTCGTAGGTTCATCATGGTCTAGTAACATGACTTCCAGAACTGGGTTGCCGTACCACTCTAGTGCGGAACGAACTCTGGTCGATCTACGAAGTTCAGCAGAAACTTGATCTGAAGTTTCATGATCATCATCATTAGCTTCCTCACTAATTGGTGTAGGAATCACTGGAACGAGTTTCTGTGATGTACTACCTTTCCAATTCGGGAGAAGGTACAATTACCTCATCAAGTTCTACTTTCCTCCCACTCACTTCTTTCGAGAGAAACTCCTTCTCTAGAAAGGATCCACTCTTAGCAACAAAGACCTTGCCTTAGGATCTGTGATAGAAGGTGTACCCAACAGTTTCTTTTTGGGTATCCTATGAAGATTTACTTCTCCGATTTGGGTTCGATCTTATCATGTTGAAACTTTTTCACATAAGCATCGCAGTGCCAAACTTAAAGAAATGACAGCTTAGGTTTCTCGTCAAACCACAGTTCATACGGTGTCATCTCCACGGATTTAGATGGTGCCCTATTTAACGTGAATGTAGCTGTCTCTAATGCATAACCCCAAAAGCGATAGTAGTAGATCGGTAAGAGACATCATCGATCGCACCATATCTAATAAAGTACGGTTATGATGTTCGGACACACCATTACTATGGTGTTCCAGATGGCGTGAGTAGTGAAACTATTTCACATTGTTTTTACTGAAGGCCAAACTCGCTAACTCAAATATTTTACCTCTACGATCATATCGTAGAAACTCTTATTTTCTTGTTACGATGATTCTCCACTTCACTCTGAAATTCTTTGAACTTTCAAATGTTTCAGACTTGTGCTTCATTAAGTAGATATACCCATATCTGCTCAAATCATCAGTGAAGGTCAGAAAATAACGATACCCGCCGCGAGCTTCAACACTCATTGGTCCACATACATCTGTATGTATGATCTCCAACAAATCTGTTGCTCGCTCCACAGTTCCGGAGAACGGAGTTTTAGTCATCTTGCCATTGAGGCATGGTTCTCAAGCACCAAGTGATTCATAATCAAGTGATTTCAAAAGTCCATCACTATGGAGTTTCTTCATGCGCTTTACACCAACATGACCTAAACGGCAGTGCCACAAATAAGTTGCACTATCATTATTAACCTTGCATCTTTTGGCTTCAATATTATGAATATGTGTATCACCACGATCGAGATCCAACAAACCATTTTCATTGGGTGTATGACCATAGAAGGTTTTATTCATGTAAACAGAACAACAATTATTCTCTAACTTACATGAATAACCGTATTGCAATAAACATGATCAAATCATATTCATGCTCAACACCAAATAACACTTATTTAGGTTCAACACTAATCCCGAAAGTATAGGGAGTGTGCGATGATGATCATATCAATCTTGGAACTACTTCCAATACACATCGTCACTTCATCCTTTAACTAGTTTCTGTTCATTATGCAACTCCCATTTCGAGTTACTACTCTTTAGCAACTGAACCAATATCAAATACCGAGGGGTTGCTATGAACACTAGTAAAATACACATCAATAATCTGTA
>LR738714.1:89868177-89923700 GCA_902687465.1 Secale cereale | reverse complement strand
AGTTCCACTTCTAGTGACCATTTCCTTTGTAGTAGAAGCACTTGTTTCAGGCTTGAGTTTAGCTTTGGGTTTCTTCACGGGAGTGACAACTTGCTTGTCATTCTTCTTGAAGTTCCCCTTCTATCCCTTTGCCCTTTACTTGAAACAAGTGGTCTGGTTAACCATCAACACTTGATGCTCTTTCTTGATTTCTACCTTCGCCGATTTCAGCATCGTGAAGAGCTCGGGAATTACTTTCGTCATCCCTTGCATATTATAGTTCATCACGAAGTTCTACTAACTTGGTGATAGTGTCTAGAGAACTTTGTCAATTACTATCTTATCTAGAAGATTAACTCCCACTTGATTCAAGCAATTGTACTACCCAGACAATCTGAGCACATGCTCACTGGTTGAGCTATTCTCCTCCATCTTGTAGGCAAAGTACTGTCAGAGGTCTTATACCTCTCGACACGGGCATGAGTATGAAATACTAATTTCAACTATTGGAACATCTCATATGCTCCGTGGTGTTTCAAAACGTTTTTGAAGTCCCGGTTATAAGCCGTAAAGCATGGTGCACTAAACTATCAAGTAGTCATCATATCGAGCTTTTGTCAAAATGTTCATAACGTCTACATCTGCTCCTGCAATAGGTCTGTCACCTAGCGGTGCATCAAGGACATAATTCTTCTGTGCAGCAATGAGGATAATCCTCAGATCACGGAACAATTTCGCATCATTGCTACTAACATCTTTCAACTTGGTTTTCTCTAGGAACATATGAAAAATAAACGGGGAGCAACATCGCGAGCTATTGATCTGCAACATAGATATGCTAATACTACCAGGACTAACTTCATGATAAATTAAAGTTCAGTTTAATCATATTACTTAAGAACTCCCACTTAGATAGACATCCCTCCGGTCATCTAAATGATTACGTGATCCAAATCAACTAAACCATGTCCGATCATCACGTGAGATGGAGTAGTTTCAATGGTGAACATCTTATGTTGATCATATCTACTATATGATTCACGCTCGACCTTTCGGTCTCCAGTGTTCCGAGGCCATATCTGCATATGCTAGGCTCGTCAAGTTTAACCCAAGTATTCTGCGTGTGCAAAACTGGCTTACACCCGTTGTATTTGAACATAGAGCTTATCACACCCGATCATCACGTGGTGTCTCGGCACGACGAACTTTCGCAACGGTGCATACTCAGGGAGAACACTTATACCTTGAAATTTAGTAAGGGATCATCTTATAATGCTACCGTCGTTCTAAGCAAAATAAGAAGCATAATAAGATAAACATCACATGCAATCAAAATATGTGACATGATATGGCCATCATCATCTTGTGCTTTTGATCTCCATCTCCAAAGCACCTTCATGATCACCTTCGTCACCGGCGCGACACCTTGATCTCCATCGTAGCATCGTTGTCGTCTCGCTAACTATTGCTTCTACGACTATCGCTACCGCTTAGTGATAAAGTAAAGCAATTACATGGCGATTGCATTTCATACAATAAAGCGACAACCATATGGCTCCTGCCAGTTGCCGATAACATTACAAAACATGATCATCTCATACAGAGCCGTATAACTCATCATGTCTTGACCATATCACATCACAACATGCCCTGCAAAAACAAGTTAGACGTCCTCTATTTTGTTGTTGCAAGTTTTACGTGGCTGCTACGGGCTTAGCAAGAACCGTTCTTACCTACGCATACAAAACCACAACGATGTTTCGTCAAGTATGTGCTGTTTTAACCTTCACAAGGACCGGGCGTAGCCACACTTGATTCAGCTAAAGTGAGAGAGACAGACACCCGCCAGTCACCTTTAAGCAACGAGTGCTCGTAACGGTGAAACCAGTCTCGCGTAAGCGTACGCGTAATGTCGGTCCAGGCCGCTTCATCTCACAATACCGCCGAAGCAAAGTATGACATGCTGGTAAGCAGTATGACTAGTATCGCCCACAACTCATTGTGTTCTACTCGTGCATATCATCTACGTATAGACCTGGCTCATGATGCCACTGTTGGGGAACGTAGTATTTTAAAATTTTCCTACGATCACGCAAGATCTATCTACCAGATGCATAGCAACGAGAGGGAAGAGTATGTCTACGTACCCTCGTAGATCGGGAGCGGAAGCGTCAAGTGATGCGGTTGATGTAGTCACACTTCTTCACGATTCAACCGATCAAGCACCGAACGTACGACACCTCCGCGTTCAGCACACGTTCAGCTTGATGACGTCCCACGAGCTCTTGATCTAGTTGAGCTTCACGGGAGAGTTTCGTCAGCACGACGGCGTGGTAACGGATATGATGTATTCACCGGCGCAGGGCTTCGCCTAAGCACTGCGACGGTATGACCGAGGTGTGTTTCTGTGGAGGGGGGCACCGCACACGGCTGGAACAATTCAACTTGTGTGTCTTTGGGTGCCCCCTGCCCCCGTATATAAAGGAGCAAGAGGGGAGGGCCGGCCGGCCTCCTATGGTGCGGCTAGGGCAATCCTACTAGGAATAGGATTGCAATCCTATTCCTAGTAGGAGTCCACCAAGAAGGAAGAGAGGGCAAAAGAAAGAGAAGGAGAGGTGGCGCCCCCCAATCCTAGTCCAACTAGGATCCCCTGGTGGGGCGCCGGCCAGCCTCTATGGGCTGCCTCTCTTCTTTCCTCAAGGCCCACTATGGACCATCCCCCCTCGTAGGGGGTTCCGGTAACCCCCTCCGGCAATCCAGTTAAATCCGAAACTTTTCCGGAACACTTCCGGTGTCCGAATATAGTCATCCAATATATCAATCTTTATGTCTCGGACATTCCGAGACTCCTCGTCATGTCCGTGATCTCATCCGGGACTCTGAACTACCTTCGGTACATCAAAACTCATAAACTCATAATACCGATCGTCATCAAACGTTAAGCGTGCGGACCCTACGGGTTCGAGAACTATGTAGACATGACCGAGACTCATCTCCGGTCAATAACCAATGGCGGAACCTGGATGTTCATATTGGCTCCTACATATTCTACGAAGATCTTTTATCGGTCAAACCGCATAACAACATACGTTGTTCCTTTTGTCATCGGTATGTTACTTGCCCGAGATTCGATCGTCGGTATCTCCATACCTAGTTCAATCTCGTTACCGGCAAGTCTCTTTACTCGTTCCGTAACACATCATCCTGTGACTAACTCATTAGTCTTTTGCTTGCAAGGCCTATTGTGATGTGTGTTACCGAGAGGGCCCAGAGATACCTCTCCGACACTCGGAGTGACAAATCCTAATCTTGATCTATGCCAACACCACGAATACTTTCGGAGACACCTGTAGAGCATCTTTATGATCACCCAGTTACGTTGTGACGTTTGATAGCACACAAGGTGATCCTACGGTATTCGGGAGTTGCATAATCTCATAGTCATAGGAACATGTATAAGTCATGAAGAAAGCAATAGCAGTAAAACTAAATGATCATAGTGCTATGCTAACGGATGGGTCTTGTCCATCACATCATTCTCCTAATGATGTGATCCCGTTGATCAAATGACAACTCATGTCTATGGCTAGGAAACATAACCATCTTTGATCAATGAGCTAGTCTAGTAGAGGCATACTAGGGACACTCTGTTTTGTCTATGTATTCACACATGTACTAAGTTTCCGGTTAATACAATTCTAGCATGAATAATAAACATTCATCATGATATAAGGAAATATAAATAACAACTTTATTATTGCCTCTAGGGCATATTTCCTTCAGCGCTCAGGATCTGTTAACTCGCCGGTGAATTCACACATTAAACCGGGCCGACCGCTTAGAGACAAGACTCTCCAGGCGACCCAACATCAAACTAGATCAATACAGTTAGGCCGTTGGCCATAAAGGCCTGGGTCTTTGCAAAGACAGATACATATTTCTTCCGTTCTGCTGTACTGAGATGATCTGAAATATGATGTTTCCTGCTAAGCCGGCTGGCACAGTAACCCGACAAGGGATTTTCTCCTTCTGGTGAAGTATCTTGGCAATAAAACCAAGTCTGGTTCCAGTCTTTGGGGTGATTGGGAGGAGCAACAACTGGGAAGGTGGCCTCTTTCTGGCGTTGTATGGAGATACCGCCTAGCTCGTGGCTAGGACCATCGGTGAATTCATTTTACCAGTTCAAGTAGTAGAACTCTTTGAATAGTTCCATAGTGGGCTCCTGTTGAAGGTACACTTCGCAAAATACTTGGAAGTTACAGATGTTTGAAACAGAATTGGGTCCAATGTCTTGTGGATGGAGCTTGAAGAAATGCAATACATCTAGGAAATTTTTTGAACCGGGGGGACTGAAGCTCCGGTCCATATGATCTTTAAAGACCACTACTTCACCATTCTTTGGCTCAGGGCGAATCTCGACACCTGGGATCCACCAGTGGATGACGTCCTTTTTTGCCAGGACGCCTATTTGCACATATTCATTTAAATCTTCCTCGATGACCCGGGAAACGACCCAGTTACATGAGGTGACGGTTTTTGCCTTTGACATTTTGGGACTGCAAATAAAGTTATTGCTAGTTTAATACCATGTTATTAAGTCAAGTCATTGATTGAAGGGTAAGATCTTATTAAGTGGCCAATAGTTTGAACCGGAATATGAACATTGAAGTATGCAGATATTCACATTGTCAGCTTAAGAGGGGACTAATGGTACCTACCGGCTTAAGAGTTCTGCTGTTAAACCAGGCAAAGTCCGAAAAATCAAGACATACCTTGCAGATGGCGGGTTATGAACTATCAATTAAGCTGCTCGAACAGTGGTCATATTCCAGATCTATAATTAAGGAATGGCTAAGTGCTGGACAAACATATTTCACAAGTTTCTGCTATAATTTTGGATCTGGGATAGTTCAGTAAAAACAGAAAAAATCTAGCCTAAGGTGGCAGCAGTGGAAAAGTATGGGTATTTTGATGAGATCTTCTATGGAGAGTAATTACTCTGATGGTGAAAATGAAAGCTAAAACTACTCTCACACAAGGTTTATGTCTTAGCCAGATTAAAAGTTATCAGAGTTGAATGAAACAACGAAGAACAACAAGAACGTCGATGAACTGCTCAAACCCTAATATGGATCTGAGATGAAAAGACAGATGCACTTACAGGAGATAAGGAGCAGCGGAGGTTTTCCGGGGTTCTCTGGACTAATTCGGTTGATATAGCGTCCTGCATTGATGCGGCGGCCGGAGGTCGCCGCGGCGGAGCTTGAGCGCTAGTACGGCTGCGTGAAGGAGGAAGATGAAGGAGAAAACGAGGGGGAAATGATAAAGACCCTCGTCCCTATTTATAAGGGGCAAATATAAGGCATGCACGGAAATTGAGGAGGATGGAACCATTACTGTTTAATATAAGGATTAATTAAGATGTTTCTGAACCACGTGTGAAGTGACGTCATGGCGGTTTAAGAAAATTCTACAAGCTGACGTCATGGCGGTTTACCACAAGGTTTATCAAATGAAGCGATGAAGACTTTGACAATTGTTGAAGATTGATATGAACAAGTTCAAATTTACCTGGGGCCTAATGTTGGGGATATAACTACAGGATATGAATCGCCTAGGAGGGGTTGGGTCATACCACTGGCGGCTTAACAATAAAGATGGCGGTTCATACGAGCATGTTGACAGCCCAAGACCTAGAGATAACCTAAGGCCGAGGAGGATGAACCGTCATGTATGTATGACTTCTATTGTAAGGCAAGTGTAGTTAGTTACCGAGCCGGACACGTTGTGTATGAGCCGGCCGGGATCCCATGAACCGTTGGGCATCAACCTGTGTATGTAAAGGGATGACCCGTCGGCGGTTTAGGACAAGAAAGAAAAGATCGAGAACTAGTTCAAGCGTATTTGCTCCCTGGTAATCGAAACGCTAGCAATAACACCTCAAACTGGAGTAGGCTTTTACCTTCGCCGCAAGGGGCCGAACCAATATAAACTCTCTGTGTCCTTTGTCCCGATTAACCCCTTCAAGCTAACCTAGTTGTGATGGCTACATGACTAAGTCCTTATGCTAGGACATCTGACATGAAAATTCCATGACACATATCCAGGTGGTGAAGGAGTCATTGTCGAAGGAGGAACCGCTGGAGAGGTCTTTGAAGAAGACCATGGCGACCCCGACGGTAGGATGCGAGACGGCGAGAGTGAGGAAGCAAGCGAGGAAGCGACTATAGCTTAGGAAGGAAGGAAAGAAGGGGGAACCAGGGGAAATTTGACTTGTGGTCAGGGAGAAAAGGGGGTGGGGAAGGGGGGTAGATATTTCGGCGGTAGGCCAAAAATTTCGAAATGTGGAGGGAAAATTTTCGCGGGGTGCCACTGGACACCATTCACTTTGAACGATTGTGTGCATCGCAACCGATTCTTCTGCTTTACGTGCATGGGATGAGTTTGATAATTCAAATTTTGGCGGAAATTTCCTCGGGTACGTCATTGCATAATTTAACATCGCTTGCTAATTTGGGCACACAAAAGAGCGTACAACACACATACCACACTTACCGAATCGAGCAATTTTAGTTATTAAACAGAGCCAGTTGACCTACACATTTCTCTAACAAAAGATCAACATTAAAAAAAGCCTAAGTACGCATAATTTTAACAAATCTGCCGCCGCGCCGGTCTACGCACCGGTGTGAGATGAGACGTCAATGACTTGTCCTGGTGAAATGCCGCCGTTGGTGGACTCCGCGTCCCCCGTGCTGAAGTCGACCAGTCCTCGTCCTCGACGCTGCTCTAAAGGTTGTAGTACTCGTAGTAGTGGCTGCGCCAGAGCTCGCATTGGTACTCCACCGCCGATTCCTCGACGGACAGACTCTTCTGTACCTCGACCTCGGCGACGCGCAACTCCTCCTCCCGGCGCTCCTCAATCTCCGCCGCCTCCTGCATCTCCAGCTCCCGCTCGGCGATCTCATGAGGAAGCTGGTACTCCATGGCCACCACTGCCCTTTAGGGCGTGGGTTGCATGCTGGATTCCGAGGTGGTCTGGAATATCTTGGCGTGTGCGTCCCCGATCTTGGCGTGGATGGCCTTGACCCGGGCCAGGGCGACATTGGCGGCACGGACGGCAGCTCGAGCGCTCTCGGTGTTTGCAGCCACCGTCGCAGTAGCAGCTGCAGCCATCTCAGCTGCTGTAGCTGCCCTATCGGCTGCCGCAGACGCCCTCTCGGCGGATGCGGCGGCACTCTCGGCGTAGGCGGCAGCGCTCTCGGCGCAGGCGGCGGCGCTCGGGGAGGGGCGGCCATCGTACGGGCCTTCACGAAGAATTTCCACGGCGTCATCTTTGCAAGAAGGGGTGTGGGAATGGGGATTAGGATTCGTGGATTCGAGGGTTGCCAGCACTGGAGCAGACGAGCAGGGTGGCGATCTTCATAGCCGGTACACAACCGGCGCTTGGGTCTACAACTGCTGCTGCTATGACCTCTAATTCAACGGCTGCAACAATAGCTGGCGTTACCGGCTCTGCGCGCCCGCCGGCTCAAGTTCTGATTGATTTCCTGGAACCTTTGGCCACTTTAATGGGGGTGGAGGTAACCCCGGATACACAAGAACATCATAAGTTGGAGGTTGTGAAGCTACGGGATGAGATAGCTAAGGCCAAAGAGGACCTGGCGGCTGAGAACGCTAGGATGGCCACGGAGCGAGCTGCTTTGGATGCTCAAGCACAACGGATTTAGGCAGACTCTTTCCGGCTCACAAAATGCTTCAAATGAAGTCACGAGAAGGAGGCACCAGAGCCGTTTACCCCCGGTTTATGATGCGAGGAACCTCTTCAACACGCCCGGAGCAGGGACCAGTGACCCACCGGTGGTGCACCGGGTGGTTGAACCGCCCATGACTGGAGCGCCGTTTTAGCAGCGCGCGACGGACCCGCTGCGTTCGAATAATACTCCACCTCAGCATGTTCAGACACCTCCATGTCATTATTCTAACCCACTGGATAATATGATTGCTGCGTCAACACGGCTGGCGGCTCTACCAATTGAAGGCGAGTCCCCAACGACGATAGAGACACCAAGGGCCAAAGAGCTTCTTCAGACATCATTGGAACAACAGGCGGCTTATTCACATCCGTGAAAGGATTCATTCAACCCCTCGCCCAAGTCGGAGTTATAGCAGGCACATTGACTTACCAACAGTTTCAAGCAGTGAACGGCGCCGTAACCAGCCTCGTGGACATGACCCGATGCGTGGTGGTACCAATGCTCAGATTTTGGTGTATCAGGGCAGAGCGCGTCAGGAGGCCGCGCTGGCGGCTCAACAAGGGGCTCATTAGTATTCTCCGATTTATCTGTCGGCTTCGGTGGAAGCAGGCGTGACTTCTAGGACCTTGGGTGTGCCCTGTTTAGTGCTGACTCTGCGTAACGAGCGCTTGCCCAAGGATTTCAAGGGTCCACGCAAAGTGCCTAATTACACATCAGATCAACCCCCTGAAGCCTGGATTGAAAGTTATGAAATGGCCATGGAGATGCTGGATGTTAGCGATGCTGCATGTGCTAAGTATTTCACCTTGATGTTGGACGGGCCGGCTCGCACTTGGTTGAAAGGGCTGCCCGCCAACTCCATTGGGTCATGGGCGGAGCTGAAGGCCCGTTTTATCAAAAACTTCAATGACACGTGCAAGCAGCCCATGTCAATCCTGGATTTTGATTCTTGTGTCCAAGGTGAGGGCGAATAAACAACCCACCGGGTGCGCCAGATCTCAATTATTATACATTCATCAGATAGTATCAACGTCGGTTCAGCGGTTCTGATGTTGGAGAAAAATTACCGTTTCCTCCCCCTTAAGCAAAAGCTTGGACGGCTTAAACGCCATTGCAGTGACATGGGGGAGATCATGGCAGCTCTTGTCAAGAATGCCGAATCTGATAGTATTAAAGACCCTGAGTCTGATGAAGAGAAGGCTAGTAAGGGACCAAAGAGAGCCAGTTGCACAACACAACTCAAACATAGGTACCCGGCGAGCATAGCTCAAAAATACATAACTTGGGGGCTCCCTGTTCACAGAACATAGCTTTAGTAAACCCCTTTTGGTTTGAAACGCCAGGTGCATAGCACAAAACAATTTCAGTTGATCCTGCCTTGTATGTCTGCCACTCCACCCAGGTAAGCCTGGTAACCCGCCGAACTCTTGAAAGTCAATCTTATTCAGACCCTGAACTTATCAAGGTTAAAACAGTGATTGGTTATGTGAGGTCCACTTACAAGGTTTGAAGATTCAGCTAGCGGCTGTGCAAGCCCATGAAAAGCACGTGAGTTTTAGGCCTGGCCGCCTATGAAAGCCTTGTTTTCAGACTTTTATTTGATTTGAAGATTTATTTTTTGAGGTTTGCCTCTTATGACATGTCGATTGGAAGCTGGTAATGGCTATGATGCCTTATATTATGATCCTCTATGGGATATTTTCACCTAGCCTGGTTTTGGACTATAAGTCCCCAGTATATTCTTGGAGTGTCACGCTCTAGGTTATGGAATAATGACCTTTGTTGCATACAATGTTATAAGCCAGCGGTATAAATCAATTGAACAGGGTGTGGTGCTCTTAATCTTTGGGCTGTAACCCTTACTACACAAGTACGATAAGCCAACAGTGTGAACAAATATTACAGGGCACTTGTGATTTTGTCTGCAGGAAAAAATGATAAGTCTGATATGCGTAATTGGTGATATTATACGCATAAGTGGCAGATCTTCAACTAGCGGATCAGCAGTATTATGCAAAACAAAACGTGCATGATGGCACCGTCTCTTGCAGCGAATCATTTGTTCTCAGTAATCCTGGCAGGAAGGATGGAAAGTTGGCTTAAGACATTGCTGAGCAGAGATGGTGCTTGATTACTTGGGGAGATTGTGGCTAGTGTGCGCTGTGCTCCGGTATATAATTGTTCTACCAAAGTATAAACTGCCTTGAGATTTGTTAGCATTTCCTTCCCAAGATTGTTGCTTCTCGGCCTACGTGGCATGCTATGATTAAGTTGCCTAATGGTTTATACATGAAGGGTGGCGAGTCATTACAATATAAAAGAGCTTACCAAAAATAGCAAGGGTCATCTGATTGACATGACGCTTCAGGCCTGTAAGTTCTATGGTGACCTCTTCTAATGAGGCCTCAACTTTTTCAACCATTTGGATCAAGGCGAATTTTTCTTTAGCCTAGGCGGCTCTCTCAATATTAAACTCAGTTTTGAGTTTTTCATTCTCATTCAAGCTAAACTTGAACTTGGAGTCAGCCTTCTGGGTCTCAGTTTCTTGAACCGGCTTTTTAAATCAGTCGGCTGAGACTGAAATTGACTAGATGCTTCTTGAAAAGAGCAGATTCAAACAAGTATGCACAATTATAAGGTGGTACATATTAATAAGTCCCAAGCTCTTTGCAAGCAACAACACTTGGCACTTGGGGGCTAATGGTTTATGAAAGACCCGGCTCAGCCTAATAGTATAAGCCGGCCCTTGGGGGTTATGGATTTTCATTCAGATGCACAACTAAGAAGTTTATATCACAAAGTCTACAGTATATTCTATTCTATTAATATCCAATAGACTTGGGGGCTGAAGGAATATGTCTTAGTAAAAGTGGATACCTCATGTTTCTGATGCATGTGCTTGACCATGCCAATTTCTAGGTCACGGTTGTTGTGTATTTGATTGAGATAGCCGGAAAAGATTTCATTGACACTCATATGAGAATAGTTGGCCATGTCAAATTTGACTTTGCGCCTTTGAATCAATTCTTCCTTGGCGAAATGCTTGGCCAGAGCAATAGGATTCCTCGGTTCTTGGAAACTAGTGCTAGTAACCAGAACTTCTTCAGTGTCTGGTTCTGAAGGCTTGACTGGGTTCGACGGTTCAGTACCCATGGGTTCAACGACTACATGATCAGCAGAGGCACCACGAGTTTCTGGTGGTGGGTCATTAGTTTTTTCCTCCGGTTGTTGCACGGAGGCCACAAATATTGGTGCTTGCTTTTTTGGGTCTTGAGCCTTGGGGTCTTCTATTGGCTTGTTTATCTTAGCCCTTTTGCTAGGCTTTGCTTTCCCACTGCAAGGGGATGACAAAGGTCAGTATGAAGTTAGAGATGTTGAAAAGCGCAGATAATGATGATACCCAGGGCAGTATTGAAAGCCGGAAGTTGAGTCTGAGCTGAATCGCCAGATGAAGAGTGAGAGGTCCCCTAATAATTTGAGTCAGAAGGTTTTTAATACTTGATGAATAAGGCTTGCTTGGAACATATAAATTTGGTATGTTGAAATACCTCATCCCGACGCTTGCGTGGTGCTGGGGTATTAGGTAAGCTGGAGGATAACACTCCGCTGCCACTGTTCCGGGCTGTGCGGCGAACTTCATGTTACCGCTTCTTCAAAAGAAAGTTGGGATCCAAGTAAGCTAAAGGGTGAGAAAATCTTACTTTCTGACTTGCTTGTCAAGTTTTCTGTGTTGGCAGAGGTTCTGAGCCAAAGGAAAGGATAATTACCTTGTCATCATTTGCACTGCTGGCTTCCGCGTCATCCTGATTAGGATCATTGTCAATAAGGTGTACAAAAAATGAGCCAAGAGAATCAAGTTCTACCTCATCATCATCATCATCATCATCGTCATGATCATCTAAGTAAAATATTTTAGAAGTTTTGGTTTTCTTGGCAGGCTTTTTAACAGCCTTGTTCTTCCCTCGGGGTTTATTTGGTTTCTTTTGAAGCTTCTTGGTCCAAAAGGGTGAATCGGCTTGTAATTTTTGTAGTGAATATAAGTAGGCAATATAAATCAAGATATGAGCTAACTAAGAGCTTAAGTCAAAAAACTTACAGCTGGCGGCTCATTCAGAGTATAGAAAGGATTCAGTCCGAATTGACTGCAATCTTTCAGGCTCTCATTTAGCAGGGACTTGGTCATGTTATTAATGTCTTCATCAGTGATTTCAACCTGACAATGGCGCTGAGGATCTGTTAACTCGCCGGTGAATTCACACATTAAACCGGGCCGGCCGCTTAGAGACAAGACTCTCCAGGCGACCCAACATCGAACTAGATTAATACCAGTTAGGCCGTTGGCCATAAAGGCCCGGGTCTTTGAAAAAATAGATACATATTTCTTCCGTTCTGCTGTACTGAGATGATCTGAAATATGATGTTTCCTGCTAAGCCGGCTGGCATGGTAACCCGGCAAGGGATTTTCTCCTTCTGGTGAAGTATCTTGGCAATAAAACCAAGTCTGGTTCTAGTCTTTGGGGTGACTGGGAGGAGCAACAACTGGGAAGGTGGCCTCTTTCTGGCGTTGTATGGAGATACCGCCTAGCTCGAGGCTAGGACCATCGGTGAATTCATTTTACCAGTTCAAGTAGTAGAACTCTCTAAATAGTTCCACAGTGGGCTCCTGTTGAAGGTACACTTCGCAAAATACTTGGAAGGTACAGATGTTTGAAACAGAATTGGGTCCAATGTCTTGTGGATGGAGCTTGAAAAAATGCAATACATCTAGGACATTTTTTGAACCGGGGGGACTGAAGCTCCGGTCCATATGATCTTTAAAGACCACTACTTCGCCATTCTTTGGCTCAAGGCGAATCTTGACACCTGGGACCCACCAGTGGATGATGTCCTTTTTCGCCAGGACGCCAATTTGCACATATTCATTTAAATCTTCCTCGGTGACCCGGGAAACGACCCAGTTACATGAGGTGACGGTTTTTGCCTTTGACATTTTGGGACTGCAAAGAAAGTTATTGCTAGTTTAATACCATGTTATTAAGTCAAGTCATTGATTGAAGGGTAAGATCTTATTAAGTGGCCAATAGTTTGAACCGGAATATGAACATTGAAGTATGCAGATATTCACATTGTCAGCTTAAGAGAGGAGTAATGGTACCTACCGGCTTAAGAGTTCTGCTGTTAAACCAGGCAAAGTCCGAAAAATCAAGACATACCTTGCAGATGGCGGGTTATGAATTATCAATTAAGCCGCTCGAACAGTGGTCATATTCTAGATCTATAATCAAGGAATGGCTAAGTGTTGGACAAACATATTTCACAAGTTTCTGCTTTAATTTTGGATCTGGGATAGTTCAGTAAAAACAGAAAAATTCTAGCCTAAGGTGGCAGCAGTGGAAAAGTATGGGTATTTTGATGAGATCTTCTATGGAGAGTAATTACTCTGATGGTGAAAATGAAAGCTAAAACTACTCCCGCACAAGGTTTATGTCTTAGCCAGATTAAAAGTTATCAGAGTTGAATGAAACAATGAAGAACAACAAGAACGTCGATGAACTGCTCAAACCCTAATATGGATATGAGATGAAAAGACAGATGCACTTACAGGAGATAAGGAGCAGCGGAGGTTTTCCGGGGTTCTCTGGACTAATCCGGTTGATATAGCGTCCTGCATTGATGCGGCGGCCGGAGGTCGCCGCGGCGGAGCTTGAGCGCTGGTACGGCTGCGTGAAGGAGGAAGACGAAGGAGAAAAGGAGGGGGAAATGATAAAGACCCCCGTCCCTATTTATAAGGGGCAGATATAAGGCATGCACGGGAATTGAGGAGGCTGGAACCATTACTGATTAAGATAAGGATTAATTAAGATGTTTCTGAAGCACGTGCGAAGTGACGTCATGGAGGTTTAAGAAAATTCTACAAGCTGACGTCATGGCGGTTTACCACAAGGTTTATCAAATGAAGCGATGAAGACTTTGACAATTGTTGAAGATTGATATGAACAAGTTCAAATTTACCTGGGGCCTAATGTTGGGGATATAACTACAGGATACGAACCGCCTAGGAGGGGTTGGGTCATACCACTGGTGGCTTAACAATAAAGATGGCGGATCATACGAGCATGTTGACAGCCCAAGACCTAGAGATAACCTAAGGCCCAGGAGGATGAACCGTCATGTATGTATGACTTCTATTGTAAGGCAAGTGTAGTTAGTCACCGAGTCGGACACGTTGTGTATGAGCCGGCCGGGATTCCGTGAACCGTCGGGCGTCAACCTGTGTATGTAAAGGGACGACCCGTCGGCGGTTTAGGACAAGAAAGAAAAGATCGAGAACTAGGTCAAGCGTATTTGCTCCCTGGTAATCGAAACACTAGCAATAGCACCTCAAACTGGATTAGGCTTTTACCTTCGCCGCAAGGGGCCGAACCAGTATAAACTCTCTGTGTCCTTTGTCCCGATTAACCCCTTCAAGCTAACCTAGTTGTGATGGCTACATGACTAAGTCCTTATGCTAGGACATCTGACATGCAAATTCCACGACACATACCCAGGTGGTGAAGGAGTCATTGTCGAAGGAGGAACCGCTGGAGAGGTCTTTGAAGAAGACCATGGCGACCCCGGCGGTAGGATGCGAGACAACGAGAGTGAGGAAGCAAGCGAGGAAGCGACTATAGCTTAGGAAGGAAGGAAAGAAGGGGGAACGAGAGGAAATGTGACTTGTGGTCAGGGAGAAAAGGGGGTGGGGAAGGGGGGTAGATATTTCGGCGGTAGGCCAAAAATTTCGAAATGTGGAGGGAACATTTTCGCGGGGTGCCACCGGACACCATTCACTTTGAACGATTGTGTGCATCGCAACCGATTCTTCTGCTTTACGCGCATGGGATGAGTTTGATAATTCAAATTTTGGTGGAAATTTCCTCGGGTACGTCATTGCATAATTTAACATCGCTTGCTAATTTGGGCACACAAAAGAGCGTACAACACACATACCACACTTACCGAATCGAGCAATTTTAGTTATTAAACAGAGCCAGTTGACCTAAACATTGCTCTCACAAAAGATCAACATTAAAAAAGCCTAAGTACGCATAATTTTAACAAATCTGCCGCCGCGCCGGCCTATGCACCTGTGTGAGATGAGATGTCAATGACTTGTCCTGGCGAAATGCCGCCGTTGGTGGACTCCGCGTCCCCCGTGCTGAAGTCGACCAGTCCTCGTCCTCGGCGCCGCTCTCAAGGTTGTAGTACTTGTAGTAGTGGTTGTGCCAGAGCTCGTATTGGTACTCCACCGTCGATTCCTCGACGGACAGACTCTTCTCTACCTCGACCTCGGCCACGCGCAACTCCTCCTCCCGGCGCTCCTCAATCTCCGCCGCCTCCTGCATCTCCAGCTCCCGCTCGGCGATCTCATGAGGAAGCTGGTACTCCATGGCCACCGCTGCCCTTTAGGGCGTGGGCTGCATGCTGGATTCCGAGGTGGTCTGGAATATCTTGGCGTGTGCGTCCCCGATCTTGGCGTGGATGGCCTTGACCCGGGCCAGGGCGACATCGGCGGCACGGACGGCAGCTCGAGCGCTCTCGGTGTTTGCAGCCACCGTTGCAGCAGCAGCTGCAGCCGTCTCAGCTCCTGCAACTGCCCTATCGGCTGCCGTAGACGCCCTCTCGTCGGATGCGGTGACACTCTCGGCGTAGGCGGCAGCGCTCTCGGCGCAGGCGGTGGCGCTCGGGGAGGACGCGGCCATCGTACGGGCCTTCACGAAGAATTTCCACGGCGTCATCTTTGCAAGAATGGGTGTGGGAATGGGGATCGGGATTCGTGGATTCGAGGGTTGCCAGCACTAGAGCACACGAGTCGGCGAAGTTTAAGGAGGAACATTTAAATAGACCCAGAAATTTTCATCACAAACGGTTCCTACAAAAAAACTGTGTGTGATGTTGTGGATATTTCTTATTAGTTGTGAAAGACGAATTTGGAGTAAAGTGGCAACGGATGGTGTTTTAAATGTATGAGAAAATTCGTAGTACTAATACAACTGTCATGTCAAATTTTGGAAAATTTCAGGGGTCATTTGACCTTTTAAGACATTTAAGTGATTTTCTAGCCATTTAATGAACGCAATTCAAATTTGAACTACATGTACATGCAACAGCTAACCATAACGGATTAAAAAGTCATATTTTGTGTACTTGTGTGCGATTTATTTCCATGTGCAGTAAATTGGAAGGAATTTTCAAACATATTGGTCTAACGGCTATAACACAATTAAGCATGGAGTGCCATGGCATTTAACTTCCATTTTTTAAAAAAGGAGCAGAAAAACATGAAACCTTGCTTGATCTAATTTCATGCCACCAAGATGATGTGGTAAATATTTTGGCATGTTTGACGAAAGTGTGGACACACACCCCTCACAAACCTAAGCAACTCACTAGAAGGCTCGTGGTTCCGAGAGGGAACAATGCATGTTTGATGACGAATGGGAGATAGCTTCCCCTTACGGCCTTCAATTTTTTCTATGTTTAACATGCACAAATACAACTGTCATGTGAAAATTTCAAAAATTTCAGGGGTCATTTGACCTTTTAAAGACATTTAATTGATTTTCTAGCCATTTAATGACCGTAATTTAAATTTGAACTAAATCTACATGCAATGGCTAACCATAATGATTTGAAAAATCATATTTGTGTACTTGTGTGCGAGTTAATTCCATGTGCTGTAAATTAGAAGTAATTTTCAAACATATTGGTCTCTCGGCATGGACACATGTACATGCATGGAGTGCCATGGCATTTTAATTAAAAACAAATGATCAGAAAAACATGAAACCTTGCTTGATGTATTTTTTTTCTGAGGAAACATAGTGTGGAAGACCCCCACCTTAACTCATTTTCTATTAATTGATGGGCCAATTACAGATGGTTATACACATACATGCCATATATAATGGAAAATTTACAAAGTGTCCAACCAAGTCTGCATTCCCTCTTTTAGACTAGGTTTTGCCTTCGTGATGATGATGCTGATGTGTTCCTTGAAGCATGATGTACAGTATGTAGGGCTAGTTCTTTTGCTAGCTTCTAGAATAAGCTGAAATAAGCTACCCCCTACCCAGCTTATTCTAGAAGCCCAAACCAGATTATTTTTTTACAAGCCTAGTAGTTAAGACTTCATTAGTAGGCTTCTAAAAGAAGAAAATTGATTGAGCTTCTAGAATAAGCTGGGTTGGGGGCAGCTTATTTTGGAAGCCCAAAAAAGCTAGCAAAAGAACCGGCCCGTAATTTCTTTGACCTTGTTATCAAAGATGATAGCATTTCTGTGCTTCCATATGTTCCAACATCCTGCCATAATGCATTCTGATACGTCTCCGACGTATCTATAATTTTTGATAGTTCCATGCTATTATATATTCTGTTTTGGATGTTTAATGGGCTTTATTATACACTTTTATATTATTTTTGGGACTAACCTACTAACCCAAGGCCCAGTGCAAATTGCTGGTTTTTTGCCTATTTCAGTGTTTCGCAGAAAAGGAATATCAAATGGAGTCCAAACGTAATGAAACCTTTGGGAGAGTTATTTTTGGAACCGTATCTACCCAGAAGACTTAGAGTACACGTGAGGGAACGAGAGAGGCGGCCACAAGGGTCCAGGGCGCACCCGGGGGGGGGGGGGGCAGGCGCGCCCCCACCCTCCTGGGCCCCCTCTAGCTCCCCTGATGCCCTCCTTCCTCCTATATATATCCATGTACCCTAAAAACATCGAGGCAACAGAGAAAACCCTGATTCCACCCCGCAACCTTCTGTTCCGGTGAGATCCCATCTTGGGGCCTGTTCCGGAGCTCCACCGAAGGGGGGATCTACCACGGAGTGCTTCTACATCAACACCATAGCCTCACCAATGAGTTGTGAGTAGTTTACCACAAACCTCCGGGTCCATAGTTATTAGCTAGATGGCTTCTTCTCTCTTTTTGGATCTCAACACAAAGTTCTCCTCGATCTTCGAGGAGATCTATTTGATGTAATCTTTTTGCGATGTGTTTGTCGAGATCCGATGAATTGTGGGTTTATGATCAAGATTATCTATGCACTATATTTGATTCTTTTCTGAAATCTTTTATGTATGATTATAATATCCTTGCAAGTCTCTTCGAATTATTGGTTTGGTTTGGTTTGGCCTACTATATCTATAGTTCTTGCAATGGGAGAAGTGCTTGGCTTTGGGTTCAATCTTGCGGTGTCCTTTCCCAGTGACAGCAGGGGCATCAAGGCACGTATTGTATTGTTGCCATCGAGGATACAAAGATGGGGTTTATATCATATTGCTTGAGTTTATCCCTCTACATCATGTCATCTTACTTAAAGCATTACTCTGTTCTTACGAACTTAATACTCTAGATGCATGCTGGATAGCGGTCGATGTGTGGAGTAATAGTAGTACATGCAGAATTGTTCCGGTCTACTTGTCATGGACGTGATGCCTATATATAGTGATCATGCATAGATATTCTCATAACTATGCGCTTTTCTATCAATTGCTCGACAATAATTTGTTCACCCACCGTAGAATTCTGCTATCATGAGAGAAGCCACTAGTGAAACCTATGGCCCCCGGGTCTATTCTCAACATATTAATCTTCCATATACTTTACTTTGCTTTATTTACTTTCTGTTCTTATACCAAAAATACCAAAAAGATCATACTATCCTATCTATCAGATCTCACTTTCGTAAGTGACCGTAAAGGGATTGACAACCCCTTATCGCGTTGGCTGCGAAGTTCTTATTTGTTTGTGCATGTATGATGGATTCACGCATGGTCTCCTACTGGATTGATACCTTGGTTCCCAAAAACTGAGGGAAATACTTACGCTACTGTGCTGCATCAACCTTTCCTCTTCGAGGGAATACAACGCAAACTCGAGAAGTAGCAAGAAGAATTTCTGGCGCCGTTGCCGGGGAGGCTTACGCAAAGTCATATACCAAGTACCTATCACAAACCCTTATCCTTCGCACTACATTATTTGACTCTCATTTTCCTCTCCCCCACTTCACCCTTGAAGTTTTATTTGCCCTCCTTCTTCCGTGTGTTTATCGTTTGCTTGCTTGCTTGTCATTATGGCTCCCCCTATCAGTGTTGACCCTCACCTTAAGAGGTTGGAGGAGATTGAAAACAATGTTAGACATTTTATGTCTGTGCAATTTGAGCACAATGATTTCTTCACAAAAGAGCTTAAAGAATAGAAAAGTTTTATGGAATACATGAATAAAGAGCTTGATGATATGTCTAAGGAATTCTATGGTTTGAAATCTCAGGTTGCTCATCTTGAGAACTTAATAGCCCAAATTTCGGACAAGCAATCCACCTTAGTTAATAAGATGGCTGCTAAACCGGAAGAACATGAAAATAAAGATGAAGATCTGAAAGTTATTGATGTGTCTCCTATTATATCCTTGTTTTCTAGTATGAATCTTGATAAAGATGGGACTGGATATGAGTTTACTTTAGTTAAAAGGCGTCCCAATGATTCGATGTTTTTAGATCTTGATGCTAGAATTGTTAAAAGTGGGATTGAAAAGATTAAAACTCTGCATAGTGATGAACCCCACTATTTTGGATTTCAAGGGATTCAATTATGATAATTGCTCTTTAATAGATTGTATTTCCTTGTTGCAATCCGTACTAAATTCTCCGCATGCTTATAGTCAAAATAAGGCTTTTACCAAACACATAGTTGATGCTTTGATGCAATCTTATGAAGAAAAACTTGGATTAGAAGTTTCTATCCCTAGAAAGCTTTATGATGAGTGGGAACCTACTATTAAAATTAAAATTAAAGATCATGAATGCTTTGCTTTGTGTGATTTGGGTTCAAGTGTTTCTACAATTCCAAAAACTTTGTGTGATTTGTTAGGTTTCCATGAGCTTGATGATTGTTCTTTAAATTTGCATCTTACGGATTCTACCATTAAGAAACCTATGGGAAGGATTAACGATGTTCTTATTGTTGCCAATAGGAATTATGTGCCCGTAGATTTCATTGTTCTTGATATAGATTGTAATCCTTCATGTCCTATTATTCCTGGTAGACCTTTCCTTCGAACGATTGGTGCAATTATTGATATGAAGGAAGGAAATATTAGATTCCAATTTTCGTTAAGGAAAGGCATGGAAAACTTTCCTAGAAAGAAAATCAAATTACCTTATGAATCTATTATGAGAGCCACTTATGGATTGCCTACCAAAGATGGCAATACCTAGATCTATTCTTGTATCGTGCCTAGCTAGGGGCGTTAAACAATAGCGCTTGTTGGGAGGCAACCCAATTTTATTTTCTTTGTTTTTGCTTCTGTTTAGGATGTGGTTTTGTGTTTTAATTAGTGTTTGTGCCAAGTAGAACCTTTGGGAAGACTTGTGTGAAGCTTATGTGATCATGCTGTAAAAAATAGAAACTTTAGCGCTCACGAGATTGGCTGTAATCTTTTACTGGAGAGTGCTATTTAGTTGATTCTTTTTGCATATGATTAATAGACAAATTCCACACGTTTACCAATTTATTTCATTTTTTGGAGTTACAAAAGTATTCGAAAGTCACAGATTACTACAAACTGTTTTGTTTTTGACAGATTCTATTTTTCGTGTGTTGTTTGCTTATTTTGATGAATCTATGAGTTGTATCGGGGGTATGAATCATGGAGAAGTTGGAATACAGTAGGTTTAAAACCAATATAAACAAAGAATGATTTCATTACAGTACCTTTGAGTGGTGGTTTGTTTTCTTATACTAACGGAGCTCACGAGATTTTTGGCTAAGTTTTGTGTTGTGAAGTTTTCAAGTTTTGAGTGTGGCTTTGATGGACTATAGAACAAAGAGTGGCAAGAGCCTAAGCTTGGGGATGCCCAAGGCACCCCAAGGTAAAATTCAAGGACAACCAAAAACCTAAGCTTGGGGATGCCCCGGGAAGGCATCCCCTCTTTCGTCTTCATCTATCGGTAACTATACTTGGGACTATATTTTTATTCACCACAGGATATGTGTTTTGCTTGGAGCGTCATGTATGATTATAGTCTTTGCTTTTTAGTTTGCCACTATCATCCTTGCTGGACACACCTTTTGAGAGAGATAATTATGATTTAGAATTTATTAGAATACTCTATGTGCTTCACTTATATCTTTTGAGCTAGATAGTTTTGCTCTAGTACTTCACTTATATCTTTTAGAGCACGGTGGTGGTTTTATTTTGTAAAAATTGTTGATCTCTCATGCTTCACTTATATCCTTTTGAGAGTCTTTTAGAACAACACGGTAATGTGCTTTGGTTATGAAACTAGTCCTAATATGATAGGCATCCAAGATGGGTTTAGTAAAAACTTTCATGTAAGTGCATTGCATATTATGAGAAGTTTGATACTTGATGATTGTTTTGAGATATGAGGATGGTGATATTAGAGTCATGCTAGTAGAGTAGTTTTTAATTTGAGAAATACTTGTGTTAAGGTTTACAAGTCCCGTAGTGTGGGGACCCCGACTTAGAAGTCGAGATCACCGAATGCACGTGTACAGTGATCCCAGAGATCAATGCTCACTGAACACACAGAAGCTGAATAACAAGAGTCTTACATCCATACAAATAGTCTTACACGAATTAATGCCATTATGGCCAAGTCTTACATAGATAGAGCCTCACGGGCTGAATAGCAAATAACTCAAATAGCGGAAGTCTTTGATAACGGGTAGAACCCATGCCATCTGCCTTAACCCTACAGGCATTCTGACTGGGATAGCGTCCTAGTTCGCATGTTCGTCTCCAAAGAATTCTTCCTCATAATCCTTCTATTCCATGCCTGGCCAATTAAATAACCATTGGCAAGCCAATGAGTACTTTGAATGTACTCGCAAGCAACCCATGATGTGGTTCGAAGTAACAATGCAATTGAACGATAATGAACAATCTAGCAAAGGGCTAGAATAAATATTCTACTATCAAGTTTATGCATCAATAACCTCGCGTAACCTCGAAGACAGGTTACCGATATCAACACGAATATGATTCAACTCATCGAGTCAAGTCACCACCTTGACTCATCACACACATACTATCACCGATGAAGTAAAATTCTGGACATAGTTTAAGTAGCACCACCCAACTGTCCATGACCGTGGACACGGCTATTCGAATAGTTTGACACTCTGCAGAGGTTGCGCACTTTACCCACAAGATCCGGGGAACTTCCGTGTCATCCACGACCCACGGTACCTCAAGTACCCGGGGTAAGCACCCGGTCATTATCTTTCCTTAGACGATACTAACATAGAATCCACTCGTTGGTACACGGCCCTCGGGTACAAACCATAGATCACGAGACTTGCCCTCATTTCAATGTCACGCGTACCCGAAGGGACCAACGGTGTGTCCGGTGCCCTGTGAAAACAGTCATGGTTGTCTATCCAAGCACGACCCCATCCCGGGAAAGACCTCAAGTCTTCCCGTCACTAGTAATGCGGGCACCATGCTAGTATCGACCTAAGTAATCAATAAAGCCCCGTACCATAAGGGGTAGTGTGGTTGCACATGTTTGGTTGGGACGGTAGTCACACATAAATCTAATCCATCACTTCACCATGCACATGATTTTACCGGCACATCACTTCTTTCTCAAGTGATGACCTAATTCAACATCACCCTCGGGCATTAGGGGCACCCGATGGGTTTATGCAAAGGTTTTTAACCACGAAGGTTCATGTCACACATGCATCACTATTCATTACTACTAACCATATGCATGTCATCTAGCACATAGCAAGATCAAGATCAAGGCATGCATCATGTGGTGGAATCAACTATGTCACCACCGTGAATCTATCATCATGCATCGGAAACAACGGGTTCCGCAAAACAAGTGTATCATGGTCAAGGGCTGCTTGCCTGGATTGGCTTGGTCTTCAAAGTCTTCAAATCCTTCTCCTTCTTCTTCCACAGCAACTTCGTCAAATACGGGATCTATACGTCGCATAATAACCACGGGAAAATAAGACCACAAATAAAACAGAAAAATCAAAGTGCTCAGAAAAATGTCAACTTATTTTTGTTAAATACTAGAGGAATTTCTAAGATGGGGAAAATTCATAGTTGGAGTTTTGGAGCAACAGAATAAATTCTATTAATTTTAGAACAGGAGTTTTACTGCTCAAATTTGAATTTAAATTTGAACAGTACAGAAAAGTTTCATAGATATGAGTGAAAGTGGTACCATTAAATAGGTTGGAATATTACAAGATTTTAGGAGTTGGAATTATTTTATTTGGACCATTATTCTTTTATGTAGAAATGTTTAAAACAATTACAGAAAGAATAAAGAAAAAGTGCCCTGTGCAACAGGGCCAGAGAAGGCCACAGTGCACGGCCCAGGGTGGTCCAGCCCAGCCGAACGGGTGCCTGCGCACGCACGTCAGGTTTTTGAACCTGACGGGCGGGGCCCGTCGGTCAGTGACTGAGAGGAGGGGGAGAGAGGTATGGGGATGACAGGTGGGGCCCGCCTGTCATCTCCAACCTTGCGGCCACGGCGACGACGAGCTCACCGACGAGGTTTCCGGCCACGGCGACGGCAACGGAGGCCAGGAATGGACTCAGCGTCGAGTGGCGGTTGCAGTGGTGGTGGTACGGCACGCCAGGGAGGTCAGGTTCGCCGGCGGCGAGGTGGGACGGCGGAGGAGCTACGGGAGGTCGCCGCTCCGGCCGTTTCCAACTGCCACAGAGAGGGGAAACAGGGGGGAAAGAGTCTGTGTTGCTCGGTGGTTCTAGATCGGGCAAGAAGAAGGGCAGGGGAGGCCCGTACTGCGAGATCACCGGCGGCCCGACGCGGCGGCGCTCCAGTCGATCCCGAGTACTGGGACTACCTGGGGAGGAGTGGATGGTGCTGGAGGACTCAGTGAGCTGAGGTGAGGCTGCTGGTGCTGCTGGAGAAGCCGGGGGGGTCCTATTTATAGGAGGTCGACGGAGGCCCGTGGTCCAGTGCACCGGCGAGCTCCGGCTCGAAGCTACAGCGCACAGGGGGCGAGGGGAATGAGTCCACGGAGTTCCTGGACGAGCTCCACGTCCAGTAGAGGTGAGAGGAGGAGCGGGGGAGCTTCTGGAGCGCGCGCGCGTGCGAGGCAGAAGAGTGGCCGTTGCGGGCGGCCGGTGCGCGTGCGACGATGTTCACTAGAGGGCGCAGGAGGAGGGGGGACAGCGCCGGGGCGGTCGCGGACGTCGAGGAGCATCGACTGGCGCGAGGGAGTGGCCCGAGGCTGTCGGGGGTGGCTGATTGGCTGGTGCTACAGTGCGTGTCCGCACTGTCGCGTGCTCCAGAGCGCGCGTATGGCTGGCACCACCGTGCCCTCGCCGATCCGGTCAAAACCAACGTGCCCAAGAGTGTCTAGAAGGTCAGGAGAGGAGTAAATAATTGGCCTGCAGCCTTGGATGCCCTGGAGATGCTGAGAGAGAGGGAGGATGCTGGTGACTTGGTGAAAACTTGTTGTCCAGCAAGGTAAACTTGGATTCTTACCCCTCAATCATGGAGCTGGGGTGCTGGGGAAGTTACTGGGGGTAGCCAGTAACTGAATGATCATGTGGTAAAAAGTTGAGGCCATGGAGAAGAGTAAAAGTGATCAAGATGGAGGTTTTAGTAAAAAGCCAGAAGGTGTTTGATCAGTGTTGGGTCAAGCAAATGACCTCCACTTGACATGGCACTTAACAGGATTGAAAGACATGAGAAATTAGGGTGCTTCACCAAATTTGGGCTCATTTGAAGAAACTAGCCAATGTAACTTTGGTGAACCCTAGAAATCAACAGAAACAGTTTCATCTTGATTGAGTCAATCTAATCATCTCCCCTTGATGCACCACTTGGTGTAGCATCATCTTTTGGGGTATTGATCATGCCCACAAAGTTTGAAGCTCCAGATAAAAAGTTGGTAATGTAAAGTTGTTCAAATTTGCATTTGAACAGAAAGGGTTTTAGGATGATCAGATCAAGTTGCTCTATTCCAAATCTTGTGCCATTTGGTCTAGATGCCTTATTAGGCCATTCTAGCATGTGCACCAAGTTTGAGAGCAGTTGGACAAGTTTGGCAATGTAAAGTTGCTCAAACTTCAAATATGGACAGAATGGTTATGAAGGGGTTTGAGGATGCTTTCTTGTTTCCCAAGGCATGGGACTTGGCAAGATCATCAGATATGTCATATATGACATGATAGAATTTCCCTGGAATTTTTGGAGAATATTTCCTTTGTAAATATTTCAAAAGCTTGAAATATCCAGAAAGGGTTTTAGAGGGTTTAGCCCATTATTTTGAACATGACCAAGTGTTGAAACTCTTATATATGGACAATATATGTCCTCTGAGTCTCTCTGAATTTTGGCAAATATTTTTGAAATAGTTAAATAATTTTTCCCTATTAAAGACCATTTCTGGCCTTAAGAAAAAGCTTTTAAATAAAATAGGAAAATAACTTCTAAAATTATACCTTTGTGGTTTCTGGGAGTCCTATGACTACTAGGTCTCAAATAAACCTTTTGAAATAATTTTCTCACCCTAAATCAAGTACTTGTAGTGCAAATCTCAATTCAGGGTTTTTTTTGGAAAACTAAATTTATAAAACACATTTTGGCCAAATTATTTTTGTAAGAAAATACTATACTGTTATATAACACTTGGCATGATCATTGGGCAGAAGTTTTGGTATGGAGATGAATTATACAAGAGGTCATAGTTGACTTTAATGAGCACAAGAAAAAGCACATGAAGAAAACTCAATTTCAAATAAAAGCCAAATGATGCTAAAAAATTTCGCTGGTCCAAATTTTCATGCTTCAAAGATACAAATAACATGTTACAAAATGCAGGGTGTGACACGTAGCATGCACATATGGTAACCGTTGTGTGACCAATTTGAAGCATGAGGTATTTCATTGAGTGTCATCCTTTGTGTGGAGGTCGGGATCGCGCGATGGTTAACTACTACCAACCCTTCCCCTAGGAGCATGCGTGTAGTACTTTGTTTTGATGACTTGTAGATTTTTGCAATAATTATGTGAGTTCTTTATGACTAATGCTGAGTCCATGGATTATACGCACTCTCACCCTTCGACCATTGCTAGTCTCTCTTGTACCACGCAACTTTCACTGGTACCATACACCCACCATATACCTTCTTCAAAGCAGCCACCATACCTACCTATCGTGACATTGCCATAGTGTCGGTGTACTAAAGTAGGGGTACCCTAGTATCCCGAACTTGTGCACGGGCAGTCGCAGCGCCCCGCGGCAAGGCTTGCCGGGTGGCCGCCAAGGTCCTCCGTGGTTCCTTTGGAGCCATTCAAGAACAAAGTATTCAAGCCAAGGAGACAAGGCCCCGGCAAGAGGAGCTTGCCGGGAAGGCCAACCAAGGCATCTCGAGGAACTTGCCGCGACGCGCCACGCATCCCGGCAAGGCCCGGTGAGCGACAAGCTCCCGGACGCGACAAGACAACGACCACGGCAAGGCGCTTGCCGCGGCAAGCTACCGCTCTGTACTCACGCTCCAGTGCATCCGCCAACGTGTCGCTCTAGGACCCTTCCGGGCATACGTGGCGGGAGGCTGTACAGCCAGTGGTGCACGGTGGCAAGCGGCGCTGACAAGGTTGCCGTCGTGGCGAACGGTGGCGTCCCTGAGGTCCCTTTTTGCACTGTTTGGGCGACGCCGATGGGCATTTAATGCCCTTGTCCCCTGCCGTCAGGGTTAGGTAGGATGCACTGTACAGGTAGTTGTACCAACTACAACACTTTTCCATTTTTACCCTTATCTGCGTTGCCACCTGTCGGTGACCCCTTGAGCATATAAAAGGAGGCCCATGCGCAACGTAGAGGGGGGTTGGACACTCAGAACACTCACGCTCGGTCTCGTTAGCTGCTTGAGTGTACTGTAGCACTCAGCGCTCCCGAGCAAGAACTCAATACAAACCAAAGCAGGAGTAGGGTTTTACGCATCCGTGCGGCCCGAACCTGGGTAAACTGCTCGTGTGCCTCGCCTCGATCTGCTCTTCGCGCGACCTCCGCCCCCGCCAAACCGAAAGGGGCTCGGTCCGCCGGTCCCATAGGTGTTCGTGGATCAGTTTCCCCGACACATAGCCATTCCGAGATATATTGCCATGCAACTTTCCACCATTCAGTTTGTTATGACACGCTTCATCATTGTCATATTGCCATGCATGATCATGTAGTTGACATCGTATTTGTGGCTAGGCCACCATGCATAATTTTTCATACATGTCACTCTTGATTCGTTGCACATCCCGGTACACTGCCGGAGGCATTCATATAGAGTCATACTTTGTTCTATTATCAAGTTGTAATATCGAGTTATAAATCAATATAAGTGTGATGATCATCATTATTAGAGCATTGTCCCAAAGAAAAAAAAAGAGGAAAAAAAGAAAAAAAAGAAGAAGGAAAGGCCAAAGAAAAAAAAGGCCCAAAAAAAGAAAAGAAAAAAGAAAAAAAAGAAAAGAAAAAAGGGACAATGCTACTATCTTTTTCTACACTTGCGCTTCAAAGTAGCACCATGATCTTCATGATAGAGAGTCTCTTGTTTAGTCACTTTCATATGCTAGTGGGAATTTTCATTATAGAACTTGGCTTGTATATTCCAACGATGGGCTTCCTCAAATGCCCTAGGTCTTCGTGAGAAAGCAAGTTGGATGCACACCCACTTAGTTTCTTTTGTTGAGCTTCCATACATTTATAGCTCTAGTGCATCCGTTGCATGGCAATCCTACTCACTCACATTGATATCTATTGATGGGCATCTCCATAGCCCATTGATATGCCTAGTTGATGTGAGACCATCTTCCTCGTTTGTCTTCTCCACAACCACCACTCTATTCCACATAATGCTATGTCCATGGCTCACGCTCATATATTGCGTGAAAGTTGAAAGAGTTTGGAAAAATTTAAAGTATGAAACAAGTGCTTGGCTGAAACCGGGATTGTGCATGATTGGAGTATTTTGTGTGACGAAGATGGAGCATAGCCTAACTATATGATTTTGTAGGGATGAACTTTCTTTGGCCATGTTATTTTGAGAAGACATGATTGCTTTATTAGTATGCTTGAAGTATTATTATTCTTATGTCAATATGAACTTTTATCTTGAATCTTTCGGATCTGAACATTCATGCCACAATAAAGAAATTACATTGAGAATTATGTTGCTTAGCATTCCACATCAAAAATTATGTTTTTATCATTTACATAATCGGGGACGAGCATGAATTAAGCTTGGGGATGCTTGATACGTCTCCAACGTATCTATAATTTTTGATTGTTCCATGCTATTATATATCCTGTTTTGGATGTTTAATGTGCTTTATTATACACTTTTATAATATTTTTGGGACTAACCTACTAACCCAAGGCCCAGTGCAAATTGTTGTTTTTTTGCCTATTTCAGTATTTCACAGAAAAGGAATATCAAACGGAGTCCAAATGGAATGAAACCTTTGGGAGAGTTATTTTTGGAATCGTATCTACCCAGAAGACTTGGAGTACACGCGAGGGAACGAGAGAAGCAGCCACGAGGGTCCAGGGCGCGCCCCCACCCTCGTGGGCCCCCTGTGGCTCCCCAGATGCCCTCCTTCCTCCTATATATATCCATGTACCCTGAAAACATCGAGGCAACAGAGAAAACCCTAATTCCACCACCACAACCTTCTCTTCCCATGAGATCCCATCTTGGGGCCTGTTCCAGAGCTTCGCCGGAGGGGGGAATCTGTTGGGGAATGTAGCAGAATTTTAAAATTTTCTACACATCACCAAGATCAATCTATGGAGTCATCTAGCAACGAGGGAGAGGGGAGTGCATCTACATAACCTTGTAGATCGCGAGCGGAAGCGTTCAAGAGAACGGGGTTGATGGAGTCGTACTCGTCGTGATCCAAATCACCGATGATCCTAGCACCGAACGGACGGCACCTCCGCGTTCAACACACGTACGGAGCGGAGACGTCTCCTCCTTCTTGATCTAGCAAGGGGGAAGGAGAGGTTGATGGAGATCCAGCAACATGACGACGTGGTGGTGGAAGCAGCGGGATTCCAGCACGACTTCGCCAAGCGCAACTGGAGGAGGAAGAGGTGTCACGGGAGGGAGAGGGAGGCGCCAGGGCTTAGGGTGCGGCTGCCCTCCCTCCCCCCTCTTTATATAGGGCCCCTAGGCGGGGGGGCGCCAGCCCTAGAGATCCAATCTCTAGGGGGGGCGGCGGCCAAAGGGGGGGGGACTTGCCCCCCAAGTCAGGTGGGGCGCCCCCACCCCTAGGGTTTCCAACCCTAGGCGCAGGGGGGGCGCACCAGCCCACTAGGGGCTGGTTCCCTTCCCACTTCAGCCCATGGGGCCCTCCGGGATAGGTGGCCCCACCCGGTGGACCCTCGGGACCCTTCCGGTGGTCCCGGTACAATACCGGTAACCCCCGAAACTTTCCCGGTGGCCGAAACTGGAGTTCCTATATACAAATCTTCACCTCCGGACCATTCCGGAAATCCTCGTGACGTCCGGGATCTCATCCGGGACTCCAAAAAAACTTTCGGGTTACCGCATACTTATATCTCTACAACCCTAGCGTCACCGAACCTTAAGTGTGTAGACCCTACGGGTTCGGGAGACACGCAGACATGACCGAGACGACTCTCCGGTCAATAACCAACAGCGGGATCTGGATACCCATGTTGGCTCCCACATGCTCCTCGATGATTTCATCAGATGAACCATGATGTCGAGGATTCAATCAATCCCGTACACAATTCCCTTTGTCTATAGGTATAGTACTTGCCCGAGATTTGATCGTCGGTATACCGATACCTTGTTCAATCTCGTCATGGCAAGTCTCTTTAGTCGTTCTGTAACACATCATCCCGTGACCAACCCCTTAGTCACATTTAGCTCATTATGATGATGTCTTACCGAGTGGGCCCAAAGATACCTCTTCGTCATACGGAGTGACAAATCCCAGTCTCGGTTCGTGCCAACCCAACAGATGCTTTCGGAGATACCCGTAGTGTACCTTTATGGCCACCTAGTTACATTGTGACGTTTGGCACACCCAAAGTATTCCTACGGTATCCGGGAGTTGCACAACCTCATGGTCTAAGGAACGGATACTTGACATTGGAAAAGCTTTAGCATACGAACTACACGATCTTGTGCTAGGCTTAGGATTGGGTCTTGTCCATCACATCATTCTCCTAATGATGTGATCCCGTTATCAATGACATCCAATGTACATGGTCAGGAAACCGTAACCATCTGTTGATCAACGAGCTAGTCAACACAAAATTCTTTCATGCTATGGCAACTGAAAGATTCAGGTCCAACACCATTTCCAGTATCACTGTGGATAATGATATCATATCTGACCATGCTACCATGTCAGCTCTATTTTTGCAAGAATTCAAAGATAGAATGGGTTGTTCAAATGGTATACATATGGGGTTTGACCTGGCCTCCATTATTCCAAGAGTTGAGGGTCGAGATGATTTAACTAGGCCCTTTTCCAAGGAGGAAATTGAGCTGGTTATCAAGCAAATGCCATCTGACAGAGCTCCTGGGCCTGATGGTTTTACTGGGCTCTTTTTAAAAAAATGCTGGGACCTAATTAAGGAGGATTTCATGCTGTTAGTGCAAGAGTTTTATGATGGCTCATTAAACTTGGAATGTATAAACACTTCCTTGATAACTTCGATACCTAAGAAAATAAGCTCTGAAACTTTGAATGACTACATGCCTATTTCTCTCACCAACACATGCTTAAAGTTTTTAACAAAGCTGTTAGCTAATAGATTGCAAGGAGTTATTCTATCTTGCTTGCACAAGAATCTGTATGGGTTTTTGAAGTCTAGATCTATCCAAGACTGTTTGGCTTGGTGTTTTGAATATATACACCAATGCCAGGCATCAAAAAGACCTATTGTGCTGCTTAAGCTTGATTTCACTAAAGCTTTTGATACCATTGAACATGAAGCTATTTTAAGAATCCTCAGATACAAGGGTTTCAATGAGAAGTGGATATCATGGATCAGGACTATCTTATCTTCTGGGTCTTCATCAATTCTGCTGAATGGGGTACCAGGAAGTCAGTTCCATTGTAAGAGAGGAGTCAGACTGGGGGACCCCATGTCTCCTTTGCTATTTGTTCTAGCTGCTGATTTGCTGCAATCTATGATGAATGATATGTGTAGCAAAGGAATTTTAACTCTGCCAATTCCTACAAACTGTCAAGATTATCCCATTGTTCAATATGCAGATGATACTTTAATTGTTCTTCCAGCTGTGGATCAGCAACTCATTGCATTGAAGGAAATGCTGGATGTCTTTGCAGCTTCCACTAGATTATCAGTTAACTTTGCAAAATCAATGATGGTACCCATTAACTTATCTATTAAAGAGGCCAACAGATTATCAACTGTTTTAGGTTGTAAGCTTGGAACAATGCCCTTTACTTATTTAGGTCTACCCATGGGTACCACCAAACCCACAGTGCAAGACTTGCTACCTTTGGTGCACATAATTGAAAGAAGGCTCTCTGCATCCTCTTGTTTTCTCAATCAAGGTTGCAGACTACAACTATTACAGTCTGTCTTATCTTCTATGCCCATTTACTTTCTTTGCACTTTGAACATCCCACTTGGTATTCTAAAACAGATTGAAAGAATACAGAGACAGTGCCTTTGGAGAGGAAATTCTGACACACCAAGACAGTCTCTTGCTGCATGGAAATTGGTCTGTTTGCCAAAGGATAAAGGTGGTCTTGGTGTGCTTAACCTCAAAGTGCAAAATGAAGCCTTGTTGATGAAATTCCTCCACAAGTTCTATAACCACCATGACATCCCTTGGGTAACCTTGGTCTGGGATTCTTATTACCATGACTATGTACCTCACTCAACTATCCTCTGTGGATCCTTTTGGTGGCATGATGTTTTCAAATTATCTTCCAAATACTTGTCTCTTGCCAAGCCTTGCCTTGGTAATGGTACCTCCATTCTTTTCTGGAATGATCCCTGGCTATCTAATCTCAATGGAGAAACACTGAGTCATTATTTCCCCAGATTATGTTCTTATGTGATTGATGTTCAACTTTCTGTGGCTAAAGGGTTGAATCAGGATCTCATGGTGAATTTTCAACTGCCTCTCTCCACACAAGCTTTTGATGAACTGCAGGAGCTATAGACTGCTCTGAATTCTCAGCATACTTCCCAAGCCAGCAATAGTTGGATTTGGCCTTTTAATAAAGGATCTTTTAGGCCCAAATCATACTACACCCAAGTTCATCAACACATAGTTGCTGATCCTATCTTCCCTTGGATATGGAAAAGTGCATGCACAATGAAGATTAAAATGTTTGGCTGGCTACTGCTTAGAGACAGACTGAATACCAGAGATATGCTTCAACGCAGGCATTGGCATGTTGATGATCTTACCTGTGTTCTCTGTCCTCATCATATCCATGAAGATGTGAGCCATCTTTTCTTCTCCTGCATCTTCAGCCAAAGAGTTTGGAATTATTTGCAAATCTCCTGGGATCCAGGGCCTGGCATGACCACCTACCAAATGGCTTGCAAAGCACGGGCTGATTTTGGCAAACCATTCTTTACTGAAGTGGTTTTCACTGCTGCATGGAACATCTGGATTATCAGGAATGGGAAAGTCTTCAGAAAAGAAAATCCTCTTTTCAGGCGATGGAGACACAATTTCATCCATGACATGACCCTTTTATCTCATAGGATCAAATGTAATTACAAGGATAGCTACATGGATTGGCTAACTAACTTACCTTAGGCTTTTTGTTTAGTTTTCTCATGTAAGTATTTCTAACTCTAGTTGTAATCAGATCTTATTTTTTCAATAAAGTGGGCTGTGAGGCTTTTGCCTTGCAGTATATAGTAAAAAAAACTAGAGGCTTACTAGGGACATGTTGTGGTCTATGTATTCACACATGTATCACTGTTTCCGGATAATACAATTAAAGCATGAACAATAGACAATTATCATGAACAAGGAAATATAATAATAACCATTTTATTATTGCCTCTAGGGCATATTTCCAACAGTCTCCCACTTGCACTAGAGTCAATAATCTAGTTACATTGTGATGAATCGAACACCCATAGAGTTCTGGTGTTGATCATGTTTTGCTCGTGGAAGAGGTTTAGTCATCGGATCTGCGACATTCAGATCCGTATGCACTTTACAAATATCTATGTCTCCATCTTGAATATAATTCCGGATGGAGTTGAAATGGCGCTTGATTTTCTTGGTCTTCTTATGAAACCTGGGCTCCTTGGCAATGGCAATAGCTCCAGTGTCCTCATAGAAGAGAGTCATCGGACCCGACGCGCTTGGAATAACTCCCAGGTCGGTGATGAACTCCTTCATCCAGACTCCTTCCTGCGCTGCTTCGGAAGCAGCTATGTACTCCGCTTCACATGTAGATGCCGCCACGACGCTTTGCTTGCAACTGCACCAGCTGACTGCCCCACCATTCAAAATATACACGTATCCGGTTTGTGACTTGGAGTCATCCAGATCTATGTCGAAGCTAGCATCGGCGTAACCCTTTATGACGAGCTCTTTGTCACCTCCATAAACGAGAAACATATCCTTAGTCCTTTTCAGGTATTTCAGGATGTTCTTGACCGCTGTCCAGCTTTCCATACCGGGATCACTTTGGTACCTCCCCACCAAACTTATGGCAAGGTTCACATCAGGTCTGGTACACAGCATGGCATACATAATAGAACCTATGGCTGAGGCATAGGGGATCACACTCATCTTTTCTCTATCTTCTACCGAGGTCGGGCATTGAGCTGTGCTCAATCTCATACCTTGCAATACAGGCAAGAACCCTTTCTTGGATTGATCCATATTGAACTTCTTCAATATCGTGTCAAGGTATGTGCTTTGTGAAAGACCAATGAGGCGTCTCGATCTATCTCTATAGATCTTGATGCCTAATATGTAAGCAGCTTCTCCAACGTCCTTCATTGAAAAACACTTATTCAAGTAGGCCTTTATGCTTTCCAAGAGTTCTACATCATTTCTCATCAGCAATATATCATCCACATATAATATGAGAAATGCTACAGAGCTCCCACTCACTTTCTTGTAAATACAGGCTTCTCCCCAAGTCTGTATAAACCCAAACGCTTTGATCACCTCATCAAAGCGAATGTTCCAACTCCGAGATGCTTGCACCAGCCCATAGATTGAGCGCTGGAGCTTGCATACCTTGTTAGCATTCTCAGGATCGACAAAACCTTCCGGCTGCATCATATACAGTTCTTCCTTGGGGAAGCCATTAAGGAATGCCGTTTTGACGTCCATTTGACATATCTCATAATCATAGAATGCGACAATTGCTAACATGATTCGGACGGACTTCAGCATCGCTACAGGAGAGAAAGTCTCGTCATAGTCAATTCCTTGAACTTGTCGATAACCTTTAGCGACAAGTCGAGCCTTATAGATGGTCACATTACCATCCGTGTCAGTCTTCTTCTTCTTAAAGATTCATTTATTTTCTATGGCGTGCCGATCATCGGGCAAGTCCACCAAAGTCCATACTTTGTTATCATACATGGATCCTATCTCAGATTTCATGGCTTCAAGCCATTTGTTGGAATCCGGGCCCGCCATCGCTTCTTCATAGTTCGAAGGTTCACTGTTGTCTAACAACATGATTTGCAGGACAGGGTTGCCGTACCACTCTGGTGCGGAACGTGTCCTTGTGGACCTACGAAGTTCAGCGGTAACTTGATGTGAAGCTTCATGATCATTATCATTACCTTCATCCCTAGTCGATGCAGGCACCACAGGAACATCTTCCCACGCTGCGCTAATTTCCGGTTCGGAAGGGGTGACTATCACCTCATCAAGTTCCACTTTCCTCCCACTCACTTCTTTCGAGAGAAACTCTTTCTCCAGAAAGGATCCATTCTTGGCAACGAAGACCTTGCCTTCGGATCTGAGGTAGAAGGTGTACCCAATAGTTTCCTTAGGGTATCCTATGAAGACACATTTTTCCGATTTGGGTTCGAGCTTTTCAGGTTGAAGTTTCTTGACATAAGCATCACATCCCCAAACTTTTAGAAACGACAACTTAGGTTTATTCCCAAACCAAAGTTCATACGGTGTCGTCTCAACGGATTTAGACGGTGCCCTATTTAAAGTGAATGCGGCAGTCTCTAAAGCATAACCCCAAAATGATAGCGGTAAGTCGGTAAGAGACATCATATGTCGCACCATGTCCAACAGAGTACGATTACGACGTTCGGACACACCATTACGCTGAGGTGTTCCAGGCGGCATCAATTGTGAAACAATTCCCCAGTTCCTTAGGTGCATGCCAAATTCGTGACTTAAATATTCTCCTCCATGATCCGATCATAAGAACTTTATTTTTCTGTCACGTTGATTCTCAACCTCATTCTGAAATTCGTTGAACTTTTCAAAGGTCTCAGACTTGTGTTTCATCAAGTAGACATACCCATATCTACTTAAGTCATCAGTGAGGGTGAGAACATAACGATAGCCACCGCGAGCTTCAACACTCATTGGACCGCACACATTGGTATGTATGATTTCCAATAAGTTGGTTGCTCGCTCCATTGTTCCGGAGAACGGAGTCTTGGTCATCTTGCCCAAAAGGCATGGTTCGCACGTGTCAAATGATTCATAATCAAGAGACTCCAAAAGTCCATATGCATGGAGCTTCTTCATACGTTTGACACCAATATGACCAAGGCGGAAATGCCACAAGTATGTGGGACTATCATTATCAACCTTACATCTTTTGGCATTCACACTATGAATATGTGTAACATCACATTCGAGATTCATTAAGAATAAAACATTGACCAGCGGGGCATGGCCATAAAACATTTCTCTCATATAAATAGAACAACCATTATTCTTGGATTTAAATGAGTAGCCATCTCGCATTAAACGAGATCCAGATACAATGTTCATATTCAAAGCTGGTACTAAATAACAATTATTGAGGTTTAAAACTAACCTCGAAGGTAGATGCAGAGGTAGCGTGCTGACGGCGATCACATCGACCTTGGAACCATTCCCGACGCGCATCGTCACCTCGTCCTTCGCCAGTCTCCGCTTATTCCGCAGCTCCTGCTTTGAGTAACAAATGTGAGCAACTGCACCGGTATCAAATACCCAGGAGCTACTACGAGTGCTGGTAAGGTACACATCAATAACATGTATATCACATATACCTTTGACGTTGCCGGCCTTCTTATCTGCTAAGTATTTGGGGCAGTTCCGCTTCCAGTGACCCGTTCCCTTGCAATAAAAGCACTCAGTCTCAGGCTTGGGTCCATTCTTTAGCTTCTTCCCGGCAACTGGCTTACCGGGCGCGTCAACTCCTTTGCCGTCCTTCTTGAAGTTCTTCTTACCCTTGCCTTTCTTGAATTTAGTGGTTTTATTCACCATCAACACTTGATGTTCTTTCTTGATCTCCACCTCCGCTGATTTCAGCATTGAATAAACCTTGGGAATGGACTTCTCCATCCCTTGCATATTGAAGTTCATCACGAAGCTCTTGTAGCTAGGTGGGAGCGACTGAAGGATTCTGTCAACGACCGCTTCATCTGGGAGATTAATTCCCAACTGAGACAAGCGATTGTGCAACCCAGACAATTTGAGTATATGCTCGCTGACAGAACTATTCTCCTCCATCTTACAACTATAGAATGCGTCGGAGACGTCATATCTCTCGACTCGGGCATGAGCTTAGAAAACCATTTTCAGCTCTTGGAACATCTCATATGCTACGTGCTGCTCAAAACGCTTTTGGAGCCCCGATTCTAAGCTGTAAAGCATGCCGCACTGAACCAGGGAGTAATCATCACTACGCGACCGCTAGGCGTTCATAACGTCTTGAGTTGCTGGGAAAATGGGTGCATCACCTAGCGGTGCTTCAAGGACATATGATTTCTTGGCAGCTATGAGGATGATCCTCAAGTTACGGACCCAATCCATATAGTTGCTACCATCGTCTTTCAGCTTGGTTTTCTCTAGGAACGCGTTGAAGTTGAGGGCAACATTAGCGTGGGCCATTGGATCTACAAGACATATTGTAAAGACTTTGGACTATGTTCATGACAATTAAGTTCGTCTAAACAAATTTAATGAACTCCCACTCAGATAGACATCTCTCTAGTCATCTAAGTGATACATGATCCAAATCGACTAGGCCGTGTCCGATCATCACGTGAGATGGACTAGTCATCAACGGTGAACATCTTCATGTTGATCGTATCTTCTATACGACTCATGTTCGACCTTTCGGTCTTTCGTGTTCCGAGGCCATGTCTGTACATGCTAGGCTCGTCAAGTAAACCCTAAGTGTATTGCGTGTGTAAATCTGGCTTACACCCGTTGTATGCGAACGTTAGAGCCTATCACACCCGATCATCACGTGGTGCTACGGAACAACGAACCTTAGCAACGGTGCACAGTTAGGGGGGACACAATTCTTGAAATTTTAGTGACAGATCATCTTATCTACTACCGTCGTTCTAAGCAAATAAGATGTAAAACATGATAAACATCACATGCAATGAAATAGTGACATGATATGGCCAATATCATTTTGCTCCTTTTGATCTTCATCTTCGGGGCTCCATGATCATCATTGTCACCGGCATGACACCATGATCTCCGTCATCATGATCTCCATCATCGTGTCTTCATGAAGTCGTCTCGCCAAACATTACTTCTACTACTATGGCTAACGGTTAGCAATAAAGTAAAGTAATTACATGGCGTTTTCAATGACACACATGTCATACAATAAAATTAATACAACTCCTATGGCTCCTGCCGGTGGTCATACTCATCGACATGCAAGTCGTGATTCCTATGAAAAGAACATGATCAATCTCATACATCACATATATATCATTCATCACATCCTTTTGGCCATATCACATCACACGACACATGCTGCAAAAGCAAGTTAGACGTCCTCTAATTGTTGTTGCAAGTTTTTACGTGGCTGCTATAGGTTTCTAGCAAGAACGTTTCTTACCTATGCCAAAACCACAACATGATATGCCAATTTCTATTTACCCTTCATAAGGACCCTTTTCATCGAATCTGATCCGACTAAAGTGGGAGAGACAGACACCCGCTAGCCACCTTACGCAACCAGTGCATGTCAGTCGGTGGAACCTATCTCACGTAAGCGTACGTGTAAGGTCGGTCCAGGCCACTTCAACCACGATGCCGCCGAATCAAGATAATACTAGTAACGGCAAGAGAATGAACAAATCGACGCCCACAACTACTTTGTGTTCTACTCGTGCAAGATACTACGCATAGACCTAGCTCATGATGCCACTGTTGGGGAACGTAGCAGAATTTTAAAAATTTCTACGCATCACCAAGATCAATCTATGGAGGCATCTAGCAACGAGGAAGAGGGGAGTGCATCTACATACCCATTTAGATCACGAACGGAAGCGTTCAAGAGAACGGGGTTGATGGAGTCGTACTCGTCGTGATCCAAATCACCGATGATCCTAGCGCCGAACGGACGGCACCTCCGCGTTCAACACATGTCCGGAGCGGAGACGTCTCCTCCTTCTTGATCCAGCAAGGGGGGAGGAGAGGTTGATGGAGATCCAGTAGCACGACGGCGTGGTGGTGGAAGCAGCAGGATTCCAGCAGGGCTTCGCCAAGCGCAACTGGAGGAGGAAGAGGTGTCACGGGAGGGAGAGGGAGGCGCCGGGGCTTAGGGTGTGGCTGCCCTCCCTCCCCCCTCTTTATATAGGGCCCCTAGGGGGGGCGCCGGCCCTAGAGATCCAATCTCTTAGGGGGCGGCGGCCAAAGGGGGGGACTTGCCCCCCAAGTCAGGTAGGGCGCCCCCACCCCTAGGGTTTCCAACCCTAGGCACAGGTGAGGCCCATGGGGGTGCACCAGCCGACTAGGGGCTGGTTCCCTTCCCACTTCAGCCCATGGGGCCCTCCGTGATAGGCGGCCCCACCCGATGGACCCCCGGGACCCTTCCTGTGGTCCCAGTACAATACTGATGACCCCCGAAACTTTCCCGGTGGCCGAAACTGGACTTGCTATATACAAATCTTTACCTTCGGACCATTACGGAACTCCTTGTGACGTCCGGGATCTCATCCGGGACTCCGAACAAGTTTCGGTTTACCAATACTTATATCTCTTTAACCCTAGCGTCACCGAACCTTAAGTGTGTAGACCCTACGGGTTCGGGAGACACGCAGACATGACCGAGACAACTCTCCGGTCAATAACCAATAGCGGGATCTGGATACCCATGTTGGCTCCCACATGCTCCTCGATGATCTCATCGGATGAACCACGATGTCTAGTATTCAATCAATCCCGTACACAATTCCCTTTGTCTATCGGTATAGTACTTGCCCGAGATTCGACCGTCGGTATACTGATACCTTGTTCAGTCTCGTCATGGCAAGTCTCTTTACTCGTTCTGTAACACATCATCCCGTGACCAACCCCTTAGTCACATTGAGCTCATTATGATGATGTCGTGCCGAGTGGGCCCAGAGATACCTCTCCGTCATACGGAGTGACAAATCCCAGTCTCGGTTCGTGCCAACCCAACAGATGCTTTCAGAGATACCCGTAGTGTACCTTTGTAGCCACCCAGTTACGTTGTGACATTTGGCACACCCAAAGTATTCCTACGGTATCCGGGAGTTGCACAACCTCATGGTCTAAGGAAAGGATACTTGACATTGGAAAAGCTTTAGCATACGATCTACACGATCTTGTGCTAGGCTTAGGATTGGATCTTGTCCGTCACATCATTCTGGGTCTTGTCCATCACATCATTCTCCTAATGATGTGATCCCGTTATCAATGACATCCAATGTCCATGGTCAGGAAACCGTAACCATCTGTTGATCAATGAGCTAGTCAACTAGAGGCTTACCAGGGACATGTTGTGGTCTATGTATTCACACATGTATCACTATTTCCGGATAATACAATTAAAGCATGAACAATAGACATTTATCATGAACAAGGAAATATAATAATAACCATTTTATTATTGCCTCTAGGGCATATTTCCAACAGGATCTACGACGGAGTGCTTCTACATCAACATCATAGCCTCACCAATGAGTTGTGAGTAGTTTACCAGAGACCTTCGGGTCCATAGTTATTAGCTAGATGGCTTATTCTCTCTTTTTTGATCTCAATACGAAGTTTTCCTCGATCTTCAAGGAGATCTATTCGATGTAATCTTTTTGCGGTGTGTTTGTCGAGATCCGATGAATTGTGGATTTATGATCAAGATTATCTATGAACTATATCTGATTCTTTTCTGAAATCTTTTATGCATGATTATAATATCCTTGCAAGTCACTTCGAATTATTGGTTTGGTTTGGCCTACTAGATCTATAGTTCTTGTAATGGGAAAAGTGCTTGGCTTTGGGTTCAATCTTGCGGTGTCCTTTCCCAGTGACAGCAGGGGCAACAAGGCACGTATTGCATTGTTTCCATCGAGGATAAAAAGATGGGGTTTATATCATATTGCTTGAGTTTATCCCTCTACATCATGTCATCTTGCTTAAAGCATTACTCTGTTCTTATGAACTTAATACTCTAGATGCATGCTGGATAGCGGTTGATGTGTGGAGTAATAGTAGTAGATGCAGAATCGTTTCGGTCTACTTGTCACGGACATGATGCCTATATATAATGATCATGCCTAGATATTCTCATAACTATGCGCTTTTCTATCAATTGCTCGACAGTAATTTGTTCACCCACCGTAGAATTCCGCTATCATGAGAGAAGCCACTAGTGAAACCTATGGCACCCGGGTCTATTCTCAACATATTAATCTTCCATCTACTTTACTTTGCTTTATTTACTTTCTGTTCTTATACCAAAAATACCAAAAATATCATACTATCCTATCTATCAGATCTCACTTCTGTAAGTGTCCGTAAAGGGATTGACAACCCCTTATCGCGTTGGCTGCGAAGTTCTTATTTGTTTGTGCAGGTACGAGGGACTCGCGTGTGGTCTCCTACTGGATTGATACCTTGGTTCTCAAAAACTGAGGGAAATACTTACGCTACTGTGCTGCATCACCCTTTCCTCTTCGAGGGAATACAACGCAAGCTCGAGAAGTAGCACATTCTGTAAATCCTATCAGTTTGGTTCTATTTTTGGCCTCTCTCATCATGTCATCGATATTCAGATCAGTGTTCCATACTAGGCCCAAGTTCATCCAATTTTTTTGGCTGAAATCACAGCTGAAGAACAGATGTTGAAGATATTCATTGGGTTCATCCTCACATAGCACACAATTACTCCCTTCAATGAAAAAGTTTTTCCTTATCAAAAAATCTCTGGTGTTGAGTCTATCCAGAAGTAATAACCAAAAGAAGAACTTTTGTTTTGGCAGATATATTCTTTTATTGGAGTAGTGTTTACATTGCCACTTGAACTGCCAGATGTCTTTGTTGTTTCTCCTGAATCCTTTGGTTAAAATGTTGTGAAGAACTTGACTCTATTGCACTGCAATCGAGGACATTGGGAGATGAAACATGCTGTAGAAATCACTCTCAGTAGTGTTGATTGTTGTGGCTATGGTGATGTTATCATTTTTGGCATATGAATGAGATGAGGGAATATGTTAATCAATGAGTCTTCCTGCCAAACATCTTTCCATAATAAGACAGAATTACCAATTGCTGGTTTAAAGATTGTCATCTCTTTGAAGTCATTCAGAATAGCACAGCAACCCCTCCACCAGAAGGAACCCACTCTGGTTGGGTATATAGGAATAGTTCCATCAGAGTAGTAAGTATCCCATATCATTTCAACCCAGGGTATATCCTGTTTATTAAAGAATTTATACAAGAATTTAACTAATAAAGTTCTGTTTTGCTTTTTGAGATCAAGAACTCCCAATCCTCCTGACTTTTTTTGGGAGGCATACAGTCTCCCAATTAACCAAGCATTTGCGTTGTTTGTTTATTTCATTTCCATACCATAAGAAACTTCTTCCAGATTTTTCAAAACGATCTAGAATTCTGAATGGAACTCTGATAGAGCACATGGCAAAAATAGGAAGTGCTGCAACAATTTCTTTCAAATGTACCAATCTCCCTGAATAAGACACCATACCTGCTATACCAGACATTCTTTTATCAAGCCTTGACACCATAGGCATGAGATCATCCACTTTTGGTCTAGTAGATCCCATAGGGAGACCAAAGTATGTAAATGGCATGTTTTGTTTTTTTGCATCCTATGATATTAGACAAAACATATGCCTGGGTGTCACTGATGTTAATGGGGACAATTGAGGATTTACCATAGTTTACTTTAAGGCCAGTGAAGGATGAAAAGATCTCAAGGATCTCTCTCATTTTCATCAGTTGGGTTGAGTCAGCTCGCATGATTATTAATGTATCATCAGCATATTGTATAATGGGATATCTTTTGGCCCCAGGTATTCAACTGGTAATTTTATCTCTCCTTGCTGCCATGCTTTGTTCACCGGGATTTGGAGTAGTTCAGCTACCATCACATATAGTAGAGGGGAGTATGGATCACCTTGTCTAACTCCTCTTCTGCATTTTATCATTTTACCAGGTACTCCATTTAGAATAATAGATCATGTGACAGTGCTCAGTAGCATTTTTGTCCATCTGATCCATTTATGACAAAACCAAGGTGTTTCATCATGAAGTAGATGGCATTATGATATACTTTGTCAAATGCTTTTTCAAAGTCAATCTTGAAGATTATGGCTTGATTTTTGCATTTATGGCACATGTGGATATATTCAAAACTTCATGCCAAGCAGTCCTGGATATTCCTTCCTTTAATGAAACCATATTGATTCTTGCTGATGGCAGATAAGATGATCCGCTGAGCTCTGTTAGCCATAAGCTTATTAATAATTTTAACAGGCATGCTAACCAATGATATAGGTCTAAAATCATTGGGTGTCTCTGTATCATCATTTTTTGGAATAAGGGTGATGAAAGCAGTATTGATGGGCTCAAGATTGATTTTATCACTAGGGAAATCATTGATCAGATTATAGAAACAATCCTTGATAATGTGCCAACATTTTTTCGTAAAGATTCCATTGAAACCATCAGGTCCAGGTGATTTGTCATTTGGAATACATTTGATGACATTGTCAATTTCCTTTATAGTGAAAGGATTTGTTATGTTGTCATCAATCTCTTGTAGTGCCATATTTTAAATATCAAAATGCTTTACCGTATGCTTTATATTATCAATTCTATCTTTAAACGATTGCCATAGAATAGCAGCTTTCTGTTCATGTTCATGGACCTCAATGTTATCAGTAGTCTTGATAAAGGATATGTAGTTGTTTCTGAAAACCGGTGTGGCAATAGCATGAAAAAATTTGGTGCTTGATGTAATTTCATGCCCCCAAGATGATGTGGTAAAAAAATTGGCCTGTTTGATGAAAGGTTGGACACACACCCCTCACAAACCGGAGGAACTCACTAGAAGGCTCGTGGTTCCGAGAGGGAACACTGCATGTTTGATGACGAACGGAACATAGCTTCCCCTTACGGCCTTCCATATTTTCTGCGTTTAACATGCACTAATAAAACTGTCATGTGAAAATTTGGAAAATTTAGGTGGTCATTTGACCTTTTAAAGACATTTAAGTGATTTTCTAGACATTTAATGGTCGTAATTCAAATTTGAACTAAATCTACATGCATCGGCTAACCATAACGGTTTGAAAAATCATATTTATGTGCGAGTTAATTCCATGTGCAGTAAATTAGAAGGAATTTTCAAACAGATTGGTCTCTCGGCATGGACACATGTACATGCATGGAGTGCCATGTCATTTTAATTCCAAAAATTTAAAAAATGATCAGAAAAACATGAAACTTTGCTTGATGTAAAGTCATGCCACCAAGATGATGTGGTAAAAAATTGGCCTGTTTGACAAAAGTTTGGACACACACCCCTCACAAACCGAAGCAACTCACTAGAAGGCTCGTGGTTCCGAGAGGGAATAATGCATGTTTTATGACGAACGGGAGATAGCTTCCTCTAACGGCCTTTAATTTTTTTTTCTACGTTTAACGTCTAGTAATACAACTGTCATGTGAAAATTTGAAATATTTCAGGGGTCATTTGACCTTTTAAAGACATTTAAGTTATTTTCTAGCCATTCAATGACCGTAATTTAAATTTGAACTACATCTACATGCAACGGCTAACCATAATGATTTGAAAAATCATATTTATGTACTTGTGTGCGAGTTAATTCCATGTGCAGGAAATTACAAGGAATTTTCAAACATATTGGTCTCACGGCATGGACACATGTACATGCATGGAGTGCCATGGCATTTTAATTCCAAAAAATTAAAAAATGATCAGAAAAACAAGAAACCTTGCTTGATGTAATTTCATGCCATCAAGATGATGTGGTAAAAAATGGGTCTGTTTGACGAAAGTTTGGACACACACCCCTCACAAACCGGAGCAACTCACTAGAAGGCTCGTGGTTCCGAGAGGGAACAATGCATGTTTGATGACGAATGGGAGATAGCTTCCTCTTATGGCCTTCAATTTTTTTCTACGTTTAACGTGCACTAATACAACTGTCGTGTGAAAATTGGAAAACTTCAGGGGTCATTTGACCTTTTAAAGACATTTAAGTGATTTTCTAGCCAATTAATGACCGTAACTAAAATTTGAATTACATCTACATGCAACCGCTAACCATAATGGTTTGAAAAGTCATATTTGTGTACTTGTGTTCGAGTTAATTCCATGCGCAGTAAATTAGAAGGATTTTTCAAACATATTGGTCTCACGGCATGGACACATGTACATGCATGGAGTGCCATGGCATTTTAATTCCCAAAAATTAAAACATGATCAGAAAAACATGAAACCTTACTTGATGTAATGTCATGCCACCAAGATGATGTGGTAAAAAAATTCGCCTATTTGATGAAAGTTTGGACACACACCCCTCACAAACCGGAACAACTCACTAGAAGGCTCGTGGTTCATAGAGGGAACAATGCATGTTTGATGACAAATGGGAGATAGCTTCCTCTAACAGCCTTTAAATTTTTTCTATGTTTAACATGCACTAATACAAGTGTCATGCGAAAATTTGGAAACTTTTAGGGGTCATTTGACCTTTTAAAGACATTTAAGTGATTTTCTAGCCAATTAATAACCGTAATTCAAATTTGAACTACATCTACATGTAACGGCTAACCATAACGGTTTGAAAAATCATATTTGTGTACTTCTGTGCGAGTTAATTCCATGTACAGTAAATTAGAAGGAATTTTCAAACATATTGGTCTCACGGCATGGATACATGTACATGCATGGAGTGCCATGGCATTTTAATTCCAAAAAATTAAAAAATGATCAGAAAATCATGAAACCTTGCTTGATGTAATGTCATGCCACCAAGATAATGTGGTAAAAAAATTGGCCCGTTTGTCGAAAGTTTGGACACACACCCCTCACAAACCAGAGCAACTCACTAGAAGGCTCGTGGTTCCGAGAGGGAACAAGGCATGTTTGATGACGAACGAGAGATAACTTCTCTTACGGCCTTCAAATTTTTTCTATGTTTAACGAGCACTAATACAACTGTCATGTGAAAATTTGGAAAACTTCAGGGGTCATTTGACCTTTTAAAGACATTTAAGTGATTTTCTAGCCATTTAATGACCATAATTCAAATTTGAATTACATCTACATGCAATGGCTAACCATAATAGTTTGAAAAATCTTCTTTATGTACTTGTGTGTGAGTTAATTCCATGTGCAGTAAATTAGAAGGAATTTTCAAACATATTGGTCTCACGGCATGGACACATGTACATGCATGGAATACCTTGGCAGTTTAATTCCAAAAAAATTTAAAAATGATCTGAAAAACATGAAACCTTGTTTGATGTAATGTCATGCCACCAAGATGATGTGGTAAAAAAATTGGCCTGTGTGACGAAAGTTTGGACACACAACACTTACAAATCGGAGCAACTCACTAGAAGGCTCGTGGTTTCGAGGGGGAACAATGCATGTTTGATGAACAATGGGAGATAGCTTCCTCTAACGACCTTTAATTTTTTCTACGTTTAACGTCCACTAATACAACTGTCATGTGAAAATTTGGAAAATTTTAGGGGTCATTTGACCTTTCAAAGACATTTAAGTGATTTTCTAGCCATTTAATGACCCTAATTAATATTTTAACTACACCTACATGCAACGGCTAACCATAACGGTTTGAAAAAAATTATATTTGTGTACTTGTGTGCGAGTTAATTCCATGTGCAGTAAATTAGAAGGAATTTTCAAACATATTGGTCTCACGGCATGGACACATTTACATGCATGGAGTGCCATGGCATTTTAATTCCAAATAAATTAAAAATGATCAGAAAAACATGAAACCTTGCTTGATGTAATGTCATGCCACTAAGATGATGTGGTAAAAAAGTGGCTTGTTTGACGAAAGTTTGGACACACACCCCTCACAAACCGGAGCAAATCACTAGAAGGCTCGTGGTTCCGAGAGGGAACAATGCATGTTTAATGACGAACGGGAGATAGCTTCCTCTTACGGCCTTCAAATTTTGTCTACGTTTAATGCGCACCACTACAACTGTTATGGGAAATTTTGGAACATTCTAGGGGTCATTTGACCTTTTAAAGACATTTAAGTGATTTTCTAGCCATTTAATGACCGTAATTCAAATTTGAACTACATCTACATGCAACGGCTAAATATAACGGTTGGAAAAATCATATGTTTGTGTACTTGTGTGCGAGCTAAAAAATCATCAGACAATGCAAATATCTGGTGTTCAAAAATGAAAATGTAAAGATCTGGCAAGACAACGGGCCCCCACACGATTGGCACTCTATTTCGCGCCTCGAGGTTTGGAAGGTGAATGGCGGGGGATATTAATCAAACACGATTCTGTATTGGAAACCGTCAGCTATTATGTTCACACACGAATTTTAATGCGGGAATCGTGTGTAATTCAAACTACAGTACTCGTAAATTTCGGCGATCGGCGTGTGTACTATTCTCGTCGATCTAGATTCTGTCCGCCCATAAATACTACCTTGCTCACGTTGCCCCGCTTGTATTCTCATTTACATCCTCCCCTCGCTTGCCCTCTCTCTCTCTCTCTCAAATCTCTGCCATGGCGTCGTCGGTCTGCCCATGCGCCGATGAGGAGTCGCCACCCCCCGAGGACACTCACTCAAAGAGTAGCGACGAGGACCCCTACGCGCCGCCGGATGAGGTTGCGTCGGACCCCCTAACTTAGGATTGGTTTTGAGGCCAGTACAATCTTTGTCTGTGGAAGTCGCTGCCGCCGGCTGAGAAAGCCAGGCAAGTGGCATTCAAGAAGGAGATGGCGGAGGAGGAAGCCAGGTACCAGGCGGCCTGTGAAGCCCGTGATGCCACCTGGATAAAGGAGGCAGTGGAGCTTTGGGGGCGGGCGCGTCGTCGTGCGGAGGAGGTGTACGAAGACGGGTACTTGGCGAGGTAGGTCAAAGGAACTAGGCGCCTTATCATTGCGTGGAGGTGGGCCGATAAGCTCTAGGGTGCCACCGACGAGGAGGTTTGGTGGTCGCCCAACAAAATGGCAAGATCGTTCACGCTCGTCCGCCAGTAAGAGGCAGATCGGTACGTCAAGCGCCGCGAGGCAGAGGAGGCAGAGTACTGCCTCCGCGCTGGGAAGACGCCGAGCACCAGGGAGCTGCTGGCGAGGGGCTGCCGGAATACGGCTCCCAGGAGCGATTATTAGTTTTTGTATTGTTCGTTTTCAATTTTATGCATTGTATCTAGTAGTTAAGTATCATCACAGATATGTGATGATATTATATATATTATGAATTCCATTTTCTATCTATTTTTGTATACTAATTTGAATCTAGATGTTATCATCCACATATATAGAATGGAAAGCATATATACACACACTGAAACAGAACATATAAGAACGGAAAACATAGTACACACATTGAAATAGAGTAATACTATGATTGCTGTGAATAGATAGCTATCGATGTCGAAACGACTCAACAAAATAAAACGCGTCTATGAGACCATGACCAGCAGCCCTTGCCTACGGTAGCTCTTGGCTCTGCCTGAAACTCGTGCAGGCGTTCGTCCAAGCGGTCGACACGCTCGCGGAACATATGGAGCGCGATCTCGAGCTTCAAGCTGGCTATTTCATCGGAGATCACCAGCTCGAGGATACGACAGCCATGTTCCTCTACTACACCTAGGTGGACACCTGGGCCAAGGAGGCGGTCGAGCCTACCGACTAGCGCATTGGCATCGAGCGGGTCGCGGACAAGGCGAATAGCTCGACCCATGCAAACTACGCAGTGGGTGTCCGGTGCAAGTATGGTGCAGCCAGCCTCTGGTGCAAGTACTGCGCAGAGGGCCTCTACCCACTCGTGGCAAGGAATGGGGGTACTGGCGGGATGTGTACCCAGCTGCGACACTATGTCGACAACAGGCAAGCACCGATGGATCCGCTCTTGCTATGCGGTGCGCCATGCCTCTCGCTCTACGGCACTCCAACGGTCTCGTCGTGCGGCAAGCCGCAGCCTATCGGCGCGGACATGCCTAGCTTGCTCTGCGGCGCACCATCAATCATGTTGTGCGGCGAGCTGCAACATCTCGGCGCTGACATGCCTATCTTGATCCGCGGTGCTGAAGCACCATGCGCCAAGGGTTTGCCCAACCCTGGCGATGATGCGCATCACGGCGTCATCCATCGTGTTGACGGGGAGCACCTCGGCCTCGACAGGCCGTGGCGCCTTCTCTTTTTCCTCATCGACGAGGTTGATGGTAGAGGCGGTGCTTTGGTGGGCTGGTATGCTTGGAAAAGGTGGATGTGCTAAAGGCCGCGCTTGCTGCCTCTGTGCATCGTGTGCTGCCTAGGTTTATGCGCAATATCGCTGGGTGGCGGGAAACATGTGAAGAAATGGCAGGAAATGGTGGCGTGTTCATAAAACACCATCAATTAATGGAAACTTAGCATATAAGGAACATCGAGCTAACACAAGAAGTAGTTGATGACCAAATGAACACGGACCACACTAGGGAACCCGACGGTGATGAATTCAGCAATCGCAAACAGTTGTATACTACCAAGCATTGACCAACAACACACATGACTTATTCCATCACATACAGGTCAGATGGATCACCTGTATGCCACTTATCGCACATTGTCAAAAAGTAATGCGGTAGACCTTCTTTGACATGTGTTAAAAAAACAAGGACCTTGAGGTTAACTTCACTGATGGGATGCATCATAAATGTTCTTAATGGACATTTAAGATACATTCCCCATCAGTGGGATTAACATCATGAAAGCACAAGTGCTCCCTGGGTGATTTGGTAATTAATGTCAACATATCTCTTGTTGGACTAATGTTTGCATCTAGTATATTTCAGACAAGTTCAACAAATTGAGTGGCATGGACTAGAGGATGTAGAACCCCTTCAAGATGATAAGGACAAAGCATTGGCTCAAGATCAAAGCTCAAGACTCTACATTTTCTATTTTAGTGATCCAAGATCACATTGAGTCCACAGGAAAGCCAATACTATTAAAAGGGGATGAGGTGTTGCTTAATGGGTTTCTTGCTCAAAGTGCTTAATGCTATGCTCCAAAACTCTCAACCACTTTCTCACATCCACATATGTCCCAAACCAAAAGTCAAACTCGGCCTCACCGAAACTTTCTATCCGGCGCCACCGAGTTCATTTGACATAGCCACTTCCAAAACCCTAATCAGTTCGGTCTCACCGCTAGGGATCTCAGTCTCACCGAGATGGGAATGCCAACTCTCTATTTCCTATTTGAAACATTTCGGTCCAACTGAGATGTGAGAATCAGTATCACCGAGATAGCATTGCAAACTCTCTGTTGCCCTTTTGTAACATTTAGGTCTCACCAAAATTAGTGAATCGGTCCCACCGAGTTTGCCTAACCAACTCCCTGGTTAGCTTATTACCAAAATCGGTCCCACCGAGTTTGTGTAATCGGTCTCACCGAAATTACGTTATGCCCTAACCCTAATGAAATCGATCGTACCGAGTTGATCATATCGGTCCCACCAAAATTCCGAACGGTCACATTATGAAATAAATCGGTCTAACCGAGTTCTCTGAATCGGTCCCACCGAGTTTGGTAAATTGTGTGTAACAGTTAGATTTTGTGTGGAGGCTATATATACCCCTCCACCCACTCTTCATTCGTGGAGAGAGCCATCAGAACAAACCTACACTTCCGTTATTCATTTTTCTGAGAGAGAGCTACCGACTCATGTGTTGAGACCAAGATATTCCATTCCTACCATATGAATCTTGATCACTAGCCTTCCCCAAGTTGCTTTCCACTCAAATAATTTTCCCACCAAATCCAAATCTATGAGAGAGAGAGAGAGTTGAGTGTTGGGGAGACTATCATTTGAAGCACAAGAGCAAGGAGTTCATCATAAACACACTATCTATTACCTTTTGGAGAGTGGTGTCTCCTAGATTGGTTAGGTGTCACTTGGGAGCCTCTGACAAGATTCTGGAGTTGAACCAAGGAGTTTGTATGGGCAAGGAGACCGCCTACTTCGTGAAGATCTACCCTAGTGAGGCAAGTCCTTCGTGGGCGATGGCCATGGTGGAATAGACAAGGTTTCTTCTTCGGGGACCCTTCGTGGGTGGAGCCCTCCGTGGACTCGCACAGCCGTTACCTTTCGTGGGTTGAAGTCTCCATCAATGTGGATGTACGATAGCACCACCTATCGGAACCACACGTAAAAAATCTCCGTGTCTACATTGCGTTTGCTCCTTCAAACTCCTCCCTTTACCTTCATATGCAATTGCTTTACATTCCACTGCTACACTCTTAGAATTGCATGTGTTGATTGATTGCTTGACTTGTGCTAAGTTACTAAAATCTGCCAAGACTTAAAATTGGGAAAATACTAGGGTTTTTTGGTCAAGTAGTCAAAACTGCATGCTTTACTTTCCAATACCCATATGATCTTGTTATGCATGCTTGATATGTATTGTGAATGTTTAAACATGTGCTAAATCTCCACCTCAACTTAAAGAAATTAAAAACTGCCACTTTTCTTGCTAAGAGTCTATTCACCCCCCTCTAGACACCTCTTCTCGATCCTTCCACATCAAGACAACTTCCCATCCGGTCACCCATATGATGGATGCTCCAGCCTGAGCACAGTTAACTTGAGAGTTCTCTTAGATGAGCTATTAGTGGAACAACTAGTCCTTGTTGATATAGGATGCCTCTTCGCATCCTTATGGCATACTCGGATGACCGCCCGTTGCCCAATGGCTAATAGATGTTGTGTAGACAGAGCATATCACATACGTCTTATTAGAAGCAATCGTCTAGGTTATTATCGGTCTTCGCACACATTTATGATTACATACATGTTTTTCACGTATCACACACGTCTTGTTATATTGAACCGTTTCTGTTATCTTGGCTCAACGCAAATAGTTAATCCGAGTGAACTATTTGCCCTCTATCGCACACACCTTGATCTGGCTGACCGTTTCTTTTGTTCCTCCTAATCACAAATGGTTCGTTCGATTGAACCGTATGCCGTATATCGCACACACCTTCATCTGGTTGCTCGTTTCTGTTCTTCTGCCTCAACGCAAACAATTCATTGAACTGTACCGCATGCCCTGTATCACACACACACAACTAAAATGTGAACCGTGTTTGATGCATCCCTCATCGCAAACATTTTGCATCTTTTTTGTCGGGTTTTTTACATCAGCATTTGCGATTATTGCATCGCACACAATTTCGTCGAAGGGTCTCACTACAAAAAAACACTTCCGTGATAATACATGTTTCTCATAGTAGATCACATTTTCTATCATGCATGTACATCCATGACAATTTTATGACAAAATCAAGATAGTCATACATGTGTTGTCGTAGAAGTGTTCCATGACAATATCAAAATTATCATCATGGAAGTGTCCACTTCCATGACGATAAATGTCGCGTCATGGAAGTGCTTTTGTCAAGGGTAACCGACACGTGGCATCCATAGTAACGGGTCGTCGTTAACCTATTGGGTCCGGTTTTGGATCCGATAACCCGCTAAAAGTCACGACCAATGGCAATTTCCACGTGTAAATTCTCATTGGCCGAAGGAACCACATGTCACCTCCGCGTTGGCAAAGATGTCACTCATCAAATGGGCGAGATGTGCCTATGATATGTTGACATGTGGATCGGCCCAAAAGTGGCCCATAAAGATTAAATGGGTCGGCCCAGCTAAAGGCCCACAAGAATTTGGAGACCATAATGGGCCGGCCCAGCTAAAGGCCCATAAGTTTTAGCAGACCATAACAGGTCGGCCCAGCTAAAGGCCCACAAGATTTTGAAGACACTAGTGCGCCGGCCCGTTAAGAGGCTGCCATGCTTTGTGCCAAATGCCGACCCATATTTGATCCGGTCCATTAACAACCTACCACGTTCTGGGCCTTATAAGGGCCCATAAGAGATCCGGCCCGTTAACAGCCTACCACGTTCCGGGCCATATTATAGCCGATATTAGATCCGACCCTTTAAGAGCCTTTCAATCTTTGGGCTAAATTATGGCCCATATTAGATTCGGCCCGTCAACTGGACGCTGTGCTTTTGGGCCCCTTGAGGCCCAGTTAGGATTTCTGTTTGTTAAAGGCCCATTTAATAGTACGGCCTGGTATTAGTTTTGGCCTGTGAAAGGCCCATTTAACATTTCGGCCCTATATTTATATCGGCATGCTAAAATTCTGTCATATTGTTTGGCCTATTTATGGCCCGCTTTGCATCCGGCCTGCTCACAGCCGATAATCTGATTTGACCAAACAAGGACCAAGACAACTTTGGCCTGTTAACGACCCGTGATGTGATTGGCACAATCATGGGCTGGGGTCTATTTCGGCCTTTTGTTGGCCCCTGAGCTGTTCGACATGTTTCAGGCCGAACCAACTTTTCAGCCTACTAAAAGCTCATGAATTTTCTGGCCAAAATAGGGCCAACGGTTTACTCGGCCTCTTAAAGGCCCAAAACTACTAATGGGTCAGTTTACATTTAGGCTTGTTAACAGACTGAGACGACTAGGCCCACAATGCGGCCCATCACGCCGGCCCAATTATGTACCGTAATTTTACGTTTTGGCCTGTTTACTTTGGAGCGAAGACATGATATATATACAGTAAAATAACTTCAGCGATAATAAAGCACAAGCACACAACACATTACATACACTGGGCATCAAAGATCGCCACCAGTGCAAATAAACACACCGACAAAATAATATACAAAACCGACAACACTTCAAAAAAGTTCAAGAGAGGTTAGCCCTACTCAGGAGCTACAGCGAAGGCAGCTGAGCAAGCTAATGAGACTGTGCTTGTTTGACCCTTATATCCACCAACTCTTGCTGCATAGCATCAATGGACGCACTAGAATTCTCATTGATCTTCCATAGAGATTGGAGTTCAACCAGGGGTTCAGCTGAACCATGTCTTGCTGCTTGAAGTTGAGACTGAAGAAGTTTTACATATTCAGGTGGCGAATTCATCGAGCTTGTGTCACTATTATTATTGAGTAACTTCAACGCTACATCAAGACATGACTTTGGAGTTGTATCGCTATCTCCATGATGTGTTGCCTTCTTCCCTGCAATATATGTTAGAGGGACATGCAATGAGTTCGTCTCACTATCATTGTGGCGGTTCTTCATGGGGTCAGAGGTATCACTCTGAAAGAGAAATAAGCAGACAGATGAGAGGTTTTGTACATCTAAGTATCTGTGCTGACAATTCATCACATTTCTTATTAGCAAATAAAGAGACACAGTTTAAAATAGCATTCACACAATATGGTATTCTTCAGGTTAAGACATGGCAAGAAATGACACTGTGAAGGAGTTGGCAGCTTCACGACACCACTGTATTACAGATCAAGAACTCAAGCATACATGCGGTGCTAAAGAACATATAAGTATCAATGGTTAGTGTGCTGTCAGTTTATGCCATTTCATATGGGCAAATAAAGAGAAGGTTTAATTAATAGTAGAATAATATGAAAATGTTCATAGTTAAGACATTGTAAAATATGAAATTGTGCCGGGGTGGGTAATTTCACAACACCACTAGATTACGGATCAAGAACAGATGCATACATGCAGTGCAAAAGAAGATCACTTGCTCTGTATAGTTTAGTTACATGGTATGAAGAAGGAACTTGGTTGTATAGCTGAAAACTTAAATTGAGAAGGACAAACTTATGTTTATGAACTTCATAATAAACTTTAAACATGCAAGTTGATGCAAACACCATAAATAAACAGCTATTGCAGTTATGCCTATCCAAATGTACACAACAAAGTTTGAAGGCTTCAGAAGGACAAACTTACATTAGTGGTGAAGACCGGCTCTATAAAGCCCTTGTCCATGCCGATGGTAGGGAAATTCAAGACATTTACCACAGAATCTTCTTCATAAGCATTGCCTTTATTCTACATTTTGTTAAGAGTAAATATAGATGTGATAATATAATAAAACATGGAGAACATTTAAGATAAGATGAAGAGTGATGCTACATAACCAACTAGCTATAAATGTAAGTACAACGATACAGGCAAAAGGTACTGCCAAGAGCAATGCAGAGCTAAACTTCTGCAGTACCGTTGGTTTTATCCAACCTTATGGTAAGAGTAAATATAGATATGATGTGTAGAAAATGGAAGGTAAAGGAAAATAAGCTGCAGAGTGATTGTACATGAACAACTAGTTGTCTATATAAGTACACTTATAATGGACAACAGGTACTTAGAAGAATAATGCAGACCGGACAAAGGCAACTTCGCAACCAAGCAACTAACAAGTAAGATCCTAAGTGGTGGACACGAAATCACAGTAAAGCAATGGCGATCTATTTTCTTGCTACGATAAATAAGTTGAGCAGATACGAAAAAGTACCGCCTCTGGTGTGGCGTCATGTATGCATCTGCTGATAATTTGACGGTTCTGCGGTCGCGATGGTTGTCGGCGGAGTGGACATAGATGTAGGAGCGAAGATGATAGCAACGGGGGAAATATCCCGGCGCAATGGACGAGACGGTCTTAGGAGTGGCGCCGGCAAGGTGGACGCCGACAGGGATGAAGCGAGAGGATGGGATGCAAGTATCCAACTGGTCCGAAGTGGTGGATGAGAGAGGTCGATCTCTTGTAATGGACGACGGCGTTGGGGTATCAACTCCGGCATGGTGGAGGAGGACGGCGGTGGATGGGGTGGCGGACGGAGGAGGCTGGTGTGGAGAGGGTGTTTTGGCGCCCATGAAGTACGAATGGGAAAATGGAGGGAGAGAGGTAGGGGGAACCATGTCTTTGGGACGCGCTTGTCTCAAATGCGGGGCGACGGCCCTATATAGGAGCGACGACGACAGAATCTCGCGAACACCATCTCCCTCCCCTGCAGTGCGCCGCCCTCTCCCTCCCCTGCCGTGCGTCGCCCCCTCCCTCCCCGCTGCGCGCCGCCCCCTCCCTCCCCGCCGGCGCGCCTCCTCCCCCCTCCCCGCCAGCGCGCCTCCTCCGCCGTCCCCGCCGGCGCGCCGCCCCCTCCCCCGCCAGC
>LR738714.1:89855646-89868017 GCA_902687465.1 Secale cereale | reverse complement strand
CCCCGCCGGCGTGCCGCCCCCTCCCTCCCCCGCCCCACTCATCCCAGATCACGTCGTCGCCGTACTTCCCTGGGGACCTCTCGCGCCTCCGCCTTCCTCCCCTGGCCACCGATGGTGCCGCCACCATCCTCCCCTAGCCGCCGCTCGCGCAGCCATCCTCCCTTGTCCCCAGCTCGCGCCACGGCCGCCCTCTCCCACGCCGCCAGTCCGATGACCAAGGTGCTTCAGTCCAAATCCATGTGCGGGGAGCTGCGAAGATGAACTGATCTGTACAAACAAAAATGGTGGTCCGTACTACATAGGGAAAATGGTTTAATCAAAAATATAGGTTAGTACAAGTTAATAACGATGGTCCGTTCTACAAAGGGAAAATGGTATAATTAAAAAATATTTGTCAGTACAAGTTAATAACGGTTGTCCGTTCTACAAAGGGAAAATTGTTTAATTAAAAAATATTGGTCAGTACAAGTTAATAACAGTGGTCCGTTCGGAATAAAATAAATGACAGAAATTCAAATTGTAAAAGTTCAAGCAAAAAGAAACCCATGCAATTCAAAATGGTAAAAGTACAAGTCGTAAAATAAGAGAAGTTCATAACATCGTTGTAAAAAAGGTTTAGTTAAAAAAACATATTCTTTTTGAAAAAAAATATCATTCACTTCGATGATATAAACCATGCAAGTACATGTGCGGCGATTGATGGCTTCTCGCCCCTCGTTGGTTACCCCAAGTGGAAGGTTTGAGATGTAGCGTAGCAGCAAGTTTCCCTTGGCAAAGATACCAAGGATCAAATCCCGTGAGACTCCGAGGGTCGACAAGAAGGTGTCAACGGCGTCAGACACTTAGCGGTTGACAGGACCTGCACACAGATACAAATAACTTTGCTCACAACGAGTACAGAGAGGTTGTCAATCCCTCCGGCCTTGTTGTTTACAAAGGATCAAACACAAGAGATAATAATGACAGGTATGACTGCAACTAGGAAATAAGAACAGGAAGTAAATAGCGGGTGTGATCAGTGATGGTAATATGGACCGGGGTCCCATGATGTTCACTAGTGATGTCTCTCTCCCAAAAGACGATAAAACAGCAAAGCGAGGTAAACAAATTACAGCTGGGCAGTTGACAGGATTATGTGCGCAAACCAATGCTAACTATGTTGTAAAGAAAGGTAGAGGCTCAAAAGCATGGGCGGTACGCCAAGGCAAGTAGACCGAAATCCATCTACATCTACTACTAATCATCCACCTTGAGATATCTATCCAGAACATCTCGCTGGTATTAAGTTGCGAATCCCACCCAAAGTGTAAACTCAAAGCAACAGACAACTGCATTAAAAGAACTTTGCGTAAAGTAAACAATCCTTGCACCCGCAAGTACAAGCACCGTTGTTTTCCCCCTTGTGGCCACAACACATCCCCTAGACTCATGTTTCTATCACTCAAACTAGTCATCAAGGGGCATGAACCCACAATCAAGCATAACGCTCCCTCTTGGAGTTACTACCTACTACTCGGCCAAAGCAATAAACAGCAACGGAGAACATGCAAGAATTACTCAAGAATATAAATATAAAAGAGGTGAATCAAATATATTACTCACACACAATCTGAACATAATCTCATAATCCATCGGATCCCAGCAAACTCAGCAGAGCAACAGCATAAAGATTACATATGTGCCTCGATCATGTAGGGCAGCTCACGAGGTCTAAACCATGAAGAACAAAGAGGGGAGGAGAACATCACATAGCTACTTATCATGGACCCATGGTCCAAGGTGGACTACTCACGACTCATCCGGGAAGCGTCCATGGTGGTGGAGAAGCTCCCGGTGGTGGTTCTCCCCTCCGGCAGGGTGCCGGGAAGAGTTCTCCTGATGCTCCCGATCTTGGAAGCGCGGCGGCGGCGGAACAGATGCGAGATCGCGAAAAAGGGTTTCGTCCTCGAGGGTTTCGGGACGCGAGGAATATATATGCGAAGGGGGGTCACCAGAGGCGGAGGTGGGGCCCCAGGCGCCCCCTGGCGCTGCCAGGGGTGGGGCCGTGTCGGGTGGCCGCCTGGGCCACCCCAGGCTCCCCTCTGGCCCTACTTTGGTTTTTCTTGAAGCTCCCGGTACGCTGATTTTTCCTGTATTTTTGCCGGAATTTTTAGAGCACTTTTAATATGGGGGAAACCTGAAATAGAAAAACAGCAGAAAACAGGAACTGGCACTGTGGTGCACTGAGTTAATAGGTTAGTGCAAATATGATCAAAAGTGTATGGAAGTGCATAAATATCATAGCAATATCACACAAAAGAGGCATGGAGCAAGCAGAAATTATAGATACGTTTTGGACGTATCAACATCCCCAAGCTTAATTCCTGCTCGTCCTCGAGTAGGTAAATGATAACAAGCATAATTTCTGTGGTGACATGCTATCAACCATATAAGAACTTTTAAGTAAAGCAATCAAGGCATGTAATTCAATTCAAGTCATAACAAGCAAGAGTCTATATTAGCATTGTAACAAGCAACATAAGAACATAAAGGTGCAAGAGCTCTCGCTGTCCGTGACTCGAATGTCTCCAAATGGTGTTTGCGTGCAAGAAAGGGGGTAGGGATATATGAGAGAGTAAAACATAGTTTTTGTATTGTTGAGAACTTAATCTACTAAAGTTTCACACTTGGTCTTCTTTGGAATCTTATCTTGACTCATCCCCAGACCGTCAGCCAGGTACAAGTCATAATGATCCACTCCCTTTCGATATTTTGAGCACTCATGCAATGGATGAGCGTAAGCAAGAAAGTTGACACTTAGGATGGCAAAGAGAGAAAAATGATGAAGGGGAAAACAAAAAAAGGTGTGAAAGGCTCACATTAATGAGGACAATCATCGGCGAGAGAAAGCCAAATGATAGATATGATGCGAGGAGTAGGGATTGCCATGCAACGGATGCACATATGAGCTAAGGTAAGCTCTCCAATGGAACTAGTGGGGGTGCATCCAACTTGCTTGCTCAAGAAGACCTAGAGCTCTTTTGAGGATGCTCATCATTGGAATATACAAGCCAAGTTCTATAGTGTGAAGGTCCCCACATAGCTATATGCATGAATGATAATCTCTATGGAGTACAAAGTATAAGATGGAGTACGAGTGTGGATCTCTCAAAAGGAAATAGTAGTGTGCCCCCTTCTCTCTTTTTATTTCTTTTTCTCTTTTTTTTATATTTTTTATTTTTTTTGCCTCAATGGCTCTTTCTATTTAACTCTCATTTGTCCTCTTTGGGATCTTTTGATTTTGTCCTCTTTGGGATCTTTTCCTCACTTTAGGGGCAACACTCTATATATTACAAGAAGTATAGAAGATCTTTCACACTTTACAAGAGTACTCAACATAAAGAAAATGAAACTATCATGATGTATGCAAATGTATGCCTCTGCCAGTGTAGCAGGATATGCAATGATACTAGCGCATCATGTAGCAATGATTAGGGCAAGGCCCAACTAGCATGCGGCTCATTGATCAAGCAAAAAGCATGTATGACATGAAGATCAAGTCATGAGAAGATGGATGTTGCATGGCAATGTATCTCGGAAAGGCTATGGAAATGCCTTGATAGGTAGATATGGTGGCTGTTTTGAGGAAGGATATAATGAGGTTTATGATGACAGAGCGTATCGTGCCAAGGATTTGGATGCACCGGCGAAGTATGCGCCAACTCTCGAGGTGAGAAAGGGCAATGCACGGTACCGAAGAGGCTAGAAAAATATGGCTAGGTGGAAGTGTCAACTTTCGAATACTCACATTAGTCCGAAGAACTCATGCACTTATTATCGGTAACTCTCAATCTAATTAGGAGGTTCACAAAGAGACAAGTACCCCGAGGAGGAGTGTATGGGGGTTTGGTTATCCTTGCGCATCCTCGACTCATGGTACGTGAGTGTACTCTAATATTCGATCCCTCCAAAGCTTAGTGATCCATTTAGTAGCTAAAGTTCTCAACTATTTGTAGTTTTTCGAAAAGAAACACGGATTGCCCAAAATACGACATCTATCACTAATAGGCTAAAGCTCTTGACACCAAAAGTTCAGACATTACTCATGGCAATACCTCAAAACTATTGCAAGTTACTACTAAAATTAAATAGCAACCTCAATTACCTACTTTAAGTTAAGACACACAACTCAGTGCAACAGGCAAAACTCTCTTAACAAGATAAACATGAAAACTCAAGAGAGTTCAGCAACCAACTAAACAAAAACTCTTTAAAAAAGAAAAGCATGAAAACTAAGAGTTAAACATGACAGCAGCTATGGAAAGACAAAGAACACACACAACAAAGATAAGTATGAAAATCCTATGTTGTGTTCTAGGTTGAAGTGGAGCGTGTTTCTCTCCCACACAAAGAAACTGGGTTCTAACTTGTTATGAACAGCAAGCAAAGCTAAAGAAAACTAAAAAGGAAACTAAGAGCGAGACGCTCCAAGCATAGCACATAACACATGAAGTGATAATTATAGTGGAACGAAAGACGAACTGATAATTGTTGATGGAGAAGGGGATGCATGGGGGCATCCCCAAGATTAGACTCTTGAGTCTTCTTGAATATTTCTTGGGGGTGCACGGGGGCATCCCCAAGCTTGAGCGTTTGACCCTCCTGAATCTTCTTTTATCATCTTCCCTCGCACACTTGAAAACTCCCTTCATACATAACTCATCATAATCTGATTAGCGAGGTTAGTACCCATAATAAAATAATTTTTCCCTACTGGAAATAAGGATAATCTTAAAGAGCTACTGTTTCTCAAGATTGCCAAAAGGTTTTTGCAAAGAAAAAGCAAGCTCAAGGTTTGCAAAACGAAGAAAAGTCAAAACAGGACAGAATCTGTGAAAAACAGACCAGCAGGTAGTAAATAGTTTTTTCGGGGCACTTCTGCAACTCAAATCAAAAAACTCAGAAGAGACACCCGAAAGCCAATTGTATAGAGCACGCTGTCAAAAAAATTCAGATCAAAAAGTTGATCTGGTGATTTTATACGAATATTTCTGTCCAAGGACAGAATCTGTTTTCTGGACAGCACGTCACAGCTTTTGAACTTTCTTGCAATCGGAGGCTAAACTTGGCACAAAGCTGAAAAGAAAAGATACAATGATGATGCTACTGTAGTAACAAACATCAAGACACAACAAAAGCAAAATAAAACCTAATTCGTTGTGGGCTGCCTCCCAAAAGCGCTTTCTTTTATGCCTTTAAGCTAGGCATGATGCAAAAAGAGAGGATCAAGTTTTATCAAGAGTGAGAGAATAGCTAGCCCGTGTAACGGACTCAAAAGGCAACTTAATCTTCTTTCTAGGGAAGTGTTCCATTCCTTTCTTGAGAGGGAATTGGAATTTTATATTCCCCTCTTTCATGTCAATGATAGCACCAACGGTGCGAAGAAAAGGACGTCCCAAAATAATTGGACATGAAGGTTCACATTCAATATCCATAATAGTAAAATCAACGGGAACATAATTGTCATTGACAATGATAAGAACATCATCGATCTTCCCCAAAGGTTTCTTTATGGAAGAATCAACAAAACGAACACCAAAAGAACAAGGATCAAAAGGTTTCAATTTAAGCATATCATACATTCTTTTGGGCATAACAGAGGTACTATCTCCAACATCACATAAAGCATAGCAAGAGAAGTTATTCAACTTAATTTTAATCATAGGATCCCAACCATCTTCTAGCTTTCTAGGTATGGAGGCTTCTACCCTAAGCTTCTCCTCCCTAGCTTTGATAAGAGCATTAGTGATATGCTCCGTGAAGGCAAGATTAAGTGTGCTAGTGTGGGGATCTCTAGACATATTGTGAAGAAAACCAATAACTTCAGAAAGGGTGCAATTATCAAAATCAAGGTCACTACTATCAAGTAAAGTGGTAGTGGTGTCCTTTAGGCTCACTTGTTTGGTAGCTTCTATGGTCATAGGAGTTCTTCATCTATGGTTGAGGTCATAGCATCACCATTAATAGGTCCAATGGGACTAGGAGTGCATTGGGTGCTAAGAGTTTGGATATCCTCAACAACTTGGATAGTAGCAACAGTGTGGTGGGTAGGAAGGCTCTTAATTCTATCTTCTTCCTCCTTTTCTCTAGCCCATCTCTCTTTAAGTTTAGCCATCATCCTAATGTTTTCATTAATTTGCACTTGAATAGCATTCATAGGAGTGGTCTTCCTCTCCTCAAGAGGAGAAGTTCTAATTTTAAGCAACTCTACCTCATGGGCTAAATTGTCTACCTTCGAAGAGAGATTATCTAGTTTATCTAGTTTTTCTTCTACACTCTTATTGTAGGCTTTTTGGGTAGTGATGAAGTCTTTAAGCATAATCTCTAGTTCAGAAGTGGAGTTCTTGGTGCTAGGATAAGCATTGTTGTTCCCATAGGAATTAGAGGGGAACGGTCTAGGGTTGCTACCAAAATTACTCCTATAAGCATTGTTATTGAAATTGTTTCTAGAGATAAAGTTCACATCTACTTGATCTTGAGCAATCAAAGAATTTAAAGGAACATCATGAGGATCAATAGAAGATTGCTTGGAAAGTAGAGACATGATCAAGTCAACTTTTTCATTTAGGGAGGAAATCTCCTCGACAGAGTTTACCTTCCTACCCGTTGGAGCGCGTTCGGTGTGCCATTGGGAATAATTGGTCATCATCTCATCGAGAAGTTTCGTGGCAGCACCAAGTGTAGTGACATACAGGTTCCACCCGCGGCCGAATCTAACAAGTTCCGCGAGGTAAAGTTCAAGCCTGCATAAAAAGTTTGGATAACCATCCAAGTAGTCAAACCATGAGTAGGACAGTTCTTGACAAGAGATTTCATGCGTTCCCAAGCTTGGGCAGCGTGTTCATTATCCAATTGTTTAAAATTCATTATGTTACTCCTTAGTTGGATAATTTTAGCAGGGGGATAGTACTTCCCAATAAAGGCATCCTTGCACTTGTCCCAAGAATCTATGCTATTCCTAGGCAAGGATTGAAACCAGATTTTAGCTCCTCCTCTCAAGTAGAAAGGAAAAAGCTTAAGTTTAACAATATCACCATCTATTTCTCGGTACTTTTGCATATCACAGAGCTCAACAAAATTATTTAAGTGCAAATCATCATCATCTCCAGCACCGGAGAATTGATCTTTCATAACTAGGTTCAGTAAAGCAGGTTTAATCTCATAAGAGGGTGCTGAAGTGGCAGGTGTAGTAATAGGCGTGCAGATAAAGTCATTGTTGTTATGACTAGTGAAGTCACACAACTTGGTGTTCTCGGTGGAACCCATAGCAGCAGCAAGCAAGATAACTATTTTTTGTGATTTTTGGTAAGGGACACTAAAGCAAAAACTGAAAGGTAAACTAACAAGACTAAAAAGCAAAGATAAAAGATAGCGTGCAACTCCCCTATCTTGAAGCGTGGAGTCCCCGGCAACGGCGCCAGAAACTTTGCTTGATGGCTTCTCGCCCCTCGTTGGTTACCCCAAGTGGAAGGTTTGAGATATAGCGTAGCAGCAAGTTTCTCTTGGCAAAGATACCAAGGATCGAATCCCGTGAGACTCCGAGGGTCGACAAGAAGGTGTCAACGGCGCCAGAAACTTAGCGGTTGACAGGACCTGCACACAGATACAAATAACTTTGCTCCCAACGAGTATAGAGAGGTTGTCAATCCCTCCGGCCTTGTTGTTTACAAAGGATCAAACACAAGAGATAATAATGATAGGTATGACTGCATCTAGGAAATAAGAACAGGAAGTAAATAGCGGGTGTGATCAGTGATGGTAATATGGACCGGGGGTCCCATGATGTTCACTAGTGATGTCTCTCTCCCAAAAGACGATAAAACATCAAAGCGAGGTAAACAAATTACAGCTGGGCAATTGACAGGATTATGTGCGCAAACCAATGCTAACTATGCTGTAAAGAAAGGTAGAGGCTCAAAAGCATGGGCGGTACGCCAAGGCAAGTAGACCGAAATCCATCTGCATCTACTACTAATCATCCACCTTGAGATATCTATCCAGAACATCTCGCTGGTATTAAGTTGCGAATCCCACCCAAAGTGTAAACTCAAAGCAACAGACAACTGCATTAAAAGAACTTTGCGTAAAGTAAACAATCCTTGCACCCGCAAGTACAAGCACCGTTGTTTTCCCCCTTGTGGCAACAGCACATCCCCTAGACTCATGTTTCTGACACTCAAACTAGTCATCAAGGGGCATGAACCCACAATCAAGCATAACGCTCCCTCTTGGAGTTACTACCTACTACTCGGCCAAAGCAATAAACAACAACAGAGAACATGCAAGAATTAATCAAGAACATAAATATAAAAGAGGTGAATCAAATATATTACTCACACACAATCTGAACATAATCTCATAATCCATCGGATCCCAGCAAACTCAGCAGAGCAACAACATAAAGATTACATATGTGCCTCGATCATGTAGGGCAGCTCACGAGGTCTAAACCATGAAGAACAAAGAGGGGAGGAGAACATCACATAGCTACTGATCATGGACCCATGGTCCAAGGTGGACTACTCACGACTCATCCGGGAAGCGTCCATGGTGGTGGAGAAGCTCCCGGTGGTGGTTCTCTCCTCCGGCAGGGTGCCGGGAAGAGTTCTCCTGATGCTCCCGATCTTGGAAGCACGGCGGCGGCAGAACAGAGGCGAGATCGCGAAAAAGGGTTTCGTCCTCGAGGGTTTCGGGACGCGAGGAATATATATGCGAAGGGGGGTCACCAGAGGCGGAGGTGGGGCCCCAGGCGCCCCCTGGCGCGGCCAGGGGTGGGGCCGTGTCGGGTGGCCGCCTGGGCCACCCCAGGTTCCCCTCTGGCCCTGCTTTGGTTTTTCTTGAAGCTCCCGGTACGCTGATTTTTCCTGTATTTTTCCCGGAATTTTTAGAGCACATTTAATATGGGGGAAACCTGAAATAGAAAAACAGCAGAAAACAGGAATTGGCACTGTGGTGCACTGAGTTAATAGGTTAGTCCAAATATGATCAAAAGTGTATGGAAGTGCATAAATATCATAGCAATATCACACAAAAGAGGCATGGAGCAAGCAGAAATTATAGATACGTTTTGGACGTATCAGCGATACAATAAACCGTTGAAAAATTACGAGCAAAAATATTACAAAAAATAGAGCAAAGTCTAGTTAGTGAAAACAAGCTTAGTACAAAACCATGCAAACATCAATACAAACTTTTTTTTAGAACCATTGAAAATTATTCTACAAAAAATAGGCAGTACAAAGACACGCATATATCAGTACGAGTACTCTGTTTTTCAGATGGGAAAACAACAGGATCCGTCTTGCCGTATTCAAAATTACTCATCAACGGTTGCAAATTTGAGTAAACGTTCAACATGACTAAGTTTCGCATTTTCGATAGTTATCCAACGGTATACTATTTGCCCTATTTCCACAAACTTTAAAAAAATCACGTTCAAAATCAAATTTGACCGTATTCGAATTTCTTTTTAAATCGTAAGGAATTATAAAAACATTTCAATACGAAAAAGTTACGCATTTTCCATAGCTTTCCAACGCCGTATCATTTGCGTCAATCTGACAAACCGTTTGCAAAAAATCCCGAAAATATTTTTCACCCAGAATTTCACCGTTTTTCAAATACTTTTAAATCATATAGAATTAGAAAAAACAATAGATATATGGAGGACGCGTATTTTCATTAGTTTTTCAACGCCATCTTATTTGCTCAATTCCGACAAACCGTTTGAAAATTGCGTCCAAAATACGATTCATGTTTTCGGTTTTGAAAAAAATGGTTTTTTAAAAACTGCTCTTAAACCATGATGATTTTGCAAAAATAAATTATATGATTGTAATATAGATGTCAAGTGATTTCCAACAATATATTATACGCCCCGTTTCGACAAAAACAATTGCACAAAAAATGAACTAAAGAAGACGATTTGTTAAATAGAAATGAATGCATTAGTTCAACCGCTCGTAATACATCAGTACAAACGCCTGCAACCGTCAGTTTTAGTAGGGTAACAGAATAATATTCTGTTATGCAAAACAGAATAGCCCAAATGTACATATACCAATATAAAAAGACCCAAAGGGGCGGATCCAATTAACCTCGGTCATCAAATCATGCCAATCCAACGACCTAGGCTTCTTCAATGTCGAGCGCTCAACACGTTTAGCGTGAAGTTAATTTCATGCCAAATATAGTGCTAATCACATAATAACACACAAATATATCCTAATTAATATCCGCATGCACAAATTAACATGCATTGCACGTACACATTGACTAGTACTTTCAAAAGTTAAACACCCTTTCTACATAAATATGGTTTACAGATGCCATGATCTCACATTCATAAGGTTGGATCCATCTTAAATTGAAATGAACTTTTTGAAACCATTTTATGTTGAAATCTAGTGTATGCATTCCTCGTTAACTCACTCCAATTAATGTGTGTTTCATGCAGGGTTTTTTTCTTCTCAAACACGTATAACGTGTTTGACACATGCAACATGTAGTGTAGTCCCATTTAGACATGAATTGCATAAAGCCATGCATTGTCTCTAATTGAAAAGATCTATGGATCACTGATATTGATAAACAAAATAACATTACATGTGTCCCCAAATTCAAATTAATATGCATGTTTGATGGCCCAGTTTTTGTTATGATATTATTGATGTCCTGATCTCCAATTTAAATATTTGAATCCCCTTTAATCCAGATATTTCATCTCATATAGCTATCACTCGCACCCTCATATATCTATCTAGACCCGTACACCTACACCATCTCACAGGAATGTCTTGTCCTAATTGTATGTTGATAGCAGTCTTTTCTTGTTCGTAACACTTTGACAGTAGTCTCTCCCTCGACATTCACTACATCTCTCCATGATATGCCTCTCTAACTATAATTCTCCCTGTGAAATCTCTTTCTCTCACACAAACAAAAATTTCATCTTCAGGGGTCTCATTTCTCTGTGCTATTCCCCTATATGCCACTCACACACACCCTCTCACTCTAGACATTTATTGCGCTCCCTAAGTCTCAATAGCTATGACTCTCCCTCTTAAATATCCATCTCTCGCGCCCAAACACAAACTCAGTCTCACAAGGTCTCATTTCTTTCCATCGTTCCCCTATATGCCGCTCACACACACTCTCCATAGGGATATCTCGTGTTCCCTATGTCTCTCTAGCTACGACTCTCCCTCTGTAAAGTATCACTCTCTCCCGCAAACACAAACTCCGTCTCTCGAGGTCTCATTTCTCTCTAATATTCGTTTGTATGTCACTCACACGCACACTCTCTCTCTCACACACACACACGCAGCCTATTATTCAGATCTACTCGACTCTTATCTATAACAAACACACTAGCCGATCTCCCTCTGACTACCATCTCCATCTCACTATTTCTGTGTTTCTCCATCAACTTCCTTTCTCGGTCGCACTCTTGCTTCCTATCACGCACTCTATATATCTCTTAAAGACAAAAACACAATAGCCGCTCTCCCTCTAACTAGCATCTCTATCTCCCTATTTTTTTTGTTTCTCCATCAACCTTCTTTCTCGGACGCACTCTTGCTTCCTATCATGCACACTATATATGTTTTTCTCTACATGTATCTATAGTCGGTCTCTTTTGCACAAACATTTGTGTCTCGCTCCCTCTGCTCGCCATATATGCATGCTCCATCCCATGCCACTCTCTCTTAAAGACAAAAACACACGCTCCAGCATTGCACCTTCTTCCCTCCGCTCTCACCTGGATGCATATTTTCATATCGACCCATCTCTCCCGTCATGTTGATCTTATGACTTATGTCCTCCCTTCTATCTCAATCATGCACGCGGGCACACAAACCCCCCATGTATATATATGTATACGTCCCGCACATGCACGACCAATGTCTCATCTCTCTCCATGCCTAGTTAATTACCCCTAGCTCCCACCCCACATCAAATGTTTATCTTATTGTGTGCACATGGCTTCCGTCTAGATGTTTCTCTTCTCTAAAACACACACTCACACTTAACTATCTCCTTTTTTCTACCCCATTCTGTCACTCCCTCCCTCTATCCCTGAAACCAATAAGACTTTCACTTCTTTTAATTCCCGCCTATATGCATCGATAGTAGTTTTCCTTAGTGTCTCTCGAACAACGTTTATCTTGATGTCCACTTGTCTCACACGCACACACCATTCATCCATATCTACGTGCCTCTTCTCTCTCGCCCCCTCCCTCGTTGGAGGCCTCTACCATACACATCAACTGTCTACGATGAAGCCACACCCACTTAATTACTTTCCTTGCCGAAGACTCCATCACACACAC
>LR738714.1:89842623-89855393 GCA_902687465.1 Secale cereale | reverse complement strand
CACACACACACACACACACACACACAAACAAGGTAAGGTACCGTTAAACTTATATCCCGATGCAAAAGTTGGAGTACATGTGCGAAGAGTAGAGGGGCGCACACACACTCCCTAACAAACACACCATTCGTGCACGCGCATGCGAGTTACGTGACACACCCTAAACAGACCCTTATGTGTACGATTTGTGCACCCGCGGGTACCCGTGATGGACCGCATTTATTTAGGCCAGATGGTGAACCCAAACAATAGCCCCATTCATTCCCCTCCCACTACCTCTTCTCCGCTCGCCTCATCCGATAGCCATGGCCTAGCCGAAGATAACGACATAAGCCATGCTCTTGCCGGAGCGGCGCTTTGAGCTGCTTCTGGAGATCTGGAGGTGGCGCGAAGTACGGATCGCAGCCATCTGGCCACCAGACTAGCCGGAGTCGGAGGAGGAGGCGGAGTAGCACGCGGTCACGGAGGACACGAACCCGGAGGAGGATGAGGATGACGCGGGCGAGGCAGAGCCGGAATAGGAGGAGGACAACGCAGGCGAAGCTGAGTTGGAGGAGGAGGACGACGCAGGCTAAGCGAAGCTGGAGGAGGAGGATGACGACGCGGGCGAGGCGAAGCCGACACCATTGGCTGCATGATTCGCCATGGCGTCGCCCAAGAGGAGGGGTCGATGGAACAACATGCCATCCTCGAGTCCATCCAGTCGGAGGCCAAGGTGGAGGCCAACCGCCGCTTCCTCCGGCAACGGGAGTGGGGGATCAACTAGATGTTCACCGAACTAGAGGAGGAGTAGGAGGAGCTGGAGTTGCAGCATGCGGCCGCCTACCCATCTCCGACGATGAGTACTGTCGTCTAGTTTAGGTTATGTGCATAGTAGTAGTACTAGTTAGTACTCCTATTGCTTGGTTAATATGGATTTGAGATAGTACTTTATCTAATAGTAGTAGTACTCAATGGGGACCATACTCAATGTATACTGCTTTTAAGGTGAACTAGTCAATGTGTACGTGCAATGCACGTTAATTTGGAAGTATACTAAGTGTATGCGGATATTAATTACTCCCTCCATCTCAGTTTACAAGTCTTGCACGTGTACATATGTCGTTAATTTGACCAACTTAATAAAAGACATACATTAAAAAATATCATTAGAAAATTTAGATATTCTATTTTCCAATGATATAATTTTTATGCTAAACGATTTATTTTACATAAGTTAAATTGATGACCTAGATACACGTGCAAGCCGTGTAAACTGAGATGGAGGTAGTAGGATATTATTTACGTGTTATTATGTGATTAGCACTATATTTGGCATGAAATTAACTGCACGCTAAACGTTTTGAGCGCTCGACATTGAAGCATTCTAGGTCGTTGGATTGACATGATTTGATGGCCGAGATTAATTGGATCTTCCTCTTTGGGCTACTAGTACCTCCCTAAGCATAGTATAGTTTCATATACTCCCTTCGTTTCAAAATAAGTGACTCAAGTTTGTACTAACTTTAGTATAATAAGTACAAAGTTGAGTCACTTATTTTGGGACGGAGGGAGTATTAGTACCGTATAATATGATACAATATCTTGATATGAATGCGACCCTCTCTTTCTTCATTTAATTCAATGCCACCTCATCAAAATTGCCAAGCTATGATACTCCAATTGCGACTGGCTAATACTCCATCCGATCCAATTTAGTTCGCGTATAACTTTTTGCCAAAAATTACGGAATGCTCTACGTGTTTTGATCTTAGCCCGTTCTTTCCAGGAATAGCTCTCCACTTCCGCTTCGCCTCCTACTCTCGAATTGATTAAGCCAGCTAGATCGCCTCATTTTTTTCCTCGTACAGTACGTCTACACGCACACGTACGTCCTCCTCCCATCTTAGCCTTCTACTGCACCTTCTTCTCCTCCATGTACGTACACCAGCTAAGTATGAATTTGTCGCCACCGGTCCTTCAGTAAAATAATTACCGGAAGACCGGTCGCTTTATTGAACCGGCGAGGAATAATATTCCTGCTGGCAGACAATTCCTTGATACAGAATTTCCAGTTCACTGAATATCATACAAGGTTGAGCTAGGGATGGCTCAACATATTTTATTACAAGCGCGCCAATATATTACATAGAGGCGGATATGGCACAAGGCAGGGTGGCATACTACTGACTCGTAATAAAAGGCGGTGGAATATGTCACAGCGAAGTGGGTTGTGTGACTCCAATATATTACAGTTCATCGAGTGTCGGAGTGAGACCCGTTGAATTTATTTGGTGGTAGGCGAAAGCGGTTATGAAACAGTGATTAACTCAAGGATCACAAGGGACCGATTGGGACTCCTCTAAGCGTCGGACTCGCTATCGAACTCTTCATCCATGAGATCGCCTTCGTCCACATCTGGCCAAATCAACAAGCCAGGTGAGTACTTTGAATGTACTCGCAAGACAGTTCGGACTTAAGATATAACAAATGTCAACATGAATGCATATGAGTATTCCAGCATAAATGCAACCGGAACAAAATATGAAAGCACTGAAGGTAAAGACTGGAAGTCGGGCGGTAATCCTCCCGAAATCCAAAAGATAAAAATAACGGGACCAAACGAGGGTCTGGGTGACGCCTCGTAGGAAAATAATAAATGCTAACAGGCCACAGTCGGGCATCTAAGCGACACCACATAAAGGGCTTATAACCAAAAGTAAATAATAAGAATGCCTCCGTCGGACGTCTGAGCGACATCACATACAGGGCTTATAGCAAAAATAAATAACAAGAATGCCACAGTCGGACGTCTGAGTGACATCACATAAAGGGCTTATGAAAGAAAATAATGCCACAGTCGGACGTCTGAGCGACATCACATAAAGGGCTTATAAAAGAAAATAATGCCACAGTCGGACGTCTGAGCGACATCTCAGAAAGGGCTTATAAAAGGAAATAATGATACAGTCGGACGTCTGAGCGACATCACATAAAGGGCTTATAAAAGGAAATAATGCCACAGTCGGACGTCTGAGCGACATGACATAAAGGGCTTATAAAAGAAAATAATGCCACAATCGGACGTCTGAGCGACATCACATAAAGGGCTTATAGAAGAAAATAATGCCACAGTCGGACGTCTGAGCGACATCACATAAAGGGCTTATAAGTAACCGCAGTATGATGATGTAATACTTCTGAAAATAAATACTAAGATGGTTGGTGAGTTCATCTACCAAATGAACTTAACAGAAATATTACTCTGGTTACTCCCGAGAATATACTAGGGACGGTCACCGGGTTGATATGAAGATTGACCCTAGGCCATAAACATGGCTATTGAAGGAATTTAACTCTGCAGAGCTTGTACCATTGACTCATAGCGAACGGGTTCTACTAGCCACGTGGGCTAGTCCCGTCTACGGTGTTTTAGCAGAAACTCAACTAACCAGTACACACCCATTTAACATCCTGTCGTCCGGAATCACCCGCGACGACGTTCACGGAAAACTTTAAGACGGGGAGGCTACAACCTCGAATAGCATGGGATCAACTTTGTATAAGCGCGCTCTAAGGGGTGCACCCCTCTCGGTCCCAACCGGAAACACCCATGCCCCCTGACCGGATGACGTGCTTTAATCCAGGGCCATGGAACCCTCATCCCGGCCCCTCTACTTGGTGTGTACTCAGAAAGTGGTTTACAACCGACTAGACCTTAATCCCAACGGACGGCCTATGATAGTACTGAAAAGGAGTCGAACGGAATCGTGACATGCTCTCCGTCGATACTGAGTTGACCAACTACTGGCATGCTCCAACAATACCAATATTCCACCCCATCATATCACCATATGATCGAGGTGGTTCAACATTCTTCCTCGGAACTCACCCGAAGCATCACTTGCATGAAATATGCCATACACATATGCTCACATAATCATGCTTATGAACGAGCTACTCGAGCAAACATGAAACACACTCATCATATCAAGAGTTCAAACATGCTTGCCTGGTTCTGAAAAGTCGGAGTCTAACTCGGCGTGATTTGCGTCTCCGTCACGGCCTCCGCTATCTATGTATTCAAACAAATACATACTAACATAAATACCGCGCGTGCAAATAAAGTTTCTCAAAATATTTCCACATAAATATGACAAACAACTAGACAGAAAACCAAGATGGACAGAAAAAGAATCAACTCAAAATCACTTTTAGTTTAAATGATATTAAGGTTTCTGTCTAGGGACCTATCTGTAATGAAACAGAAAAGATCCAGGGGCTAGAACAGAAAAGGACAAAACGAACCGGTACGCAGTACGTCACCCGTAGAGGGAAAACACACTTTGTGTAAATACGCCAACAGAAAACGGTTCGAGGGGAGATGTGAGAGACTGACAGAGGGACCCCACCTGTCAGGTTTGAAAAATGAAATCGAGCCGCGCCGGCGACGGTGCTGCGGTGATCGCCGGCGTCGATCCACGGCGAGATAGGGGAGGGGAGTGGTACCTATAGCTTCACAGTGATATTCCGCGTCGAACGGTGGTGGAGTTGGGTGCCGGCGAGTCCCACGTCAACGGCGAGCTTAACTCCGGCGGACGGCGGCTCGGGTGTTCGTGGACCTCGTTGGAGAAGGTTTCTGGCGAGAAATTGGGCTCGGGTGTTCGTGGCCAGGGTACTACGTTCAAGCTCACGGCGGCGGAGGAGCCCTCACCGGCGTGAACGGAGCTGGAGCCCGAGGCGGAGGCAGCTGGCCGGAGCCAGGGAAGAAAAGCCTCTCGGGGATCTTCCGGAGGTTGGGCGTGGTATAGGGACGTAGTGGAGGCATGTGTGCTCGAGCACGAGCTCGGGGTGCCTTTTTATAGGCGGCTTGAGGTGGCTGCCGCGAACGGATAAGTCCGGCGAGCCAATTACGGCGATGCAGTGGTCGGACGGCGGGGTTAGGAGCTTGAGCATCTTCCAGGAGCTGATATGGTTCCATTCCCGCGCCTAACCTTGCAGTAGAGGTGGTGTTACGATCTGTCACCGACGGAATGGCTGTGCGGCACGTCGGCGGCAGAAACGGCGCTCTGCGCGTGCCAGGCCACGGCAACGGCGTGCCAGGCGTGCGCTGGCTGTGGAGAAGGACACGTGGGGCGCTGTGGTGGTCTGGGCGGCGCGAAACGGCGTGGAGCTGCGGCGTTGCGTCTGTCAGCCGCCACGGGCGGCGCTGTGGCCGTGGTAGCCGCCGGCGCGGTCGGGCCAGGGCGCCACCCACGCCCAGAAGCTGCCAAGTGACCGTGCGGTGCGTGGATAAGAAGGAGCTGCAGTGCAGCGTCGAGCCAAGGGAGCACAGACGCGTTTTGTCGCCGCGCCCGTCGACTGTCGAAACTTACGAGACTGACGAAGTGTTCGACTGTCGACAGTTTCAGTTTACAGCTAACAATACAGTGTAGACTAGGTGTTTTGATGAAATGATTCTGGTATTTGTGCAATGTCTCTTGATCTGATTTTTGGTGGAGTGGCCTCTTGATGTATCTAGAGGCTGCATGATTTTTCACAGAATTTTTGGATGGAGATAAATATGAATTTCACCAAAGTTTGCAAATCTGGTCCAAACTTGCAGCAGGTGAAATTTGAAAATTTTGAACAGTGGACCAGTGAAACTAGATGGATCTATGTTGTGGGTACTAAGGACTATCTAAGAGAGTTGGTTTGGAGTCAAATACGTGGATGAAAAAGGTGGTTCCTTTGTAAATCACCAAGGTCCAGTATAAAAGACAGAATTTGTTTTTGAAGTGAAATAAATAGGAGAAAAATCCCAATAAGGTTCAAACTTGCTGGAATTGATTAAATGCTTGTCCCATGGTGTGAAGAGAGTCTTGGAGAGGATTGTTCCTGTTGGGATCATGGCAAGAGGAAGTTTGGGGGGAAGATAGGTCAAGACTAAACTTGAGAATTTTAAAATAATAGGTGGTGAACTCAAACCACTCCATTTGAATCTCAACTTGTGCTTGAGCCAAACACAAGAGGAGAACTTCAAGGTTACAAACCAAGCTTGAGAAGACACACAAACTTTGGCAAAAAGGGATTTTAGAAGGGCAAAAGAAAAGATCAAACAATCCCCTTTCAAGAAGGCCAAAATTTTGCAAGAAAAACCAAACCAAAAATTTGGGGTGTTACAACACCTACCCCCTTAGGAAAAATCTCGTTCCCGAGATTTCAGCTGATTCTCAAATAGGTGCGGATGTTCTGTCCGAAGGAAATCTTCCCTTTCCCATGTTGCCTCATCCTCTGTGTGGTTACTCCACTGAACCTTGAGAAATTTAATAGTTTTCTGACGGGTCCTCCTTTCAGACTCCTCCAAAATCTTCACTGGGTGTTCTCGGTATGTAAGATCTGGTTGCACGTCAAGATTTTCATGTGGCACATGTTTCTCTGGGTTGCTTACACACTTCCGTAGTTGCGAGACGTGGAACACGTCGTGTACGTCGGACAATTCCTTGGGAAGGTCCAGCTGGTAAGCTACTGTGCCTCTTCGTGCAATTATACGGAAGGGTCCGATGAATCGTGGTGCTAGTTTCCCTTTGACTTTGAATCGTTGTAGTCCTCTCATCGGTGACACACACAGGTATACGTCATCACCGGGCTCGAAACTTATTTCCCGATGCTTATGATCGTAATAGCTCTTTTGTCGGCTTTGGGCGGTCTTGAGTCGATCCCGTATCAGTTTTACTCTCTCCTCGGATTCCTTTAACATATTGGGGCCGAATATGCGGCTGTCCCCTGTTTCCGACCAATTCAATGGAGTACGACATCTTCGTCCGTACAGTGCTTCGAAAGGTGCCATCTGCAGGCTAGCTTGGTAACTATTGTTATATGCGAACTCGGCATATGGTAAACTTTCCTCCCAACTGGCCCCATAGGTGAGGACACATGCCCTTAGCATGTCTTCGAGTATTTGATTTACTCGCTCCGTTTGTCCTCCTGTCTGGGGGTGCTAAGCCATACTGAATGTTAGTTGCGTTCCGAGGGCTTGCTGTAACTGGTCCCAAAATTTTGAGACGAACTGAGTACCCCTGTCGGATATTATAGTCTTGGGAACACCATGTAGGCATACTATCCGGCCGAGGTAAAGCTTGGCGAGCTTTTGGGTGGTGTGTGTTGTCTTGACAGGTATGAAATGTGCCACCTTGGTCAGTCTATCAGTGATGACCCATATGGCATCGTTACCGTGTTGTGATCGTGGTAGTCCAACAATAAAATCCATCCCGATATCATCCCATTTCCATTCTGGTATCTTATTTGGCTGTAATAGCCCTGCGGGTTTTTGGTGCTCGACTTTAATGCGTTGACATGAATCGCAACATGCAATAAATGTGGCTATATCCCTCTTCATGCCGTGCCACCAAAATCTTTCCTGAATGTCCTTATACATTTTCGTACCTCCAGGGTGGATCGAGTATGGAGCGGTGTGACCTTCTGCTAGAATTTGCTGTTTGAGGTCGTTGCTGTTGGGGACGCAAAGTCTGTCTCCGAACCATGGTATTCCATCACTGTCTATGGTGAATTCTGAAGCCTTGCCTTGACTTACTTTTCTTTTTATTCCCTCGATGCTGGGGTGTCCGAGTTGAGCCTTCTTTATTTGCTTTAATAGTGTAGGCTGTATTTCTAGCTTGGATACTTCGCCTTCCGTGACCATCATTAGGTTGAGTCTGGCGAATTCTCGCTGAAATTCGGGTCTCAGGTTCTGTATGCTGCTGTTGTTCGGGTAACGGCTGAGAGCATCGGCTACCACGTTCGCTTTCCCGGGGTGATAGTGGATACCAACGTCGTAATCTTTTACCAGTTCCAACCAGCGTCGTTGTCGTAAATTTAGATCTGGCTGTGTGAAAATATAGCTGAGGCTCTTATGGTCCGTATATATTGCACAGCGATTTCCAAGTAAGAAGTGCCTCCATTCCTTGAGTGCATGAATGACTGCTGCCAACTCCAAATCGTGAGTAGGATAATTTTCTTCATGTTTTCGCAGTTGCCGGGATGCGTAGGCGACTACCTTGCCTTCTTGCATCAATACGCATCCGAGGCCTTTCCGGGATGCGTCGCAATATACTTCAAAGCTCTTTTGTATGTCTGGCACAATTAATACTGGGGCTGTCGTTAACCTCTTTTTGAGCTCTTGGAAGCTTTTCTCACATGCTTCGGTCCACTCGAATTTCTTATCCTTCTTGAGTAGCTGGGTCATTGGTTTGGCTATGGTGGAAAATCCTTCAATAAACCTTCTGTAATATCCGGCCATACCGAGGAAACTGTGTATATCCGTCACACTGGCTGGCGACTTCCAGCCAAGTACAACCTTGACTTTATCTGGGTCCACCGCAATTCCTTCTTGCGTTAATACGTGTCCTAGGAAACCCACTTGTCTCAACCAAAATTCACATTTTCTGAATTTGGCGTAAAGTTGGTGTTTCCTTAATTCTCCCAGTACAATGCGGAGGTGTTCAGCATGTTCTTCCGGTGTTTTGGAATATACCAAAATATCATCAATAAATACCACCACAAATTTGTCCATGAATTTCATAAATACCTTATTCATGAGGTGGATGTAATATGCGGGGGCGTTGGTCAGACCGAACGGCATCACCGTAAATTCATAAAGTTCGTATCTTGAGGTGAATGCTGTTTTCGGGATATCTTCTGTGCGTACTTTCAGCTGATGATATCCTGACCTCAAGTCAACCTTTGAGAAAACCTTGGCTTGTGCGAGCTGGTCAAATAAATCATTTATCCGTGGCATTGGATATTTATTTTTGATTGTGACCATGTTGAGTGCTCGGTAGTCTATACACAGCCTCATGGTCCCGTCTTTCTTTTTGGCAAATAATACCGGCGAGCCCCAAGGTGAGGAGCTGGCCCGTATAAATCCCTTGTCCAGCAATTCCTTTATTTGCTTCTTTAATTCAACCAACTCGGATGGCGCCATTCTGTACGGTTTCTTATATATGGGTGTGGGTCCTGGTGCTAGCTCAATAATGAACTCTATTTCTCTATCTGGCGGCATGCCTGGTAATTCCTCAGGAAATACGTCTGGAAATTCACACACAACTGGAACCTTACTTAACTCAGAGGCTTCAACTTTGTTCAATTTTGGTTGTCGAGATACTGGTCTCTCCTGAGGTGCGACTCTTATGGTTTTTCCATGATGATGAGTAAGAATCACTGTTCGGTTGAAGCAGTCGATAAATCCTTTATTTGTGGTAGCCAGTCCATACCCAGGATAACATCCAGTCCTTTGTTTTCCAATACGATGAGGTTTGCATGAAATTTTAACCCCTCAATCTCAATGGTCAAACTTCGGCAGTAATTTTGAGTGATCTGCTTACTTCCGGGGGATTTGATGGTCATTGATTTTCCCAAGGGAAGCATTGAAAAACCATGTTGCAAAGCAAAACTCTTCGAAATGAACGAATGAGAAGCTCCAGAATCAAACAAAACCGTGGCAGGTATTGTGTTGACAGGGAACGTACCGAGTACGATATCCGGTGCATCCTGTGCCTGCTCCTTGGTCACATGGTTCAGGTGGCCTTTCCTGTGATTGTTATTGGGGTTGAAATTGTTACGCTTGGGCACGGAATTGTTCCCGTTGCTGTTCGGCTTTGGTGCTGAGTTTCTTGGCTTAGGGCACTGTTTAGCATAGTGTCCTTCTTCTCCACATGCATAGCAGGTAACACCCGGGCGATAAGTGAAATCCTTGTCTCTTGCATGAAAATTCTTATTTGGACGTGTGTCGTTGGTCGTGGGTCTGTTCACAACGTTCCTCTGAAAATTCATTTTATTCTTGTTGTTGCGGGGGTGGTTGGTCTGATCCCTTTTCCTTTTGCGAATATCCTCCAGACTGTGACGTTCATTTTCCAGTGTAATAGCTTTGTCTACCAGTGTCTTGAAATCTGGGAAAGTGTGTACGAATAACTGGCATTTTAGTGCTGGTGCCAGCCCATCCAGGAATTTCTCCATCTTTTTATCTTCTGTCATTCGCTCTTCGTTGGCATATCGTGATAATTGTGCAAACTGACTGTTGTACTCCTGTACTGTCATTCCTCTTTACTTGAGATCATCAAATTCTCTTTTCTTAATTTTCATGATACTCTTAGGGATGTGTGCTCCACGAAAGCCTTCCTTGAAATCTTCCCAGGTGATATTATTTATGTCGGGATGCATAAGCAGAAATTTTTCCCACCATGATGCGGCTGCTCTTATGGGATAATGCGGTGCGTACAACACTTTTTCACGGTCCGAGCATTGTGCCACAATTAACTTCCTCTCAATGTCTCGTAGCCAGTCATCGGCCTCAAGAGGCTTGTCGGTGTGTGAAAATGTTGTTGGACGCGTCTTCTGGAATTCAGACAATTTTGAGTGCTGCTGATATGGCTCGCGGTGATTTCCCATGTTAATGACATGGTTCATCATTTCTTGGTGTTGTTGCTAACTTTGCTCGTAAAGGCGGCATACTTGAGAAAATGCTGTCTCACTGCCCTGCCGACTTGACTGCCCCTGTGAGAAATTGTTGTTTGTCTGCGTGCCTTAATTTTCCTCTGGCGGACTTGGCATGGAACGTGTCCAGGGACGAGTCATTTCTTACTCTGGGGTAACAAAGCAGAAAACCTGAGAAGAACCGAGCAGCAAAATAAACCAAGATTTTGCAAAAGCGATCAAACACGAGCTGAAAAAAGATTTTTGAGATAAACTGGTCGATTGCGCACGGAGAAGGCTGCTAGTACATATGTTACACGCAGATCCTAATTATACATACGTCACTCAGGGTGTGCGTACACATCCTGACATGTTATTCGAAACTAATGCACTCCTCCAAGGTCCTACATGATGCGCAAACAGACTACTCCCAACAACCTATTTTACAAACCACACAAATATTACAAGCGAGCGCGGCGTGTCGCGAAAACACACGTTTAGTCGGAGATGTTGAAGACTTCCCTCGGCCTGCCGAGGGTAAGGCTCAGTGGCGCTGGAGACTCAACTTCCTCCTCACTGATGGGCTCCAGACGTGGAGTATGAGTACGAGGTGTCGAAGCAGGTGCAGCAGGCGGTGCAGCTCTGACTGGAGTAGGAGCAATGACTTGGTCAAACTCCTCAGTGGTAGGCAGACGGCGGGTGGTGGCCATGATGGAAGGTGTATAGGAGGCGGCGGACGAGACAAATGTCATTGGTGGTGCGGTATGGAGCAGCTCCCTCCTGTTGGCGGAGCCACTCTGGACCATCTCCATAGGGGCGGCCACCAGGTCGTCCACCAGATTATCAAAGGCTACCTCAAGTGCCTTGAGGTATTCAATCATTGATTCAATGGCTTCGTCACGCTCCCCATTTGCACATGCAAATGCATAGTGGCACGTATAAGGTACGTGGCATGGGAGGTAATGGAAGCGACGAGTCTTCATCGAAGGCAGAATGTCCCGGAGACGAGCTATCGCCTCACGGGCAGCCATCTGCATAGCATGCCTCTCCGTAGGCATGGCTCTGCCCACAAATCGAAGGCGGCGCGCTTCAGAGCGCCCACCTTTGAAGTGTACCACAACCTGATGCATAGACACGTTGTCGTTGAGCTTGTGACGGTAGAGTGTAAGTTCGAGACGTGTGGATGGCCCGATTGCGACTTTGGTGATGGCGATGAGGAGCTTTACAAACCCCTCAGGAATGTTGGCGAACACCTGTACATCACAGTCATTGCCGGCCATCTACAAAAGTAGACAAAAATTCCGAATAGTCAGGCCATAAATTTATGCTGACCAACCGAAAATTGCTACAGATGTAGAAATGCTGAAAAGCAAAATTTTCGCTAATAACCGATTAGCGAGCGCACCTAGTGGCTTCCTACAGTCAGCCTGGCTCTAATACCAAGGTTGTCGCCACCGGTCCTTCAGTAAAATAATTAACGGAAGACCGGTCGCTTTACTGAACCGGCGAGGAATAATATTTCTGCTGGCAAACATTTCCTTGATACAGAATTTCCAGTTCACTGAATATCATACAAGGTTGAGCTAGGGATGGCTCAACAGATTTTATTACAAGCGCGCCAATATATTACATAGAGGCGGATATGGCACAAGGCAGGGTGGCATACTACTGACTCGTAATAAAAGGCGGTGGAATATGTCACAGCGAAGTGGGTGGTGTGACTCCAATATATTACAGTTCATCGAGTGTCGGAGTGAGACCCGTTGAATTTATTTGGTGGTAGGCGGAAGGGGTTATGAAACAGCGATTAACTCCAGGACCGCAAGGGACTGACTGGGACTCCTCTAAGCGTCGGACTCGCTATCAAACTCTTCATCCATGAGATCGCCTTCGTCCACATCTGGCCAAATCAACAAGCCAGGTTAGTACTTTGAATGTACTCGCAAGACAGTTCGGACTTAAGATATAACAAATGTGAACATGAATGCATATGAGTATTCCTGCATAAATGCAACCGGAACAAAATATGAAAGCACTGAAGGTAAAGACTGGAAGTCGGGCGGTAATCCTCCCGAAATCCAAAAGATAAAAATAACGGGACCAAACGAGGGTCTGGGTGACGCCTCGTAGGAAAATAATAAATGCTAACAGGCCACAGTCGGGCGTCTGAGCGACACCACATAAAGGGCTTATAACCAAAAGTAAATAATAAGAATGCCTCTGTCGGACGTCTGAGCGACATCACATACAGGGCTTATAGCAAAAATAAATAACAAGAATGCCACAGTCGGACATCTGAGCGACATCACATAAAGGGCTTATGAAAGAAAATAATGCCACAG
>LR738714.1:89791681-89842443 GCA_902687465.1 Secale cereale | reverse complement strand
GGCTTATAAAAGGAAATAATGCCACAGTCGGACGTCTGAGCGACATCACATAAAGGGCTTATAAAAGGAAATAATGCCACAGTCGGACGTCTGAGCGACATCACATAAAGGGCTTATACAAGAAAAATGCCACAGTCGGACGTCTGAGCGACATCACATAAAGGGCTTATAAAAGAAAATAATGCCACAGTCGGACGTCTGAGCGACATCACATAAAGGGCTTATAAGTAACCGCAGTATGATGATGTAATACTTCTGAAAATAAATACTAAGATGGTTGGTGAGTTCATCTACCAAATGAACTTAACATAAATATTAGTCTGGTTACTCCCGAGAATATACTAGGGACGGTCATCGGGTTGATATGAAGATTGACCCTAGGCCACAAACATGGCTATTGAAGGAATTTAACTCTGCAGAGCTTTTACCATTGACTCATAGCCAACGGGTTCTACTAGCCACGTGGGTTAGTCCCGTCTACGGTGTTTTAGCAGAAACTCAACTAACCAGTACACACCCATTTAACATCCTGTCGTCCGGAATCACCCGCGACGACATTCACGGAAAACATTAAGACGGGGAGGCTACAACCTCGAATAGCATGGAATCGAATTTGTATAAGCGCGCTCTAAAGGGTGCCCCCCTCTCGGTCCCAACCGGAAACACCTATGCCCCCTGACCGGATGACGGGCTTTAATCTAGGGCCATGGAACCCTCATCCCGGCCCCTCTACTTGGTGTGTACTCAGAAAGTGGTTTACAACCGACTAGACCGTAATCCCAACGGACGGCCTATGATAGTACTAAAAAGGAGTCGAACGGAATCGTGACATGCTCTCCGTCGATACTGAGTTGACCAACTACTGGCATGCTCCAACAATACCAGTATTCCACCCCATCATATCACCATATGATCGAGGTGGTTCAACATTCTTCCTCGGAACTCACCCGAAGCATCACTTCCATGAAATATGCCATACACATATGCTCACATAATCATGCTTATGAATGAGCTACTCGAGCAAACATGAAACACACTCATCATATCAAGAGTTCAAACATGCTTGCCTGGTTCTGAAAAGTCGGAGTCTAACTCGGCGTGATTCACGTCTCCGTCACGACCTCCGATATCTATGTATTCAAACAAATACATACTAACATAAATACCGCGCGTGCAAATAAAGTTGCTCAAAATATTTCCACATAAATATGACAAAAAACTAGACAGAAAACCAAGATGGACAGAAAAAGAATCAACTCAAAATCACTTTTAGTTTAAAAGATATTAAGGTTTCTATCTAGGGACCTATATGTAATGAAACAGAAAAGATCTAGGGGCTAGAACAGAAAAGAACAAAACAAACCGGTACGCAGTACGTCACCCGCAGAGGGAAAATGCACTTTGCGTAAATACGCCAGCAGAAAACGGTTCGAGGGGAGATGTGAGAGACTGATAGAGGGACCCCACCTGTCAGGTTTGAAAAATGAAATCGAGCCGCGCCAGCGACGGTGCTGCGGTGATCGCCGGCGTCGATCCACGACGAGATAGGGGAGGGGAGTGGTACCTATAGCTTCACGGTGATCATCCGCGTCGAACGGTGGTGGAGTTGGGTGCCGGCGAGTCCCACGTCGATGGCGAGCTTAACTCCGGCGGACGGCGGCTCGGCTGTTCGTGGACCTCGTCGGAGAAGGTTTCTGGCGAGAAATTGGGATGGGGTTTAGGACTAGTTGTATGCCAGGGTACTACGTTCAAGCTCACGACGGCGGAGGAGCCCTCACTGGAGTGAACGGAGCTGGAGCCCGAGGCGGAGGCAGCTGGCCGGAGCCGGGGAAGAAAAGCCTCTCGGGGCTCTTCCGGAGGTTGGGCGTGGTCTAGGGACGTAGTGGAGGCGTGTGTGCTCGAGCACGAGCTCGGGGTGCCTTTTTCTAGGCGGCTCGAGGTGGCTGCCGCGAATGGATAAGTCCGGTGAGCCAATTACGGCGATGCAGTGGTCGGACGGCGGGGTTAGGAGCTTGAGCATCTTCCAGGAGCTGATATGGTTCCATTCCCACGCCTAACCTTGCAGTAGAGGTGGTGTTACGATCTGTCACCGACGGAACGGCCGTGCGGCACGTCGGCGGCAAAAACGGTGCTCTGCGCGTGCCAGGCCACGGCAACGGCGTGCCAGGCGTGCGCTGGCTGTGGAGAAGGACACGCGGGGCGCTGTGGTGGTCTGGGCGGCGCGAAACAGCGTGGAGCTGCGGCGTTGCGTCTGTCAGCCGCCACGGGCGGCGCTGTGGCCGTGGCAGCCGCCGGCGCGGTCGGGCCAGGGCGCCACCGACGCCCAGAAGCTGCCAAGTGACCGTGCGGCGCATGGATAACAAGGAGCTGCAGTGCAGCGTCGAGCCAAGGGAGCACAGACGCGTTTTGTCGCCGCGCCCGTCGACTGTCGAAACTGACGAAACTGACGAAGTGTTCGACTGTCGACAGTTTCAGTTAACAGCTAACAGTAAAGTGTAGACTAGGTGTTTTGATGAAATGATTCTGGTATTTGTGCAATGTCTCTGGATCTGATTTTTGGTGGAGTGGCCTCTTGATGTATCTAGAGGCTGCATGATTTTTCACAGAATTTTTGGATGAAGATAAATATGAATTTCACCAAATTTTGCAAATATGTTCCAAACTTGCAGCAGGTGAAATTTGAAAAATTTGAACTATGGACCAGTGAAACAAGATGGATCTATGTTGTGGGTACTAAGGACTATCTAAGAGAGTTGGTTTGGAGTCAAATAGGTGGATAAAAAGGTGGTTCCTTTGTAAATCACCAAGGTCCACTATAAAAGACATAATTTGTTTTTGAAGTGAAATAAATAGGAGAAAAATCCCAATAAGGTTCAAACTTGCTGGAATTGATGAAATGCTTGTCCCATGGTGTGAAGAGAGTCTTGGAGAGGATTGTTCCTGTTGGGATCATGGCAAGAGGAAGTTTGGGGGGAAGATAGGTCAAGACTAAACTTGAGAATTTTAAAATAAGAGGTGGTGAACTCAAACAACTCCATTTGAATCTCAACTTGTGCTTGAGCTAAACACAAGAGGAGAACTTCAAGGTAACAAACCTAGCTTGAGAAGACACACAAACTTTGGCAAAAAGGGATTTTAGAAGGGCAAAAGAAAAGATCAAACAATCTCCTTTCAAGAAGGCCAAAATTTTGCAAGAAAAACCAAACCAAAAATTTGGGGTGTTACAGAATTGCCCTTAGGTTGCGTGTGGATGACATGGCTACAACATGCAGGCATGTCATGCACGTAGTTGTCGAAGCCGTGCTCGAAAAAGGACGACGAGGTCTGCTAGTCCACGTTGGTCCGTGCACCCGAAAAACAAACTACTACTACTCTAGTAGCTTTAAATGTCGTGCTTGCTTTAATTCCGGGGTAGTAGATGGACGCTACATGCCGCACAACGAACCGCCTGTCGGCTCCCTATTCTCAAATAGTATACACTGGTGCGCGCGTGCAGAACATCATTTCCGAAGGGATGAAGCCATGCAGTTACCATCCTCTCTCGTCTAAGCAAGTTCCCCAAGCGACAAGGCAGTTCGGCCATTTCCATGGATTCGTATGGCGGTGGTGCTTCTCGTCCTCATCAAGGTTGGGAGACCTTGGACGATGATCCTTTGGGGGAAATCGTAAGTCGCTCCGACTTCCTCACATCTGCAAGACTCAGCGGTACTTGCACCAAGTATTTCTAGAAGGTGCATAAATATGCGTGGGAGAAGGCCATGCTAGTTGGTCTGCCATGCGTCCTCGAGAACGAGGATATTTCCTGGGGGTCTCTCCAAGGCGGTGTGGCCGTAGTTGCAAGTTGACGTCCCTTGAGATGCCGACGCTGAGGGGCAATTGGATTTTGTCCGATGAGTAGGTTAGTGAGATGAGTTTGATCACGTCAATGTATTCTAAAGGCTACTTCTGTATTCCATTGTATTCTAAAGGCTACTTTTGTATTCCATTTCATAATTCCTGCTCTGCCCGCTGTTTCACAGGTTTGGATAGGTGCCAATGGAGATTGTCTTGCATATGTACGGGAGGGTACCAACATCAATTTGCACAACATCCACAATGGTGACACCGTTCTCATCGAACCTTTATCCATCATTGGGATCGGCCATGCAATGGGCCATCGCCTGAACTGGTATGATGGAACCACGGTGAGATTGAAGAAGATAGCAATCCCAGAAGACCCGATAAGATCGCACGCCAACAAAAATTACAGTCTCATCGCGGTGTTGGACATCGCGATTGCTTTCATGGACAATCCTGAACGTGGCGGTCAAAGGTGGACCATGATGTCTGCGGCCGATTTGTTGCCGTACGAGTACGAAGACGCCGTGCTCCATTTTAAACACATATTCGCAGTGACAAACCAGGGGCTTGTTTCGTATGGGACACATCCTACAGTATACTCACTCTCTTCCAGTTTACAGGTACTCCCTCTGTTCGAAATAGATGACTCAACTTTATTCTAATTTTAGTACAAAGTTAGTATAAAGGTGGGTCATCTATTTTGGAACGAAGGGAGTATATGTTTAGTTTTCCCGTTTTATAAGTGTCAAATTTAGAGCCCCCCATCACATGTTCAAATTTCAATGTGCATAGTCGTTGCATGCAAGGATTAAGAGAAAACTCACAAATCAATGTACTTTTGCGAAGTACTAGTACGTCTGAAAGGGTACAAAAATCAATACCACCACCACGCTCGCGATTGTCCGCCCTAGCCCACCCAACCCCATCCCTCACCTACGCGGACTTTTCGTCTGAGAGCATGGTTAATAGTACAACCGGCTGCTGGCTATATAAAGTTGACACGTCATCTATAGCCAAAGTTATAGCCGGCAATTATAATAGTTAGATGTAAATAAGTACTACTTTACTGATACATGGCCCACCTTCCACTCTCACAAAGTGCCTAGGAGCACGTGCTATAGCTGGTAGTTAGTTAGTAGCCCGCTTCTTCTTTCTCTCCTCTTTCTCTCTCTTCCAACTCAGTACAAATATACTATTTTATGTCTTACAGCGTGCCTACATCATCCTATTATACTTTCTCTCAAACGGTCAGCACCGCCCCACAGTGTCAGTGCCGCATTAATGACTAGCAAAGAGCGGAAGATACCTCACCGGCGTCGGCTTTGAAGCTACGCGACCGTCGAGAGAGCGCCGCTTCTCGGTGCACGCGACTGCTCCATGTTGAAACGACAGCACGACCGACCGTTTGTCCATGCCACCAACATTAATGACATGCATCCGCCGAAGAACCTAGTCCGGCGTCACCCGTCCGGCCACCCTAATAGTCATGGTGTTATCCTAAGAGTGCTCCGTTATTTCGCAGGGAGAAGTCATCCCCCGATCAAAATCAGATCGCTGATCGTCGATGTGCATGGGGCATTTGGTCTAACTTGGAACCTTGTAGCTGATGACACCAAGTTGGGACGTACTATCTTAGCAGTCGTTACCCATGGCACCATTGAAGGGCAACAAGCTGCCATGATCTACCACGATCGGACCCTGATCATGTACCCATGTAATCCATTCTCTCCGATCTAAGAGTAGTAGAGCCAGGAGCTATAGTATATACACCCTCTGTCTAGTTGTATAAGTCACCTTATGGAAATCAAATAATCTCAAAACACTTGGCGCCATGCATTAACTTCCACGTCGTTTCTAGTTTCTTGACATAAATAAATGAATCAACCAATGTGGGATGCGTGTGCTTTTAATGACTTGAAACTACCAAACACGACATGAAGTGGCTAGTTCAATGCATGCAATGCTATTAATTAGCAAATGAACAGTAAGTTCTCTCGTTTTCCCTCCACCTTGGTCACGATGCACATCCTAAGATGACTTAGTATATCTTACTATATTCAGTGCATGTATCTTTAGAGCATGGTTAATAGTATAGCCAACTACTGGCTATATGCCATTGCCATGTCATCTATAGCTCTAGGACCAGGAGTAGTTCTTTCCTTCTTATCATAGAGTAATATCATAGATGATTTTATTTATTGCCATGCATGACACAAAGCAGCATTGCATTTAACATGATACAGTATCTAGCTATGTGCACAACATTATCATGCATGGACCATGACCATGCACGTCACCATATGTCCAGATCTGAGATGCCGCGTGTACCAGATGAATGGCGCCGAGTTCGACCCCCGTGATGCTACCTGGGTACGGATGAACACACTTGGAGAGTACTCAGTTTTTATTGGGGACAACTACCCCATAGTGAAAATGATGCCACCTTTCGTGCACGACGCCGTCGGCCTGCCGTTCATGAAGAGCGGGTGCATTTTCATTGCGCACCAACAGATTCATATCTTGAACGCCCCTATCCTTGATCTATGCCACTTCACTTTGGATGAGTCTCCATCGTGGGGAGCCACACTAAAGATCTGTGATGATAAGGATTCCCATTGCCCACCGTTATGGATTGTGCCATCCATGAAGAACACGTGGGACTAGAATTACGAGATGGACATGTACCCAGGGATGTAAGAACCTGAGTAATATGTAGCATAGTAATTGAAGTAGCTAGGCACAAATAGTATGAACCCGCGTGGCATGCTGGCATTTGTCTTTTACTACTTGTACCACTATGTTACATGCAATGCACGGTGATATTATGATGTAGGCTTCGGGCGTTAATTATGCCATGGAGGTTCCTCTTGGTCAATGTGATTTTGTATAGAATTTCACGGACGGAGGGAGTAGTGCACATGCTAAGTTCACTGGGCTGTTGTGCTTCACACTCCTCCATCGTAAGAGTGGAGACAATAACTTTCATCAAAAATAAAAATTTAATAGTACTAATGCAAAAGAACAGTGACACTATCCCGCCCGGCTTCCTTGCTCGTCCTCAATATTTGAAAGACCACTTTCATTCACCGACATGTGGGATGTCCACCATCCTGGTCCACTTGCCATGACACCAGAATTAGAGTGCATCTCACGGAACTGCAGGGGAGACTCACCCCGGTCGTAGCGCCGCAGTAATAATGACTAATGAGCCGTCAAATCACAGGCCCAACCTTTCCCACTGTAAGTTGCTCAGACGAAGGAACCATCATGACTTCGTTGAATCTGCTTCTTCAAGAAAACTACTATACTAGCAATACTGCTACCACATGCGAAGACTGCACGACACTGTAGCATGTCATATCACTCAGACCCACTAGGCCAAACAAGCTCGCCTAACGCGCGGGACAGCCCGCCCTCTTCATTTTGTTCTGGATTTGTATCGATGGATCGCACGAACAAGGGAAAGAATAGAGTAGAAAATATTACACTTTGCAAGTTCAAAAGGAAAAGGTGGCACACTTAAAGCACGTCTGTTGCATTCGCGTCGCGCCCACCACAGTCGGTCTGGCATGCTGCTCACCAAAGGGGACACGCATTGCAATTGTCCGCGAAAGTCGGCCAGGGAAAAGGAGAGAGGGAGGGAGAAGAGATCGACCGGCCGACGCGCAAGGACTCCAAGAAATATACTAGTGATATGTGAGGTGGGCCATGTACACAGTCGTACAACTTATCACTAGAACACGTAAACACTCCCTGTAGCCATTCTGAAAGTACGACGTCAACTACATATTCACGTCAACCTATCAGCCCCAACGGTTTTCTTTGGTCAGTGTTTGCAAGTACTATAGCTCGCATAGTAGCTAGCCTACTAAAACAGGGCGGAATCATTCGATGTTTGACACCACGAATCATCAAACAATATTTTCTTCAATCAAACCCTGCTTATATGATTAATAAGTTTAAACATACGCCTAAGCATGCCATCTATTACTTCAAAAGCTGGTGACGATACATCTGTTTCCATAACTCGGAGAGGGTTCGCACGATTCACTATCAAACAAAAGTAGCCAGTACCGCCCACACAAGATACTGCACTAGCCCTAAGACGGTGTGTGCATCATTCTGGTAATTAAACACTGCAAACTACGTTGAAAGACTAGCGCGATCAACTATTTCTTATCATCGATCTCTAAGGCGATGTCCACAGGAAGGACAACGACACGGGGATCGATCTGTGGAGCGTTGTCCACAGGAGGGACCGCGACATCGGAATCATCAAGGACGCCCATCGGCACCTGCACCTTCACATGCACAACCCTAACATATTAGTAATCACATTGCAAATAATCAAAAACCAAAATTATGGTAAACCATATTTTTTTACCTTGTGCAGCTCACCGGGGGATTCCATCCCTCCGGGTGCCATCGCCTCACCGGGGAAATACTACTTCTCAACGACAACTATCTCCTCAAACCCGGCCTTGAGGCTCTCATAGGTGGCCATTAGAGTTTCTGGGGTAGGCACGGTGGGGCCCTTGCTATTCTTCCATTTCTTTGTTCAGGAGTTCATCCGCCAAGATCCTCAACTCTTTGGCTAGTGCTTGTTTCTTGGAGTTCTTCGTCTCCATGGGTTGACCCGCCAACATCTCCAGCTCGTTGGCTGGTGCGCTCTTCCTGGAGATCTTTGACTCCAGTGGGTTGTCCGTCGGCAACTCTTTGCCCAGTGCTCCAGGATCCATCAATAAACTGACAAACAAAAAGCAATCAAAAGGAAACCACAATCGCAATGAAAATGAGAAAAGAGTAGGCAGTGAGAATCGACCGGTGCTTCGCAAAAAGAAGATTCTTGGAATGAAAATAGAGTAGCATCACCGATTCACCTACCTTTCCTTCATCGGTACAGAAGAAAAATGGCAGAAGTGACTAGTGTGGAGTGTGGTTTTCTTCAAGATAGGGGAGAAAGGGCTTAAATGAGCGTTCCAGTGAAATGATGGTTGCTTCGTCCGTCCAACTTACCAGGCCACTTTACCATTGCTGGTAAATGTGTGGGTTTTGTGATATGACGGGTCATGATGGCCACACCAGGGTGACTGCTGAATCTCGACTGTAGCACTTCGCAAAGATTTGGTAGATGGCACGCGGGCCCGAATGCTTGGGGTGTGTTTGGATCATGGGCAAGCAAAACCTCAACCAAAATTTTGAACGACAGAGGACGAGCTGGCAATAGTAGCACTCCATTAAAACTGTACTCCCACATATAGAAAATATAAATAATATTGTATGTTGGTGCAGCCCACATTTCCGATAATTTGGGGTGGGCTCATTCAAAATTTTACGAGGCGATGGTTATTAACTTAATTGAGGGTCGAGTACAAGATGTGTACGATACAAAGTGCGACCTAGCACACCGGCAGGACTGGACCAAAAGCTGTTAGCTGGCGAGAAATGAGCGCATAAATAGTTCAGCTCGTTATGCTCGTGGCTCGCTTCTCAACGAAAAAAAATCCAATCATCATTCTGAGCCTATCTATTCAATCTAATATACTCCCTTCGTTCCTAAATATAAGTCTTTGTAGAGATTTCACTATGTACCATATACGGATGTATATAGATGCATTTATAGTGTAGATTCACTCATTTTGCTTTGTATGTAGTCCATAGTGGAATCTCTACAAAGACTTGTATTTAGGAACGGAGCGAGTACATAGGAGGCAACAAACTAGCGCATTTCCTTTTGTAGTAACCATCTATCTTCTTAAAAATCACATCTACACACTCATCATGTAGACCAAATCTGTTAACGAGAGCTCATGAGCTAAACGAGCTTCAAACGTACTGAGCCGAGCAGGTTTTTTTCTCATTAGTCTTACCGAGCTTAACGAGACCAGCCTTAATGAGCACGAGCTTAATGAGCCGAGCAGCTCGTTCATCCACACACTCCGCTTGGAATAAGCAGGTAGCTATCTCAAAAAACAATCAACAAATCAAAAAACGGTGACCTGGCACATAAACAATTGTTTTTTTGCTCTATTCACAAACTCTCATCCTCTCCGGATCTAAACAAGATATCACACAACCTTTCTATCCTCGCAGCTGGTTATAGATCCAGATGCATCCCCTCCACCAGGGAAGCGGATGAGGTGCAGTGTTTAGGTCGTTGTCGACGGCGAGGGAGGAGACACATTGTAGGCCGCATCGTTGTCTCTCTGGCCAAGTGGCCCCCACCTAGCCACACTCCGATGACCTTCAGGTATATCTTCCTTCAAAAACCGGCCTAACTCTACTTCCACAGCTCGTTACGCCGCTGCATGGGAATCATTTTCTACATCTGAGCCCCCCACGTAGCTAAGATCGATCAGATTGTCCAACACACCTAATTATTTTGCTATTGTTAGAGGTAAAGCTACTTTATGGAGTTGAATCTTGTTACTTGGTTTAAATAGGAAAGGAAGGGGGGAAATATGTATTATGTAATGTACATAGGACTTGATACAAATAGGAAATGAAGGGGGTGAAAGTAGTACAGTCTGGCCCTCCAATCGGTCTCTTGGTCGAAAACGAAAATAAAGGGGAAACGTTGTACACACTTGTATGACCAGGACTAGATTTCCTATCCACACATACGAATAGGTGCCTAATGTGAAAAAATGGGACCAACCCAGATATGCACTGTTCTCAATCTAATTCCCCCGGTAAAATGATGCCATGCCACTGTTATAAGTCATAACTAGTGATTTTTGTGAAACTTAATTGGAATGTCACGTCGGAACTGTTGGTCGATTTCAGTGGAACTGCACAAAGGGAGATCTGTGTCCAATCCTCATCATCCAAATTGGCACCCTAACCTTCCCTTAAGTAAGAATGATATTTAATGCATGTGTTCACCTCTATTTTTCAACTGCCATGAGAAAATAATACTATTGTTTACGTAGTAGACTTGTACTCACTGACAACCAAATCAGACATTGAAGCGCACTCTTGTACTTGGTTTCACCAATTGGTTTAGGAGAAAGAGAAACAGAGCAAGAAAAGGAACACGATGATAGAAGAGGAAGAGGAAGAAGAAGAAGACAGAAGAAATGAAGAAGGATCACAAGCTGGTACCGTCCTATGTTATCCTGACATCTTGCTAGCGGTATTGTATCGATGTGTTGCTACCAGTATTAATTTACTTGAAGAAATGCACTTGTAGTACGTAGCAGAGTAGTACTTGGCTTGAAGACACATCATACTAATTAAATGGATTCCTTGATGCATGTGTGAGCTAGCCCTACACGATCAACAGTGCTAAGGTGATCTACCTGAAGCCAAGCCCTCAGTCGAGGCCACTAAATGGCTCCAGCAATGTCTCCGTAACATTTGAGGCTATACTCCAGGAGCACTTCGACTTCTTCTGCCTCTCCTGCAAGGTCATTTAATCAACCAGGAGTACTTAAGTAGCACTAATTAATTGGTAAGGGCCTAAGGCCTTCATCCAGATTAGTTTGTTGTCATCTCTATTTCTATCATGCTACTGTTTTGCAATTGTCATGAGAAAGTCCTTTATCTTAGCACGTTACATCATTGCAGCCTATGATACATGCCAATGCGAGAGTTGAGCTAATTGGCACTGATAAAATAAACTAATACCTCTTTTTAAGAAAGGCTACTATGTTGCTAACTTTACCCAATAAGATAGTGTGGATGCTTCTATTTTTTAGTGTATGTTTCATCAACTACTATTATGGTAACCTCACTTTCTCAATATATGTGCCAACAAGGATGCTCGATTTCAGTGGAACTGCACAAAAACTTTGGGTGGTTCATTGCCTCGACTACTTCCTTCCTTTCCTGTCAGTTGCTTATCTCGGCTTCCAGTCAAAGGAACTACTAATTTATATTCTTCGTCACATAGGTTGGTACATGTCTTCATCTTGATTATTGTGTTTGTCATATCTATTGGTAATTTGGTATTGTGCTACTGTTGGCCGATTTCGTAAAGGAGTAACTTGGAGCGTGAACTTCCAGGCAACTTGTTACGTTGGCCGATTTTAGTACAACTACAAAAAAGAAAGGATGGACAGATACTTATGTTGCTGCTTTGTTGTACTCAAAAGTTCACTCAGACAAGCATCGATGTTGACAAGAAGAACTGCTAGAGTGAGCACCAACAATATTGCTTGGCGCATAGCCTAGAAAAACGCAGCCCAGTCTTTGGTCCAACTTGTGCTTTTAGGTTATCGACACGTATGCTGGTAGTGAAATGTATTCCATGAAGTCTAAAGATTCCAGACAAGTTGGTAGAGGCATATATTCATATGGCACCTAACCAGTCTGCACGCCTGGGATGCCTCCATTTCAGTTGAACTGCACAAAAACTAGTTGGATGAAAGTAGTGGCCAAGTTGTTCAAACCACTCGCGGCATCGAGGCCACTATGATGAGGATAAACCTACAAGCAAAGTTCAGATAGTCTATGCTGCCTCTTATGTACTCGAAAGTTTGCTCAGTCAAGCATTAATTTTAGGAAGTAGCACCGAGTGAACACCACTTACAAGTCTGTACCCTAGGTAATTAAAGTGTGTCGATGGATGATATTGGCTTGTGTTGTCTCAATCATTTGGATGCGTAAACATGTTAAACTTGTGTAATCTGAATCTTTTTGTGAATGTTAGCTATGAATATTGGCTCGTGATCTTTGAATCATTTGGATGAATAGACATGTTGTACTTGTCTATACATGAATCTTTTGAGTTGTTGATTGCGAATGTTGGCTATGAATATGAATGTATCATGTGAACCTGAGTTTGATCTGAATGTTTACCTGTTCTGTTGTACTTGTGTGTGAACTTGTTAGAATATATATTGTGGGATTGTTAGCATGTACACTATCGGATTTTGACGTGCCCAAACTAGCAGCGCGTCATAGAATTAAATGAAGTGCGAGAGGGTTGAGTATCATATTATGATACCGTATGGAATTAAGTTACTCCCACTGTGGTTAGTCTTAGGCCTTGTTCGGTTCAACCTCCTCCCAAGGGGTTTGGAGAGGAATGGAGGGGAATTTAGCTTGTACATGGTTTAATCCCCCACAATCCCTGTTAATCTATGTATATTGTGGGCATGTTATTTGACCCCTCATTTTTCCGCGCTACGACCAGTGTGAGTGTCTGCATGCAGTACACCATCCTCTAATATCGTGGATGCCAAGCCAGCCCGAAAAGGAGCTATAACTTTTTTTCAAGTTGAAAAATGTTACCGATGAGGAGCCATAATTAAGCCGGAGGCATCTCTTATTTTCTTTCGAATGGGCAATAAGCTAGAGAGCTGGAGAGTGTCTCTAATGGGATGCCTCTAGTGTTAAGGCCCTCCAGTACAAAACATGGGCAGCCGACTGGGCCAATACAAAAGCCAATCCATCTTAAAGCCCATTTGTTTTTGTTTTTTTGCGAGGAGAAGCCCATATTTCTTGAAGAGGGGGTGATCCCAGAAAAACCCTCCTTCCTCCTCGCTTCCACTTATACTGCAGCTTGCTGGACTCTCCCGCTTCCGTCGCCCCCAATTCTCCCCGCTCCCCATCTTCCTCACTCGTACACAAAACCCTCGCTCACCTTCTTCCTCACTCGTACATAAAACACATGCTCCTCTTCTTCCACTACTACATAAAAACCGAACCCTCCTTCTTCCCTGCTCGTACTGCCACTAGGCTCATCTCTGGCTACTCTGCTCAAACTCGTGAGCTTGGTGCGATGCCCGCAAGGAAAATGGAGTCGGCAGACCCCAGCGCCAAGAAGATGAGGCTCCTGCCAGTGGCGACGCTGCTTGTAGATCCCGCACCCGGCAGCGCGGGGAGAAGCAGCGAGCCCCCTCCCCACCACCCGGATCTGAGGAACCCATAGAATCTCCAGTGGACCGCATCAGTGATCTCCCGAACGACATCCTTGTGGAGATCATCTCACTTCTCCCCACTAAGGACTACTGCTGCACACAAGTCTTCTCAACTTGGTGGCACCCTCTATGGCGCACCATGCCCCTCAATCTCGACTATCGTCAGATATCTGTCCTTCCTGAATTTGATCTCCTCAGAGCCATCGTCTCCTCTCACCAGTAGGGCCCCATTCAACGCCTCTGCATCACGACACGCTACCTGCTGTCCATACCTTGCACGGTGGATGCTTGGCTGACATACCCTAAATTCAAAAAATTCCAGCAGTTTGAGTTCTACCATTACCATGAAAGTTTCATACCATGAACGGAACACCAAGAATTTGTTCCCACACCACTATTGTCCATCTCATGGTTTTCCTCCTCTCTCCACACCGCCACCTTCGCCCGCTGCCATCTACCGGGCAATCTGGTACAAATGCTTCGACTCCCACTGCTAAAATAACTCTCGCTTGTGGTGGTTTATTTGTCGGAGGCCTCAGTGCACAACATCATCCACTCTAGTTGCCTTGCCCTGGTGCGCTTGCTGATTGTTTTGAAATAGAAATCCCTATCAGTTGTCTCCAAATAAAGTCACCTCGCCTTAAAAGCATTGGAATTTGTTTTGAAGGACATCAGCTCATCATCGAAGATGCCCCTTCACTTCAAAGGTTGCTCCTTGATTATTGTTATAAACCTTCGCAAATTATGGTTGTCTCTGCGCCCAAACTGGAGACCTTGGGTGTAATTACTGATCCATTTAATGATCACAATAAGTTGCTCTTTGGCTCCTCACTTTTTCAGGTATCGTATATTATCATCTTCACATTTGCAATCATAAGCTGCATTTTTCATTTGTGCGCATAAATTTTATATCATCTTAGAGTACACTTTGGGTACTAATATTATGTTATATGCTCAATGAAGAGTTCGTCCATGGATAGCCTATCAATGCTGCTGGATTCTGTCAATATCTTATATATCAGAATGTTTAGTTTTGATCTGAACATCATTATTGGCTTGCTGCGATGCTTTTGATCTGTGGAGAATTTATATATAAAGGTGATGATTTCATGCATATTGAAAGCCCGTATATATTGTACTAGAATTAACCGTTCAGTTGTCACTCTTTTGACATACTATTTTTTAGACCTTTACTATTTTCAATCTTCATGTCTACTTAGGCACTAACACATGGTGAAAAACATATAACCAATCGGTGGTGTAATAAGCACCAGAATTTTCTCAGTTGTCATGACATTCGTTTGAGGACAATAACGATGGAAGGATATGCATCCAACCAGGCAAACATAAGCTTTTTCACATTCTTCCTATTGAATGCAAGGTTACTATTGTCCATGAGGCTTAAGTTTTTCAACAAGAGATTTCTTACGGACGGACATGTTGAACAGAAAAAAAGAAGTTTCAGGTGGACAAATGGGCTTCTGAACGTGCTCAGCTTCTATTTATAACAACTTGTAGTCATCCTCCAATCAATTGTTTCGCACATGTGTTGATTTTATGGATCAGACCGATCCATTTGTTTGGGACTACGAAAAAGAGTGGTTGGGTTAGATGTTATTGCCATGTTCAATCTAGGTTTTTTCAAACTTTGATGAACAATTAATCCTTGGGCTTTTTGTATCGTTTGTAAGCTTGAGTTACGTGTTGTTGCCCTCGTACTCCCCTCCGCCTGCCACTACACTGCCAAATCTTCCACGGCTCTTGTTCGTTCCCGTTCGAGGCCTCTCCGTCATTCTCCGCCTTGGTTCGCTTGCTATGCCCACCACCATCTGGCGTTGTCAACATGGTCAACAACCGAGAGGAATTAGGAGATGACTGTATGTGGAGAGGCTGACAGTAGGGACCCACCAGGGTCATTGCATTACGCAAGCAGGTGCCTTGTTATTACAAGCCAAAAAATACTTCCTCCTAATTGTTTGACAACTAGGTCCCACGCCATTTGTCAATGTAGTCAATAAACGAGAAATTTACACAACGAGTGGATAACACCAGGGACCCAGCAGCTCGCCCAGTTGTTTTTTAGTTTTAGAGATGAAGATCAACTACGCGTTGTGCGGGGGCTGTGGCCTGTCTAGCCCATGCTCACACTTTTATTTAAGCATATGATGAGCCCAATTGATATCTTTTTTCTTTCTGAAAATGGTAGCCTAGTTTTTTTGGAGAATACCCAACTGAGGCCTAGTTGCTTTTCGCAGCCATGCTGGGCTGCAAATCTTTCAAGACGAGGAGGGATGTAAGTAGTAAGAAATGGGCTTCCCCAGAAAATGGGCTATAAGTTGTAAGAAATGGCCTGTAAATTTTTAAACCAAAGCCAACCGACAATTACATTCAAATATTGTTTATTATGGATTTCTCTACTCTTATAAAAGTAGAGTTGGTGATGATGGTGTGCCTGCCATCCTGCAATATAGGCCGTCCAATCTATATCTAACGGACAAGAAGGAAACTATGACAATTTACCCGCACCCTCTCCACATTTGCAGATACAACCTTCCCTCGTTCATCCTTTTCTCCCACAAGATAAACTACTCATACAAATGTATCTCGATGTTCCGTGAAACGCACGGGCATCTTGCTAGTAAAGATTTTAATTTTCATTCATTTTTTCGAAGATTTTTTTTGAATTTTATTTTGATATAATTTTTTAAAAATTATTTTTAATGTGACTCGAAATTTCATGATTAAGAGACTTCGGACCCCCACCGAAATATGCAAAGTTTCGTTAGATTTTTTAGTAGTGCCCAAAATATGGTTTGTAATGCTAATAAAAAGAATATGGGCTTCAAAATATCCTTAAGAATTAGAAAATGGGTTGTAAATTATTGAAAATAATAGCTAATGGGTTGTATGATGTTTTCAACAGATTTGGAGGCTGATTTCTGGGCCTATAGGTTGACGATGACATTGTCCTAAAAACATTGACGCATACGCAAGGCTTTGTCAACTTAGTCAACATAGAGCAGTGACTGTTGGATGTCCATCCAACGGCCATCGTGCTTCCTCAATCTCTGATCTTCCTGCTCCAGCCACCCAAACCAGCGCCGGCGGGACTTCCTGCTCCCTCCTCTCATAGCCGGTTGTGCTGCCGCTAGGCCATCCCTCTACCCACCTGTACATCCGGTTATTTTCCGGCGACGTCAGGCTCACCCCGCAGCTGACCAGTCAGCACTCATCCTCCCCTCAGCATGGGCATCCGCTGATGTGGCTTCGTCGGCTCCGGGTAGTTCCCTTCCTAGGCCTCGCCCTCGTCCACTGTGTTTGTGATCTCGGCGCTGCATGGTCAACATGGTCAACAAATAATAGAAATCGCAAGAGCGATGTAAGTGGAGAGGTTGATAGTAGGGACCCACACAAGCAAGTGCCTCCTTATTACACGCAAAATAATGATTCATCCACCTAATAGCAGGGACCCATGGGAAGGGCCTTTGTATTTCGCGAAAAAACGTTCCTCCCGCTGACAGCTCGGACCCACCAGCTATATCTTTGCACGGAAGGAACTGCCTCCTTATTACGCACAAAAAAGTGAATACCCCCTGCAATCTGGGACCCACCATAGTTGGAGGTTGACTTGTGGGCCTACTAACACGGACGGAGGGCTTTGTCAACTTAGTCAATATGAACGATTCTAGCTCCAGTGATGGTACGATGTCCATCCAATGGTCGTAGTGCTTCTTCAACCTCTGGTCTTCTTGCTCCAGCCGCCCAAACTAGCACCGGTCGTGCCGCCTGCTCCCGCCTTCCGAGCCAGCTCTGCTGCCCTGCAGGCCTAACCGCCCCAACCTACTCCAAACTCTGGCCATGCCATCCCTCTACTCACCCACAACCCCAGTTATTATGTGGCAACGGCAGCTCACACCGCAGATGAACCAGTCAACCCTCGTACTCCTCTCCGCGTGGGAATCCACCGCCGCGTCTTCCACGGCTCCGTGCTGTCCGCTTCCTAGGCCTCACCGTTCTCCACCGCCTTGGTGCTCTCGGTGTGGTGTGGTCAATGTGGTCAAGGAACGACTTCCATCGGAAGAGTACTGTACATGAAGAGGATGACAGCTGGGTCCATGGCGACAGCAAGGAAGTGCCTCCTTATTACGTGAAAAATAATGATTCCTCCACCTAACAACACGGACCCATCGGATGGGCCACCCTATTTCGCAAAAAAATGTGTCCTCCCTGACTGCTGGGACCCACCAGCTACATCTTCGCACACAAGTACGTCCATATTACAGGCGAAAAATATGATTCCCCCTAACAGCTGAGACCCACCAGCTATATCTTCACATGCAAGGAATTTCCTCCTTACCTCCCTGACAGCTGGGACCCACCTGGTCAAACCGTACGTAGGGTTGTCTGTCTAGTTGCAAACATGTACGTACATAGTGGTCAATCGGTATGTCTGCAGGCTGCATCGATGATCCGTGGCTGAGTAAGGAAGGGCATGTGTCGTAGTAGAGGCGCGGACGTAGCATGTCCTGCAGTCCCGTCAATATCGTGTACACGTACGTACAACTAGGGTGCAAGAAGGTAAATACGACCACATACGTACATACGGGTGGGGTCTCGAATGCCTACTCGCGCATACGGCCAGGGCTTGTGTACATGGAGAGGCAGCGGAGAGCAGCGACGATGTCGTGTTCATCGGCAGCCAACCAGATGGGTCGGAATGGAGAAACTGCGTCGTGTTCATCAGGAGGCAATGGAATGTGTCCTGTTCATCAGGAGCCAATCGGCTTGGACAGAGCAGCCGAAAAAGGCCTGGCGTACCGCGGAACGGAGGAAATGGCCTTCTGTTCGACCGCCTATGATCAAAATGGGATCCTGTTCACCGGGAGGGGTCTGGCGTACCGCACAACAGAGGAAACAGACTTCTCTTCGACCTCCTACGATCGAAACGGGGTCCTGTTGATCGGGAGGGGTGTGGCGTACCGCAAAACGGAGGAAACAGACTTCTCTTCAACCTCCTACGGTCGAAACGGGGGTCCTGTTCAATGGGAGGGGTGTGGCGTATCGCAAAATGGGACTCCACGGGCTACTGTTCATCCTTCTTCTACTGCCTCGCTCTGACCTGCATGGTCCATGGGCTACTGTTCATCCCCTGTCGACCTCCTCCAGCCTCCACCTATGACTGTTCATCCGCGGCGTCTCCCTCCAGCCTCCACCAACTACTGTTTATCCACGGGCTCCTGTTCATCCAGCCTGCACCGGCTACTGTTCAGCCAGCCCTCCACGGGCTACTATTCATCTAGCCCTCCACCGGCTATTGTTCAACTAGCCCTCCATGGGGTCCTGTTCATCCACCCCAACCATCTCGATCGGGGTCCTGTTCATCCAGCGCCAACGGCCTCTAGCTACTACCACGGGGTCATGTTCATCCAACCCCACCAGGAACTATTCATCCAACCCCCAACAATGCTCATTGTTCATAAAGAGGCAGCAGGTTCAATCGGCTTCAGTTAGCAGCAGTAGCAAAGGAATCACTCGATCGGGTTCAGTTAACAGCCAGATCAATCGATCGCTCACATCCAGTAACATGTAGCCTGCAGTGCAATCACTCGAGTTCAGTAGGCAAACGCCTCGCTCGGGTTCAGTTAGAACCCAGCGCTTCGCACCCACGCGCGTACATGTACGAGAGGAACGCACAATCCCTCCATGCATCGCTCGGCCCTGGCCACCCACCGTAACCAGGAACTCCCCGATATTTTCCTTGCCCTCGCTTGTACCACGTTTTTTTCCGTCATCGACGGCCCAAAGAATGTCATGTAGTCGCGTCTCCGGCCTTCCCAGGATGAAAATCCCATTTTCTGTCATGATTTTTTGTGATAGAAGTAGGAGCACACCACATCTATTATGACACCAGGTTTTGTCACAATTATCATCATAGAAGTATCATAAGCATGACAGGAAAAAATTCGTTCGGCCCAAAATGTCACGGATGTGTCTTTTTTAGTAGTGTCTCTGATCATAGTGTCGCGTTAGCAGCATCCTGCAATAATGTCATCACTATCCTCAGCATCATCCCTTTGCTTCTCCACAACCGTCTGAATCTCAGTGATCTTCATATCAAGGTCATGCAACTTTGTATCAAAGATCCTCTCAAGACTCTCCTGATTCTGAGTCAAGGTGGCCAAGCTCTTCTCAATCCTCATTGTAGCCTCGAGCAAATAACTAAGTTAGTCTTGCTTGGTCTTGATATTTGCAATGGAATTTCCAAATGCACTTGCTTCTTTTGTTGCTTTGGCTGCTTTTGCCTTCTCAATCTTCTCTTGGCCTTCAACAGATGTAGGATGTGATGCATCCAAGACAACTTCATTGTCCTCACGCTCTGGCCTAAGAGGTAGATGCTCTTTGTCAAGCAGAGATGTCCCAGTTCCCACCTTGGAATTGATCAACATTTGAATGTGTGGGGCATATCCACAAGATCTCTTTTGGTCAGCTGCTATCCTCTTGACCATCTCAATGATCAAGCTCATGACTTTGAATTTATGTGGTACATCAAACAAGTGAAGCAAATTGATTGAATGACCATGTATCATCTTGTGATCTACAGACTTGGGCAACAGAGTATGCCTCAAGATAGTGTTTGTGGTATTCAATCCTGCAATGAAATAGTATATAGAACCATATATGTGTGTCCCTATGGCTGCTCTAGGAATAGGCTTGTACATATTTTCCATTGAGTTGTGATCCTCTCTGGGTTTGTTATAAACATCAAGATCATCCTCACTCACCTTGGGGGCATTGATGAGTTTAGCCCATTCATAGACTGATGACTCGTATCTGATTTCCTCAACCATCCACACCATCTTCCCATTAGTGTAGAAGTGGGCAGTGGAGTAAAATTGCATAACCATCTCATCATTCCACTTTGTCAGTTTTTGACCAACAAACTTGTCAACTCCATTCAACATGAAACTTTCATGCACATGGGGAAAATGATCTACATTGTTGTCAATGTATTTCCACTCAACCCATTTCATGTCACACACTATGGGCTTCTTGTCTAATAAGACAGTCTCATAGAAGTCTTGTTGTTCTTTGGTATGAAAGCAATAGTCCACTACAGTCCTTCTCCTAGTGGCATAAGGATCAGTCTTCCTCCATTGTCTCAGACCGGCATTCTTTCTCAATTTCATGTTCTCTGCCACAGGATGATCATCATTATGGTCTGGAATCTTGGGCTTGAGTTTCCTGAGCACTAGTGGCTCATCATCTTCTTCTTCTTGAACTTTAGGCACTAGGGCCTTGTTCTTGTCTGCAGCTGATATATTACTTATTGATCTCTTTGGAGAAGTTGTCTTGGGGGCTTGAGCTAAGGCTTGGGGGCGGACTTGTGCTTTGAAGGAGCAGCCCCAGTCCCGATGGCATCCCCCATCAGCTTATGTGTCTTGGCAGGAGGTGCAGCAGACTCTTCCTCCTCCTCTTCTTCTTCCTCATCATATCTCCTCATGGATGGTCTTACAATCACTTTGGCGATGGTCTTATTAACCCTTTCCTTCCTCTTCTTTCCACCAATATCATCTTCCCCTCTCTAGACTCAAGGGTAAACTGCATGGTTTCTTGAGTTGAGGCTCTAGCCTTGGACATTGGAGTCCTCTTTGGAGGACCCTTCTTGGAAAGGCCTGGCTTTGTGACACCACCAGCAACATACTCTTTCCTGAGCATTGTTTTCTTGGAAGTTACTTCATCAGCCACAAAGTCCTAATCTTCAGAATTAGATGTTCTTTTCTTCCTTTGCCTAGTAGCTGCCTTAGGCAAATTGCTCGGAGTGCTTCTCCTTCCATCATCCGAGCTACTAGACTGACTAGTGCCCTGACTGAGATTGAGTTGCTCTTCAGACCTGTTCTGACTGTCACTAGCCTCTGACATAGCTACAATTGTCCCTGTGAATAGTTGGGTGTGGATAGAGTAGATGAGCATCACAAAGTACAACTTATTTTTGCAAAAATTGAGACAAAAACTTAACTTTAGTTTTCTGCAGAAAGCATTTCGGAGCTACCGATTTGACAAACTCGGTGACACCGAAGCACTATCAGAGTCTAAACATGCAGTTTCGATCAGACCGAAATGCAGTTCGGTGAATCCGAGATACTAGGGTTTCACAGAGAAATTGATTTTGGTCTCACCGATCAGTACAGTTCGGTCATGCCGAGTTGTACTTGTGCAATGGCCAGGGCCAATCGGTGTGGCCGAAATCCCCAGATCGATTGGTTCGAGATGGGTTCGGCGGAAACCGAACCCTAAATTTTTGCATCAAATCTATTCTAAGGAACTTGTTTGGTGGATAGATTTATCTCAGATGTGGGAAGAACAAAGGCAATACACTTTGTGCAAGAATCAGAGCAATGGAAAGCACAAAGGGTCAAATCCATACCCTAACTTGGTAGCGGATTGCTATAGTGGCAACGGCGGTGAAGACTCCGTTAACGGTGGCGGAGGCGCACTGGCGAAGATGGCAACGATCTGGAGACCAAGAGGCGGTAGTGCTGGGGCGCGAGCTCGTGCGGTTTGAAGTAATTTTCAGCCGTACGGGTACGTGAGATATAAATACCCAGACGTTGTTGGTAGCGCCGAGTGGAATAGTTTGGTGGCACCGAGATGCAAAACTGCTAGCAGTTGCTGGAACTCGATGTGACTGAATCGTTCTAATCGGTGGCACCGAGATGAAAACCTAGATCAACTTAATGGTTTCGGTGAGACCGAATAGGAATGGGTTGGTTGACCAAAAATCATTAAGAGGTTTTGGAAGTTAAGTCCTTGAAAAATTTGTGGTTCCGAGTGCTCCTCACCCGGAGGGTCCGAAAGTGACTTGTTCAAACTTTCTGATGTAGCATGAATAGAGTTTCACACGAGAAAAAACATAGATAGCTAGAGAAGGTTCTTAGGCATTCTTGTCCATCCATTTGGCCAAATAAAAACCAAACATACAAAACAACAAATGGATGTCCTCGAATGAAGAAAATTATGCAACCAACATGCTCACACATTAAGATAGCAAACGAAACATGTGTCAAAGCATGCACACTCAATTCTAGCATCTATCAAGCAATTGGAGATGACTAGGTCATCTATATATGAGTGTATTGACTTAGGAGTCAAATGAGAATATTTGATCATAGGTCATACTCATCGTTTAAGCATAAGTGGGGTTACCACTTTTACATAAAGCATTGATGTGTTCACATCATGCTTTAGCTCAATTGTTTGAATAAAGCTCCCCCTAGATGTGATATCCCCCCTAAGAGGGATTAACGAACCTTTGGTTTTGTCAATGATGATTTCATGTAGATGTTGAAGATGTGGATCCTCAATGTTTATGTAGGTCATTTGGAGCAATCCATTGGAGTGTTTTGCAGTTTCAATACCTACATGGGTTAGTCCCATAGGGAACATACAAGGATATCCATAGACATAGAGTAAAACACACACATGATGATGTCCATGAAAGCATTAGGTTACCATGTCCCTTGTGTTCATGAACTAGTGCAAGATACGAAAGCTGATTATACTTGTCCTTGGAAAAATGAATATGAGTGAAGTATGTTGGCGGAGTCACCCTGAAGAACTCTCTAGTTCTTCTTCTTCGGGATCCACATCATCTTGATGGGAATCCTTGGAAGTGTAGTCGTACTTGATGAAGTAGAACTTGAAGTAGTCTTGGGAATCCACTTGAGCATGGCCTTAGGAGCTTCTTCAAATGAATCAATCTCTTCTTGAAGCTTGTCCTTGCCTTTTAGCTTCTAGTATTGTGGTGGAAGATCATATTGAGCTTGTGTTCCTTTGAAAGAAGTGGGGTCATACATCTCTTGTTGAGGAACAAACTCCGTCTTGGGGTATTTATCTTCTTCCCAATCAACTCCATTGGCATTGAACTTTCGTTCAAAACCAACACCTTGATTCTTCTGGTGCCTTCCTTACTTCCGTACAATTTCCTCAAATTGCTTACTTCGCGCAAGGCTCTTGTAAACACCTTTCTCTATAATTCCCTTCAATAAGCTATTTTCTTACTCAAGTGTAACTTGGCTAAGATAATCATTAGTGGAATCAAGAGAACTACTAGAAGCAACAATATCGGATTTAACATTGTTATTATTATTACTAGAGGAAGAATCTTTATTATTTTTGTTACTAGATTTTACTTGTGGCATATATGTAGACAAGAGTAAATGCTTGGCAATGTAAGAAGGACTCTTCTTCCGAAGATCATCATAGATAGCTTTTTTGAACCCACGCTCAGCTTTTAGGAACCCATGCTCCTGCTCTAAATTTAGCTTCTCGAAGCGTAGCTTCTCATCAGTCCTTAGGAGCTCTATATGATCCTCTAGAGTTGTTTTATGAGCTAACTTAAGAGTGTTTAGTTCTTTAGTTAGGCACTCAATCTCTTTCTTATCATTGCCATTCATTTCCTCTTGATTAGCATGATTACTAGTAAGTTCATCATAGATTTCGTCACTAGTGTTGCCAACAAGTAAATCATCATCACCTAGCAAATCATCTTCATCACTATTGAAATCAAGATACTCGGGGTGTGATACCTTGGGGCCTATAGACATGAAGCATCTTCCAATTCCTTCATTTGATGAGTCAAATATGTCGTAGGAGTTGGATGACATAAGAGCAATTCCGGCAACACCTTCATCTTGAGTATATTCGATGTCGGAGTGATAGCTTCTCTCGGAGTAGTTGTCGGAGTCGGAACCGGATACCCATTCACCAACGTGAGCTTGATGTCTTCATCTTGTGTAGATATTTGATGACTTGTCCTTCCTTTCCGAATCCTTGCTTCTACGAGAGGGTATTCATTCATAACGATCGTCTCTACTCCTTCTCTCTCTTTGAGATGATTCATCTATTCTACTCCTTCTCTTTGGTGAATCTTCTCTTTTCTTGTAGGGAGCCGTACATTCATCGGAGTAGTGTCCGGGTCTTCCACATTTTTAGCAATTACGATCACGACTAGAAGATCTTTTGTCATTATAGGATCTTGACTTGGAGCTTCTCTCTTTGCTTCTATTTTTGTAGAACTTGTTGAAGTTCTTCACCATTAAGCTCAATTCTTCATTGAAGATTTGTTTCTCACTTGACGTTGTAGGAGCATCACTAGAAGTTTTGTAAGCACCACTTGACTTGTTGTGGAGCTCTTCCTTATCCTTGAGTGACATCTCATGAGCAACAATTCTACCAATGACCTCCGTTGGCTTGAGATCTTTATAGTTGGGCATCATTTGGATCAAGGTGCACACGGTGTCATATTTTCCATCCAAGGCTCTTAGTATCTTCTAAGTGATGAATCTGCAGGCCATCTCTTCACTTCCTAAGCCGACAATCTAATTTGTGATGTGAGCAAGCCTAGAGTACATCTCGTCGACTCCTTCACCATCCTTCATCTTGAACTTGTCAAGTTGACTTCAAATCACATCCAATTTAGATTCCTTGACGGACTCGGTACCTTCATGCATATCAACCAAAGTATCCCTAATTTCCTTTGCATTCTCAAGGCGGCTGGTTTTGTTGAATTCTTCAGGGCACAATCCGTTGAAGAGAATATCACAAGCTTGAGCATTGTATTGCAACATCTTCATTTCTTCCATTGCCGCTTCACGATCCGATTCTCTTCCATCCTCAAAGTATTCACCTTGCAATCCAATACGAATAACAACCCAAACAGCAGAGTTATGACCAAGAATATGCATTCTCATCTTATGCTTCAAACAAGTAAAATTAGTACCATCAAAATAAGGACCTCTACGGTGGTAATTTCCCTTGCTAGACGCCATACTTTCCTAGGTTGTGAAACCAAGGCTATGATCACCAAAGCTATGAAAATCAAAGCAAATGGAGACCAAAGCTCTGATACCACTTGTATGATCGAAAGTAGGTCTAGAGGGGGGCTATTAGACTACTTGACCAAATACAAATCTGACATTTTCCCAATTTTAGTTGTGGGTAGATTTTAGCAATTAGCACAAGTTAAGCAATCACCCTACACATGCAATTCTAAGAGTGTAGCAGCGGAAAGTGAAACATTGCATATGAAGGTAAGGGGGAAGGGTTTGGAGAGTGCAAACGGAATGAAGACACGGAGATTTTTGGCGTGGTTCCGATAGGTGGTGATATCGTACATCCACATTGATGGAGACTTCAACCCAAGAAGGGTAACGGATGCGCGAGTCCACGGAGGGCTCCACCCATGAAGCTTCCATGAAGAAGCAACCTTATCTATCCACCATGGCCATCGCCCATGAAGGGCTTGCCTTACTCGGGTAGATCTTCATGAAGTAGGCGATCTCCTTGCCCTTACAAACTTCTTGGTTCAACTCCACAATCTTGTCGGAGGCTCCCAAGCGACGCCTAACCAATCTAGGAGACACCACTCTCCAAAAGGTAATAGATGGTGTGTTGATGATGAACTCCTTGCTCTTGTGATTCAAATGATAGTCTCCCAACACTCAAATCTCTCTCACAGATTTGGATATGGTGGAAAGATGATTTGAGTGGAAAGCAACTTGGGGAAGACTAGAGATCAAGATTCTTGTCGCAGGATTGGTATATCTTGGTCTCAACACATGAGTAGGTGGTTCTCTCTCAGAAAATGTATGTTGGAAGTGTAGGCACTTTCTGATGGCTCTCTCTCAAATGGAGAAGGGGGTGGAGGGGTATATATAGCCTCCACGCAAAATCCAACAGTTACACACATTTGATCCAACTCGGTCAGACCGAATAGGAGAACTCGGTGAGACTGATTCTGTTCAAAATGTGAATGTTAGGAATCTCAATGGGACGGACTGGAACAACTCGGTGGGACCGATGTGCTACGGCTTGGTTAAAACCTCATCTCAGTGAAGCCAATTGCTTTAACCTGGCAAGACTGAGTTCAACAAAGAGCAAACACAGAGTTGGCCAAGCAAACTCGATGGGACCAATTGCTCATTTCGGTGAGACTGAAATGTTATGAAAGGTAAATGGAGAGTTTGTAGGGCCATCTCAGTGAGATCGAAATCTATATTGGTCTGACCAAGGTGTTAGGGTTTCTGGCAGTGGCTAAGACAAATTAACTAGATGGCGCCGGATAGAGTGTTTCGGTGGGGCTGAATTTACTTAGGGTTTTCACTGGTACAACGAGGTGCTATACAAACGGTTTTTAACCCCTTTTCGCGATGGCGTTTGGAACCGTCGCCAAGTAAGTGTGTGCGGTAGGGGGGTCCTTCCCACACGACCCAGAAACCGTCGAGGACAGGCCCTCCTGGCACACAGACTGGGGCAAAATGAGCTCGTGTGCGATCTGGCGAGGCATCAAAACCAAATTGTTTTCATTTGTATGTACATCCCACACGGCGAATCCCAGAACAACATTTCCGTTCGTATGAATATCACACACAGTTTTTTGTGTGGAAACATTTGTGCAAGGTGGCCTAACGCAAACAGTCCTCTGCCGGAAGCCGTGTGTGATTGTTAGTTGATCGAACACGCCTACTTTCCAGAAACCGTGTGGGTTGTTTGAGTTCATCGCCCATGGTGCTGTCTGAGTAACTGTCTGTAATAGAAAACCCCAATAAGTAGGGTAATTAGCCTATTATTGATAATCCATGTACTAATCAAATTGATATTTCTTATAAAACACACCAGATATTTCATATATGTGTAACGAGAACCTGGATTTCATAATCGAGTTACATCAGATAACTTCGGCACTCAGTTATGCCATTAGACAACAGCACCAAGTTTCACATGCAACATCAAAAACCTTTGGAAAGTAGCATCATACATGGTAAATAGAAAGATGAATCTCATCTAGGAAACTGGAGAAGCGGAAGGCAAATATTGAGCCTTCAGTGATGTTGAATGTCCTTGAAACTTTAGGCCAGTGGCTATGGATAATTGCCCGCCCAACCTTCGTCCTCTTTAGGAAGACTTAAATATTGTACTGTGGGTGTTGAATGAATACCTTCCTCGCCTCTTGACCATGTAGGTGGTTTTAAGTGTAAGCATCGGTGAACTGCTTTGAAAAGTACGGAAAACAAAGATATGCATAAATCGATGTTATAAATTTTGAAATGGCGCAAGGGGTAAAAACAAGGTAAAAGAGTTAGTACCATCCTATAGTTGACTGATGTCTTCTTCATTGTGCAAACAAAGATCTTGCTATTATTCGTCGCAATTTTCTTCATCCTAACAATCTTTCTGAGTTTCTTGACTTGACTGATATTCATGGACATCTCATTTCCCCATATGCAAAATGGGTCGAATAGTGGGTCTAAGCCTCTGATAGCAGGACCTACATGTGGAAGACCAAATTATAAGAAACCTAAATATTAGAATGATTCCTGCAACTGCACAATAATGTGCTACTCCCTCCGTTCCTAAATATAAGTCTTTCTAGACATTTTTAATGTACTACAACATACAGATGTATATAGACATATTTTAGAGTGCAGATGCACTCATTTTGCTCTGTATGTTGTCACTTGTTGGAATCTCTAAAAAGACTTATATTTGGAAACAGAGGGAGTATTAGCGAAAGGACCATGCATGGGCAAACCTTGATGGTAAACTGTAGTGTTTCCCATTGTTTCCCTACAACACACATAAGGAAGATCTTGATCAGGTTAACTAAGAGTTGACATACTATCAATACAATATGTATTGAGTACAACCAAATTTGATTTATTTCACATGCATAATAATACAAAATTGCACCCATAGCAAATGAAAATTAAATTACAGAATTGAACCAAATAGTTAAATGGACAGCAGACCAAATAAGCCAAAATAGTTAACTGAACACGACATTGCAGAATAGAAACATGTACTAGAAGATAAGAAAGTTAACAAAACAAAGAATGCTTGAGAACAGTACTACGAAATGTAGTAATTGTTGGACCAAACTATTAACTGAACATTACATTTCAGAGGACCAAACTATTAAATGAACATAACAATTCAGAGGACCAAACTATTAATTGAACATGAGATTACATAATAACATTAGAGAGGACAAATCACTATAAGGCACTGGCGGTGGCCTCAAGAAAACAGTACGAACTGTATTTTAAAGTAGACAACTGCGTGGCGGTGTCGACTGTGGCCTCAAAGCGAGGTGCTCCTCTAAGATCTGGCGGTCAGCACGCATGGCAGCCATAGCGACATCGCGCGCGCGTGCGGCCACGATTTGCTTCTCTGCTGCCACATGCTACTGGGATCCATGTTATACTACATGCAAAATGGTTGTGAGCGGCGCTTAGTTGCAGGAGGGGGACAGTGATTTCTACGGAAGGTGTCGCGCCATCGGTCGAGGCATGTGGGACAGGGAAGAAGGAGGATGGTGTTGGTGGGGGTGTGGATTACCTAACCATATCAACGAGGCCACGCAAGAAGAAGAAGGGTCGGCGGTGAGGAGGCCACGCAGCAAGAAGAAGGGTCACCGGCGAGGAGGCGGTGCTGCAAGAAGAAGGGTCGCCGGCGAGGAGGCGCCACATCAAGAAGAAGGGTAGCAGGCGAGGAGGCGGCACTGCAAGAAGAAGGGTCTCCTGCAAGGAGGAACAGTGGAAATGTGGCTTTTGGTGGGAGGGAGGGGGCGGGGAGATAGATATTTCCGCGGTGGCAGAAAAATTTCGCTCGGTGCCGCGAGAAACTGGCGCGCAAGTGTGGTTCAAGAAGGGGCGGTGGACTGTAGAAGACGAAGCTTCTTTCGTAAGCCAGGCAAGATGGTGTGCCAAGATATTTTATATCACATCCCACACGATTCTTTCTAGTAAGCTGTTTGTGGTATACCTGATTTTTTCATTATGTTTTGAAAGACAAAATGGTGTTATGGAGGGAAAGGATGGTGTTTGAATTGCTAGAACATTTATGTGCAGTGAACATGCAACTACATGAGTGTCGTGTTTAAATTTGGAATTATTCCGGGTTCATTTGGCATTTTTATGCATTAATTGAGTTTCTAGGCATTTAATATGCATAATTCAAATTTGAACTACAAGCACATGCTTCAGTGCACCAAAGTTTGTTGAAAAATCACATGTGTGTCTTTGGGTGAATTTATAAGTCCTATGCAAGAAATGGGAATGAAATTCTAACATATGGACGTCGCGGCTCGGTCGAGAACATTGAGAAAATGGTTTTTAAATTCCTGGAAATTCAAAACTCGCCTGAAAATCATGAAACTTGGCATGGTGTCTTTTCATGGCACCAACATGCTGTGGTTAAAAAAATGGCCACATTTGGACAAGTTTTTGGTATAAGCTTCTTGCGAACCGGAGCTTCTCTCGAGAAGACTCGTGGTTCCCAGGGGGGACATGTCACCTTTGTGTGCGAAACGGAAGACGTTGCCTCCCCCCTTGAGTTTTTACACAGGCAACATAGAACTATATGAGTGTCGTGTTAAAATTTGGAATTATTCTGGGTTCTTTTGCACTTTCGTATACATTAACTGAATTTCTAGTCATTTAATGTGCATAATTCAAATTTGAACTACGAGCATATGCTCCAGTGCACCGAAGTTGGTTGAAAATCACATGTGTGTCCTTGGGTGAATTTGTAGGTCCCAGGCCAGAAATGCGAATGAAATTCAAACATCTGGGTGTCGTGGCTCAGCCGGAAAGATTGAGCAACTTGGTTTTTTAAGTCATGTTAATCCAAAACACGCCTGAAAACCATGAAACTTGGCATGGTGTCATGACATGGCACCAACATGTCGTGGTAATTTTTTGGCCGAATTTGGACAAGCTTTGGTACAAGATTCTTGCAAACCGGAGCTTCTCTCAAGAAGGCGCGTGGTTCTGAGAGGGAATGTGTCACCTCCGTGTGCGAAACGACATACGTACATGTCGGTGTACTAAGGTAGGGGTACCCCAGTACCCCAACTTGTGCACGGGCAGTTGCAGCTTCCCGCGGTAAGGTTTACTGCGTGCTCGCCGGAGACCTTCCTGCTCCTTATTAACCATTCAAAAACAAAGTATACAAGACATGAGACCAAGGCCCCGGCAAGAGGAGCTTGCCGGGAAGGCCGTACCAGGCTCAGGACTGCTCCACTAACACAAGGCCCTGGCAAGGGGAGCTTGCCAGGAAGACTAGAAGACAACGCCTCGGCACTATATGTGCCCCGGCAAGGGGCCCGGGGAGCGGCAAGCTCCCGGGCCCGGCAAGATCAAGGCCCCAGCAAGGTGCTTGCCGGGAAGGCTGCGCTGTGTGCCCGCGCTCCAGCTCATCGGCCCACGCGTCGCCCTGGGGCCTATCCAGGGACGCGTGGCGGATGGCTGTGTAGCCTGGGGTACACGGTGGCACTCCACGGTGATGGATCCGTCGCCGTGGCGGACGGAGACGCTAAGGCGGGAGCTTTTGGGGTCGACGGCGACGGGCATTAAATGCCCTTGTCCCCCACTGTTAAAGTAGGTATAGACCACTGTTTTGTACTGTAGCTTCACTGTTCCCGCACTGTTACAACTACCACTTCTTTTACATTTTTACCCCTTTCTCCTACGTTGACACCTGTCGGTGACCCCTTACACTATAAAAGGAGGCCCATGCACAACGTGGAGGGGGTTCGGAACCTAGATCACTCTCACGCACGGTGTAGCTGCTTCTTCAAGCTCCCGAGCACTTAACTCAATACTCAACCAAGCAGGAGTAGGGTTTTACGCATCCGTGCGGCCCGAACCTGGGTAAAACTGACCGCGTGTTCGCTTCGATCTGCCCTTTGTGCTCCCTCCGCCCTCGTACCGCACAGACAAGGGGCTCCGGTCCCATAGGTGTTCGTGGCGGACAGTTTCCCCCGACAGTACACTGCCTTCTCTCGCCTTAATTTTTTACACAGGCATATTAGAGCAATTAGAAGTACCGTGCTAAATTTTGGAATTATTCCGGGTTCGTTTGGCCTTTTTTATACATTAATTTAACTTCTGGTCATTTATTATGCATAATTCAAATTTGAACTACAAGCACGTGCTCTAGTGCACCAAAGTTGGTTGAAAATCACATGTGTGTCATTGGGTGAATTTGCAGGTCCCGTGCAAGAAATGGGAATGGAATTCAAACATCTGGGCGTCGTGGCTTGGCCGAAAAGATTGAGAAACTTGATTTTTTTAATTCATGTAAATCCAAAACACGCGTGAAAATCATGAAACTTGGCATGGTTTCATGACATGGCACCAACATGTTGTGGTAATTTTTTTTTCGCCGAATTGGGACAAGCTTGGCTATAAGCTTCTTGCAAACCGGAGCATCTCTCAAGAAGGCTCATGGTTCCGAGAGGGAACGTGTCACCTCCATGTGCGAAACGACATACACTGCCTTCTCCCGCCTTATTTTTTACACAGGTAGATTAGACCAAATAGAAGTATCGTGCTAAGTTTTGGAATTATCCCGAGTTCGTTTGGCCTTTTTTATACATTAGTTGAATTTCTGGGCATTTAATGTGCGTAATTCAAATTTGAACTACAAGCACATGCTCCAGTGCATGTAAGTTGGTTGAAAAATCACATGTGTGTACTTGGGTGAATTTGTAGGTCCAGTGCAAGAAATGGGAATGGAATTCAAACATCTGGGTGTCGTGCCTCGGCTGGAAATATTGAGAAACTTGGTTTTTTAATTCCTGTAAATCCAAAACACGTCTGAAAATCATGAAACTTGGCATGGTGTCATGACATGGGACCAACATGTTGTGATAATATTTTTTGGCGAATTGGGACAAGATTTGGTATAAGCTTCTTGCAAACTGAAGCTTCTCTCAAGAAGGCTCATGGTTCCGAGAGGGAACGTGTGTCACCTCCGTGTGCGAAACGCCATACATTGCCTTCTCTTGCCTTGATATTTTTACACATGCAGCTTAGACCAAATATGAGTTTCGTGCAAAATTTTGGAATTATTCTGGGTTCGTTTGGCGTTTTTATACATTAATTCATTTTCCAGGCATTCAATGCACATAATTCAAATTTTAAGTACAAGCGCATGCTCCAATGCGCAAAAGTTAGTTGGAAAATCATTTATGTGTACTTGGGCAAACTTCTAGGTCCCATGTAAGAAGTGTGAATGGCATTCAAACATCTGGGCGTCTTGGCTCGGCCGGAAAACATTGAGAAACTCTGTTTTAAAATTTCCGTAAATCCAAAACTCGCCAGAAAATCATGAAACTTGGCATGGTGTCATGACATGGCACCGACATATTGTGGTAATTTTTCTATCCGATTTGCGAAGGTGCATGTATTACCAATCAACAAACTCATTTTGGAACAAGTGTTGTCACGTTACAAATCAGAAACACAAGTATTATTTAAACCGTGGGCATTCTACCTACCAATTATGTGCCGCCACGCGTCTCCTTTTTTATTGGCTAGGAGGTGTCGTGCGGGGAACTCAGCGGGAGGAGAGCCCTTTGACCTCTATCCCCCGCCTACCTCCCTCCCAACGTCTCCATTAATGGTGCCCGAGCCCCTATTTCATGGCATGGCTATGTCTCACTTGACTGAGATTTAAGAGAGAGAAAAGAAAATCTGAAAAGAAAGTTTTGCATGGATCTTGATGTAAGATCTGACGGACCTGTATAGTATCGACTGCGACTTATAGCAAGACTGATGAATATAAGGACGATGACAGTGGATAACAATTGTCTTACATATTTAGGAAGATAATTAAAAAAGCCACATGCGTGAATGCCCGAAATACACAAGTGCTAAATAAGAAGGAACTAGTCTCCGCGGCGATCAGCGCTGAGCTCTTTCTTCTCCTCAACATGTTGCTTGAGAGCATCCACGGATTTAGCAGCCTTTGGCGCTCGATGCAGAGCATGCCATTCTCGTCCATAAGTTTCTTGACGATGACGCCGGTCCTCTTCAACAAGGCAGTGATCTCATCCTGCTTGTCCCGGAGGTTGACATTGCCCTCCCTTTGTTGCGGGATGACGCCGATAGACTATTCAAACAAAGCTTTCATGTCATCCTACAACCTCGCCCAGCCGGAGATCTGATCCATCTGGCTATGGACGAGCACATTCATGCACCTGTAAGAGTACTCGCTTGCCTGTGAGACATTTTCCCAGGATGCCACGGCACGGGAGGACAACTCTGAAGCATTCGTGGCGTAGCGGGACATCTCCGCTGCTTGCGCAGCACGTCCAGAACAATCTGCTGCATCGACTGTGCGGTGGGACCTCCATGCTGCTTCGGCGGTGCGGCGGGACCTCTCTGTTGCTACGGTCGCGCAGCGGGACATGTCGGCTGCTTTCGCGGCGATGCGGGACATCTCTCGTGCTTCCACTTCCATGCTAGCCTCTCCCTATTGGTAATCTCTCAACACAGAACTCATGCTGGCCATGGCAGACGCAAGGGAACGATGATGAATGACTTGTTTGTTTTCCTGCATGAGGAGTTGAGGAGGAATGTGCAGTCATCTCGAAGTAGTAGTATTTATAACCGAGTACTAATACACTCCTAAGTGGGAAACCATTTAGGTTTTGATCTGTAATGCCCCAGATGTAACACTTTCCAATTATGGCAATATATGGAACTTTGACTTCACCAATTCCATTCTGGGCTCTTCTTTCATTTCAGGTTTTTTTGTTTTGTCGTGTGCGTGTGTGCATTTCATCCATGTCAAGTTGTCATGTGCATTGCATTGCATTCGTGTTGTCACTTGCACCCGGTTCCACTCGCCTCTTCCCGTTGTCCATTTCGAGTTCCGACGCTCACACACGTGCCCGTGGCATCCCCGAGTCCTTCTTTCGTGTGTGGCCATGTAACGTTTCCGGAATGAGGTGAGACTTGTCGTGCGTTGTTGTTTTGGTACGTGTAGGCCGCCTGTCAAGTTTCGTCGCGTTTGGAGTTCGTTTGGCACTCCAACGGTTAACCTAGTTGGCCAAAAGTACCTCTTCTTTAAGGCCCAAGACCCCCTCCACAACAGCCCACTAACCCAGCACAACCCCTCCCATCCTCTCGGTCGTCGGATCGTGATCGTGTGGGCGAAAACCGCACCCCATTTGGAGTCTCCCAGCTCCCTATGCCTATAAATTAGCCTCCCCACGTCCATTTTCGGGTAGAAACCCTAGCACACTCCTCCGCGCAGCCGCCGGACACGTCCAACCACGGCCGGAAGTGTCCGACTTCCACCGCTACGCCACGTGTCATCACCGGGTTGGCCCCTCGCCGCGCCCGCATCCCCGCCGGCCAGGGCCCGCGCGGCCCGATCCGGGCCCTCCCGGCCCAGCCGCCGTTCTTCGCCGCCCGGCTCCTCAGCCCGTCGCGCCGCCCCGCGCAGAGCCCGCGCCCGCCGCCGGCCGGCTTCGCCTCGCCGCCGGCCGCCGCTCCTCTCGCCGGCGCGCCTCTCCGGCGGGCCACCTGCCCTCGCCGCCGCCCCGACGGACCTCCGCCTCGCCGACCTCCGCTACCGCGGCCGGGCGCCGCCGCCCCGGTCGTCCCCGCCGGCCGAGCCGCACCTCCGGCCACCTCGGCCCCGCCGGCCGCCGTCTCCGGCGGTGCTCCGGCGAGCCGCCGCCGCCATCGTCCTAGATCTGGACACTGGGACCAGATCCACCCATCCGCGCATCCAAACGCCCCCGCCTCCGTCCCGGGATCTCCTCATCCCCTTTTTCATAGTGTATATTTTCTCCAAGTCCCAGATTTTGCATTATATGTTGGCATCTTTGCATGGTTGTAACTGTTAGTGTGCTTGTCCAAATTGTGCATATGATATATCAAAATGATCGTGGTGATGTGCTCTACATTTTGTTCCATTGTGACATGCTTGTTTGAGATCATCTTGATGACCTAATCATCGTGACAAGAGTGCTACTTGTTATAAACTGCTGTTACTTGTTAATTTGATGCCATGTTTGAGATGTGATAACTTGGTGCATGTTTATCCAAATGGAGCCTATGATATGTCAAAATGTTCATTGTGAAGTGATCTAGATGATGGTTGCTGTAGCATTCATGTTAGGTGCCATATTTCCATGTTAATCTCGGTTGCAAAAGTGCATGTGGCTGTGAAGTGCTGAAACTTGTTATGAGATGTTGTTTTGACATGCTCTTTGCTATTGATGTGTTTGTCCCCATGTCACATGTCAATATGTTTTAGAAGCACCATCATATGGTCTTTGCTGTGGTGCAAACCACTTTCCATGATATACCTTGATGTGACTTAAACAAGCTTGTAAACATGCCATGCCAATGTTACTGTTTTATACTTGGTGAAAAAACTGCTAAATCTGGAATCTGTTTTAACCTGATGCTATGTTTGCTTGATGCCCTCCATGCTTGTTTTCGAGTGGCCAATGATCATTCCTTGTTGTCCATGTTCTTGTCTATCCATCTATGCCCTCACTTGCACATATGGCTTGCTGTAGCTTATTTATTTCTTGCTCCCAAGTTGCTATAAATTATGCCTGTCAGGTTTTTATCAGCATGTTCAATTTGGTATAGCTTGTTGCTATTGATCAATGCCTCCTATGGAGTTGCTCCAATGGAGTTGTTTGCTGTAGAACATGTATACTTCATGTCCATGCTTCTTGTCATCATGTTTGGGTGATGTAGCATATATATCTATTGCTCCAAAGTTGCTATGTGGCTGTTAACTTCAGCTTTGCATTGTATCTTGTTTCGTGTGTATGAGTTGAACCGTTGCTCCGTTTTCAGCGTGCGCTATATGAAACTTGTGTGATTTTGCATGTAGAATCATAATATCATGTTGTTTACATGTTTGGAGTGTGTTTGCTTGATGTTTGGGTGCATCTTGCACCATTGCCATGTTTGCCTTGTTTTGCTCATATCTTCTAGACCGTAGCTCCGAATTAAACAAACTTTATATGAAACTTGACTAGAATTTCATGTAGATCATCATGGTGCATGTTAACTTGCTGTTTAACAACTTTAACTTAAGGTTTGTTCAGATCTGGACCAATTTCAAATTATACATATGAGGACTTATCGGATTTGCTATATGTTGATTCCGGCCTCATTTAAACTTGTTGTTTTGTGTTGTTCTTGTGTGATTCATCCTTTTCCCTGAAATGCATCATGCTTGCATCATGTTGATTGTGCATTGCACCTTGTTTGATGTTGTGCCATGTTGTGTTCTTGTGTTGAGTAGAGCCGGGAGCCGAGACCGAGAGCGAGGTTCCTACCGAGGTTGAGTACGAGGAGCCCTCTTACGATCCTATCGATGACTCGACAGGCAAGATGACCTGACCCAGATATCATTACTATCTTTGCATATTGCTAGATGTCTCGCTCTGTAGCTTATTGCCTCGATGCCCATGTTTTTCTGTCAGCCTCCTATTGTAGCCATGAATCTCTCTAACCATCCAACCTAGCAAACCTTTGTTTGGCTACGTAAGCTTTGCTCATCCCCTCTTATAGCATTGCTAGTTGCAGGAGAAGATTTGAAGATTCTTGCTTCTTGTTGAAGTTATTGTTGGGATATCACACTATATAATCTGTTTAACTAAATCATCTATATACTTGGCAATGGGTGGAAGGCTAAGCCTCTTGCTTGGTGTTTTGTTCCACTCATGCCGCCCTAGGAACCGTATAAACCGGTGTTATGTTCCTTGATTATGCGTCCCTAACACGGTTGGGGTTTATGGCCCCCCCTCGATAAACCGCTTAGCGCTAAAGCTTTTCCCGCAAGTCCCAACATTGGTTCTACATTTGCCTAACAACTAAAACTTGCATAGGGAGTTATAAACCCTTTTATTAATCAACTACCCGGGACAGTGATCCACATGAGTGTTGGTCCAAACTGGGTGTGCTGCGGGGCCACCTCGAGGAAACTCAAGGGCTGGTAAAAACCTGTAGCTTGTCCCATCCGGTCGTGGACTGAGACGAGATACGCGCGGCTACTATCAGGGTGTCGGCATGCCGGGAGGATTTGCTAGATTAGTTTTACCTTAGTCGGAATATCTTGAGCACGGGATTCCAAGAATACTCGGGTCTTCCCACCTTGGAGTTGCGACTCCGCAGATCGTGAGCTTGTGATGGGCTAAGTTGGGACACCCCTGCAGGGTTTGAACTTTCGAAAGTCGTGCCCGCGGTTATGTGGCAGATGGGAATTTGTTAATATCCGGTTGTAGAATACTTGACACCATGTTCAGAATACCCTACCAGCGTGAGTAACCGTGACGGTCATTTTCCGAAGGGGTTCGGGAAGTGAACACGGTGGGGTTATGTTTGACGTGCTTAGATAGGATCACTTCGTGATCACTTTGACGCTCGTGGCACTTCTCTTCTCGCTCTAAACACATAAGCTAGTGCTAGTGCACCTGCAACCTTATTCTTCAGCCTTGTTCCACACCCAAGGCTTAGATAGTTTTGCTACCCGGGAACGGGAATGATGAGTCCTCCGTGGCTCACAGATTCTACACAACACCAGATGCAGGTACTATGGTGAACTACACAGGTGATGGCACAGAGCTGTATTGGGAATTCGATGAAGAACGTGGGCGATACTACGTGTCTTATCCCGAGGATCAGTTGTGGCTTCTACTAGGGGCAATCGGACCTTGTGGCCTTATTTATTTGGTATCTTTCATTTGGATCTTCGTCCGTAGTCGGACTGTGATGTTATTTGGATGATGATTGCTTATGTGATGTATTGTGTGACGTGGCGAGTGTAAGCCAACTACTCTTTTGCAATTTCATCCCTCTTTTACATGAGTCGTGCAAAGATACCATACTTGAGATCATTCTAGTATGAGCTTATACATTTAAGTCGTGCCTCGACACGTAGGAGGTATAATCTCATAATGGGCATTACAAGTTGGTATCAGAGCCTTCTCCAACCTAGAAGCCCCCACTGATTGATCGAATCGTTGACGGTTGAGTCTAGGCACACACTTGAAAATGTTTTGAGTCCTATATATATATCGGAGAGTAGAATTTCTTTTTACTCCTCATCCCTTTTCAATCTGGTGAGGACTCCTGACGATTACTTATCTCTTCTACTCTCAAAAATTCACAAATAATTTTTTTAGGATCACGTGAGTATTGTTTGGATTGTTCCGATGTCTTTGTGACGAGAACATTGTTCTCGATGCCTCCTGTCATTAGGGGTTGTGGCGGTGTCCCGGGGAGTTGAGCTCCGAGGTGTTGTCGTCACAAATATATCACAGCAGTTCTAGAATACTTAAGACGACCGACATCGAAAACTCTTCTATGCGGTTAGTGGCAAGATAACCCCGACATCACCCAGTACTGGGGAGGTAGTTCTGGAGTATTGCCATAGCTTGTATAGCAGATGCGTTTCGAAGGTCCGAGGTAAACGGTTTCTGGAAATAACTGGTTATGTGTTGAAGGATGGATACAGCTGGATGTAGGATTAGAGTTGAGTGCGCGATGCTTCCACTGTATCCCCAACACCTGATTGCATAACTGGAAACTTTCGGAAATTTATAGGTGGGTTCATCTAGTAGTTCGTAGACATTCTTCCAACAAATGCATGATATGGAGTTCGGGGTTCTACATTGAGTGAATTAGTTTTATGTGCGTTGTTCCGATCGGGAGTTGCATCTTAAAGGGTCCTTGGCTATGCTGATCCGGGGATTGCAACACTCTTTTGTAACACGTTCCATAAGCTTTCAGCACGAATATGTCGAATGAAGCTTCTATCTTGTATTTGATCTATCTGCTCCTTGTTGTTTTATTTACCTTTTGTTCTCCCAAGTGGCTTCTCAAGAAGATTGTTGTACCATTAAACTGTGGATTACATTCGTTCATCTTGCTCGGATGTTCTTGTGAAGACTTATGTTGCAATTTCTAGCCGTTGATTCAGCTTATATATTTTCAATCAATGGCTAATAGTTGTCATCTCATTCAGGATGGCTCCTAAAAGGGTTCCCAATGCTAACCCAGAGGGTGAAGAAGTTCCTGATCGTCCTCCTTCCCCTCCTCCTCCGTCTGAGGCCAGGAGAGCAATTATGCAAGCGACAAACCAGAACACCCAGATGCTTATGCAAATGATGCAGAACATTCAAGCAAATCAAGCAAATCAAGGTGGTCATGGGAACCAAGGCCAAGGCAATTTGTTCAACCAACCTCACTTTGCTACTCTCAACCAATTCCTGGCAAACCAACCGAAGGCATTCAGTTACTGTGTGGATCCGCTAGATGCTGAAGACTGGATAACAGATATCAAGAAGCATTTTGAGTGCAGTAACATGAGACCTGAGGATTATGTCAAGTTTGCCGCCTTCCAAGTCAAGGATCAAGCCGCTGATTGGTGGCAGTAGTACAAAGATTCCAGAGAAGGACGTGAAATCTCGTGGACTGACTTCTGCAAGGATTTCCGCTCTCACCACATTCCAACTAGTGTCATCGAAGGTATGCGTGAGCAATTCTGCAACCTGAAGCAAGGCACCATGTCTGTTTATCAATACAATGTCAAGTTCCAGAACCTTGCCTGCTATGCCAAGCAAGACATCCCAGATTCCAAGAGCAAGATTTATCAGTTCCGTGGTGGTCTGAAGGATGAACTCCAACTAGCTCTCACTTTGTTTGAGCCGGAAGAATTTGATCAATTCTATAACATGGCACTTAAGCAAGAGGCAGCCCAGCTCAAGGTTGAAGCTTCCAAAAAGTGAATCAGAGATGCTGTCAACTCCTCCTCTTCTTCCCAAGTGGTCGCAAAGCAGTAGAAGTTTTGGGTTCCACCTCCTCCAGTGATCCGCCCTCCCAACATCAACAACAACAAGCATTCTGGTGGCCATGGTTTTTCCCACCCACCCAACCCAAGCAATCAGTCCAAGAATCACTTTCAAGCTTCGAAGTCAAGTTCTCCTTATCACCGTCCTCTCTCAGAAGTGGTTTGCAACAAGTGCACTCAGAAGGGTCATTATGCTAACAAGTGTCCCAACCCAAGGCGCCTTCCGCCTCCTCCACCTGTCAGCACTGCTATTGTCAAGCACAATCCAAAGGTTGCAAGAGTGAATCTGATGAATGCAGCTCAAGCAGAGAATTCTTCAGATGTGATACTTGGTAACCTTTCAGTCAATCTTAAACCTGCTAAAGTTTTGTTTGATTCTGGTGCATCACATTCTTTCATGTCATATCCATTTGCATTCAAGCACAATGTGGGCATAGTGGCTTTACCAAGGGAGTTATCAATTACTTCTCCGGGAAAGCAAATGAATTCTAGCTTGTATGCTCCGGATATATCTATTTATATGGGTGATTACCGCTTTCTGGTTTCTCCGGTTATTCTCAGCAACTCCGACATTGATCTTATTCTTGGGATGGATTGGCTTTCCAAGCATGATGCTCACATTGATTGTGCAAATAAGGAAGTCAAGCTTACTCATCCTGACGAAGACGTGATTATCTTCGCCTCTCAAGATAACACAATCAGGATATTCTCTCTCAATGACAAGGGCGAGATTAATGCCATTTCTCAAATTCTGGTGGTCAATGAATATGAAGATGTTCTCCCTGAAGAGCTTCCAGGCATGCCTCCGCATCATCAAGTTGAATTCGTCATTGAACTCGAGCCCGGTACCGAGCCAGCATGTCAGCGTCCGTACAAGCTCTCCCCTGAAGAGTTGAAGGAGCTGAAGAGACAACTTGATGAGCAAGAGCGTATGGGTCTAATCAGGCCTAGCACTTCTCCTTGGGGCTCTGGTGTTCTATTTGTCAAGAAGAAGGATGGCACGGAGCGCCTTTGCGTTGATTACCGGTCATTGAATAAGAAGACAATGAAGAACAAGTATCCGCTCCCCAATATCAATGAATTGTTCGAGCAGCTCAAAGGAGAAAAGGTGTTCTCAAAGCTCGATCTCCGGATGGGTTATCACCAGATCCGTATCCATGAAGAAGATATCCACAAGACCGCATTCAGGACAAGTTACGGCTCCTATGAATACACAATCATGTCTTTTGGCCTCGCAAATGCTCCACCCACCTTCTCGAGGATGATGCACTACATATTCAACCCCTACACCAATGAATTTGTTCTCGTCTATCTGGATGACATCTTGGTATTCTCCAAGAATGAAGAAGACCATGCCAAGCACCTCCGTTTGGTTCTGGATAGACTCCGTGAACACAAGTTCTATGCGAAGTTCTCCAAATGTGAATTCTGGCTCGATAAGGTCTTATATCTTGGCCATATCATCTCTGCTGAGGGTATTTCTGTCAACCCCGAGAATGTTGAAGCGATTGTCAACTGGGAACCCCCGCAGAACGTCAAGCAACTCCGAAGCTTCCTTGGTCTCGCTAGCTATTGCAGAAGGTTCGTTGAGAACGTCTCCAAGATTGCCAAGCCTCTCTCAAACTTGCTGCAGAAGAATATCAAGTACAACTAGACTCCGGATTGTGATGTGGCATTCAAAACACTCAAAGAAAAGCTCATCTCTGCTCCGGTTCTTACTCCTCCGGATGAGTCCAAGCCCTACGAAGTATTCTGTGATGCTTCTCTTCAAGGACTTGGTGGTGTTCTCATGCAAGACAAGAAAATTGTGGCATACACTTCTCGCCAATTGAAGCCAAATGAGAAGAACTACCCCACACATGATCTCGTGCGAGCAGCAGTGGTACATGCCTTGATCACGTGGAGACACCTTCTGTTGGGCAGAAAAGTGGACATCTTCACCGATCACAAGAGCTTGAAGTACATCTTCACACAGCCTAACCTGAACCTTCGCCAGATTCGTTGGGTTGAGATGATCCAAGAGTATAATCCAAGCATCGAATACACACCTGGCAAGGCCAATGTCATTGCAGATGCCTTGAGCAGAAAGGCATATTGCAACAGTCTCCTTCTCAAGCCACTCCAGCCTGAGCTTTATGAATCATTCAGGAAGCTCAACCTCCAAGTTGTTCCACAAGGTTTTCTTGCAAACCTTCAAGTTGCTCCTACCTTGGAAGATCAGATCCGTGAGGCCCAACTCAGTGATGCTATGGTGCAGAAAGTGAAACATGGTATTGCTAAGGGTACTCCCAAATACAAGTGCTATCGTGTTGATGAGAAAGATACCTTGTTCTTTGAGGACAGACTTGTGGTTCCCAAGGGTGATCTCGGGAAGCTCATAATGAACGAAGAACATGACTCCCTCCTCTCGATTCATCCTGGAAGTTCCAAGATGTACCAATACCTCAAGGAGTCTTACTGGTGGACTCGCATGAAAAGGGAGATTGCCCAATTCGTGAATGAATGTGATGCCTGCAAAAGAGTGAAGGTAGAGCATCAACGTCCAACCGGTCTCCTCCAACCTCTTCCTATTCCCGAGTGGAAATTTGACCACATTGAAATGGATTTCGTCACTGGGTTCCCTAAGTCCAAGAAGGGGAATGATGCTATTTTTGTTGTGATTGACAAGCTAACCAAAGTAGCTCACTTGCTTCCAGCCAAAGAATCCATCAATGCAACTCAGTTGGCAGAGTTGTACACTTCCAGAATTGTGTCGTTACATGGCATTCCTCAAGTTATCTCCTTAGACCGTGGAAGTTTGTTCACATCCAAGTTCTGGGACTCCTTTCAGTCAGGCATGGGCATGTAATGCCCAGGATGGGACTATACCTCCTACGTGTCGAGGCACGACTTAAAGGTATAAGCCCATCCTAGAATGATCTCAAGTTTGGTATCTTTGCACGACTCATGTAAAAGAGGGATTAAATTGCAAAAGGAGATAGTTGGCTTACACTCGCCACTTCACACAAAACATTACATAAACAATCATCATTCAGAACATCACAACCCGACTACGGGTGAAGAACCAAAGAAAGATACCAAAACAACATAAAGCCACAGGACAGGATCGAATCCTAGTAGAAACCACTACTGATTGTCGAAGCGTCACAAGCAAACGGTCAAACTCTTCATCGAGCTCCTGGTGAAGCACTGAACCAGCTCCTGCATCTAACTCGGCTGGACCTGCAACTGGTGTGGTGAAGTAACTGTGAGCCACAGAGGACTCAGCAATCCCGTTCCCGGGTAACAAAACTATTTAAGCCTTGGGTGTGGACAAGGCTGAAGAAAAGAATAAGAGGTGAAGGAACAAACAAGAGTCTGCAGCAGCAACTAGCACTAACTTACGCAAAAGAGAGCGAGAAGAGAAGAGCATCGGTCGAAAGATGATCACGAAGTGATCCTATCTAAAGCCGGTCAAACATAACCCCACCGTGTTCAACTCCCGAATCCCTATTCGGAAATTGACAGTCACGGTACACACGCTGGTAGTGTATTAGAAACATTGTGTCAAGTTATCTACAACCGGAATTAACAAGCTCCCATCTGCCACATAACCGCGGGCACGGCTTTCGAAAGTTCAAACCCTGCAGGGGTGTTCCAACTTGACCCATTACAAGCCCACGATCCGCGGAGTCGCAACTCCATAGTTGGGAAGACCCGAGTATTCTCGGAATCCCGTGCTCAAGTTAAACCGAACTAAGGTAAGGCTAATCCAGCAAATCCTCCCGGCGTGTCGACACCCTGATAGTAGCCGCGTGTATCTAGGTCTCAGGACACGACCGGATGGGCGATCCTACAGGTATACCAGATACCTCGGGTTGCCCCAAGGCGGCCCTGCAGTCTCCCCGTTTGGGACCAACACCATCGGCACTGGCCCCCCCTGCTATGTAGAAATAAAGGATCCTCGAGGGAGCGACCCTCTATGCAAATTTAATTAATTAATTAAGTTGTTATTATGAGGCAAATAGTACCAAATGTTGGGACTTGCTGGAAAAGACTTAGCACTTAGCGGTTTATCAAGGGGGTCCCATACACCCCAACCGTGTTAGGAACGCAAAATCAAGGAACATAACACCGGTTTATACGGTTCCTAACGGCATGAGTGGAACAAAACACCAAGCAAAAAGGCTTAGCCTTCCACCCTGCCAGTATATAGATGATTTCATATAGCATTTATATAGTGTGATATAACCCAACCAAACTTCAACATGAAGCAAGCATCTTCAAACTTCACCTGCAACTAACAATGCTATAAGAAGGGCTGAGCGAAGCGTACTTAGCCAAGCAACGGTTTGCGTAGGTAGGGTGGTTAAACAGGTTCATGGTTACAAGTATGAGGCTGACAAGAAGACATGGGCATCGAGGCAAAACTATAGATCGAGACTTCTAGCAAGAGGCAAAAATAGTAATGGTATCCGGGTTCGGTCATCTTGCCTGGAATTCCACAAGGGAGAAGAACGGATCCAAGAAGACGGAGCAACACCGACGAGAGAATCCTCACAACTCCGGAACGAAACCGAAGCTAACAAGAGAAGCAACCGGAAAGAAAGAAACAACACGGTAAACACACAAGCATCAACATGGCATACGATGCACAAACAAGTATGATGCATGTCCGGTTTAAATATGCAAGGCATGGCAAAGTGCACAAACAAAACTACAAGTTAAGTGGAGATCAATATGCAACGAGTTGCATATTGACGAAACACCACATTAATTATTTAGTTGACTCTCATTATTTACAAGACAAGATTAAATGTTTTTTAGCATGGCAAGAGGTGAAGCATAATAAAACTACACTATTTAGACATTTTAAATGAGGCCGGAAATAACAACAACATATCCGGAAAATCCCCATGAGCATGTTTAATAATTATAAGCAAACAACAATTCACACATTTAAAGGTTGTTAACATGATGCGGATGACATGATCAAGTTTATGCAAGTTTTATTAAAGGTTGACTTAAAGGAGATATGAAGTATTGTCACCGTGGTGGAAAGAAAAGGGTGCCACGGCAACGATTCGAAATGATGCAACGGCACCATATCGGTTCCGGTTTCTCGGTGAGGGACCGGTGCAAAACAAAAGGTGGAGTGAACGAGTTGAACAAGATGATGGGGTGATCCCGTTGCCGGGTTCCCACGAGTCGGTGGCGAGGCAACCGAGGAACATGACAAAGGTGGAACGGGCACGAAGCACACACGAGAAGCATTTCATACAACACAACAAGCATGCAACCACGGGTCACGTCTCGGGTTATACCTTCGAAACACTCATTTCGGGACGGTTCGAGACGTAGAGGAAGGAGTCGTTCACGTCGGAGAGGAAGTAGCCGTTCCGTAGATGTACTTGGCGCATCCGTCTTTTCCGGGCGACGGTAGTGGTACACGGCGACGGTAGTCGTTCGGGTCGTCGATGTCGGGGTACTTGTCGCGTCGGCGTTCGTAGTGGTACTTGGGGGTTCCCGTTTGCGACGGTAGTGGAAGTAGGTCGTTTTCCGGGCGTCGGTAGTTGTTCACGTCATCGGTAGTCGTTGTACTCGCGACGTCGGGGTACTTGGTCGACGATGTTTCGTAGGGGTACACGGGTCTCCTGTCAAACATTACAGCACGGCAACAAAACAAAAACAAAAACAAACTACAGCAGCAACTAGGCGCTCGCGAGCACAACTTGGCGCTGGAGAAGCGGACATCGGGGCGCCGGGCTGCTCCTGGCGATGGGGAAGAAGGCCGCAGGGCGGACGGCGCTGGATTCCCGCGGCGACGGCGGCTGCTGGAGGAAGGAGGCCACAGGCCTCTTGCGCAGGGGCCATGGCGGACGGCGCCTGAGGACGAGGCCGCACTGCGGTGCTGGCGTCGACGCGACGAGGAGGAGGCGCACGGGGGCGACCTTGGCGCTGCAGGAGAAGGCGGAGGGCTCGGCGTCGCGGGATTGGAGGGGCGCGCAACCGAGGCCAGAGGAGGAAGGGCCTGCGCGGGCAGAAGAAGCGGCGGGCGCCGCGCTGCTGGCCGACCGGAGGGAGGTCGACGGGGCGAGCGGGGCTCGGCCAGGGAACGGTCCTGGCGCGGGAGGCCGGAGCTCGGGCCATGGGACAGGCGACGGAGGGCGCATCGGGGATGGACGGCTCGCGCTGGAGACAGAGGCGCGGTGCCTGGGCGGCGCGGCGCTCGCGGCCGGGACGAAGGGAACGCGGGAGATCGGGCAGAGGGAGGAGTGCGGCGAGGGAATCGGGGCAGAGATTGAGCGAGGGATGCGGGGCGTCGAGGAGAGGGGAAAAGAAAAGAGCGGCGCGAGGGAGGAACGGAGGGAGAGCTGCAGTCGGGTTAGGGTTTCGGTGCGGGAGGTGTTGGGCCAGGGGTTGGAGTGGAGAAGCCGGGCCTTGGCCTAGGAGCTGGGCCCGCTGCGGCTAGAAGTGAAGGAGCTGGGGTGGGAGCCCAGATGGCTAGTGGGAAGAGGAGGCCCAAAAGGCTCGGGCGGCTGGGAGCTGCTCTACTCTGCAGTTTTTTCCCATTTAAGAAAAAGAACAAAGAAGTAGAAATGCCCAGAGAGTTTGGAGATGATTTTGACTGAGATAAAAATATCCCTACAACCCTGGAATTGTGGGCTATTTTAATAAAATGCTTTGGCAATTTTTAGAGACTACAAATTTATGCGAGTTCGGAAATAACTCAAACTTGCATAAATCTTTAGGCCAACCAAGCACTTCCAACAGACATGAAAAAAAAGGAGGAGGAGGTCTTGGCAAGGGATTGAGAAGGAAAAGGCATGGGGAAAAATATGCAAGTGTGTTATGGTGATTCCGAAGCAAATGGAATAATTATTAATATAGCTCCATAATATTTGGAGGATATGTTATAAAGAGAAGACATTCTTCCCTCGATTTAAATGGACCGAAGGCCCACACAATTTATTAGGTTGAGATGCAAAATAAAAATATGACATGATGGCATGATGACATGATGCAATGCAAAAATAAATAACACAAGCACAAAGAACCACACGGGCAACCCGGAACATCTGGAAACTTCTGGGACGTCAGTCTCGGGCGTCACAACTCTCCCACACTAACAGAGGATCTCGACCCGAGATCCTAGAGATAGCACCGGGTAAAAACGAAAAGAGAAAGAGGTAAAACAAAGTTGCTTCTTTGACAGACGAGTGAAACCAAGAACCTTGAGAGGTTGAACAAGTTGAAAGAAAGAAAGCAACGGAGATGAACGAATATGAAATACTCCGTTATCAAAGAGGGACAAGGAGCATTATGGGAACCTTGAAGGTTGAAAGACATGAAACAAGAGCTCACGGACCAAAAGAACATGAAACTGCAATGGTATAGCCAAGGAAAAAAGAACGACAGAATTTGGACAGCACTCCGTCTGAAAATGGAAGGAATTGAACAAGAACTAGAGAAGATGGAGTGATACTTGATGAAAACAACAATATATAGCTTCCGAAACAATTAAAAGAATGGCACAAGGGGTAAGAAAGATTCAGACAGCACTCCGGTTAAAAAGAGAGGCAAAACTTGATAAGATGAGGGAACTTGAATGAAGAAACAACACTCCGGTTAAATGATAAACAAGGAAAAGAACAATATCTCGATAAAACGAGATGATGGTTTGGAATAGAGCAACATAACAAAGCCTCCGGAATGAAAGAATAGCATAAAAATGAAAGACAGAATTGAACGGAGAAGAAAAAGACAACTTCTCTCAAAATTGAATTTGAAAGAGCATCCTTACCAAGAAGGGTTGAATTGGGTTGATGGAAAATCAACAATGAAAAGAATAAGCTCGTTGTGGGCTTATGGAAAACATCTCAAAATTAAGAGGTGACAACCAGCCACTGAGGAGAACATTTGATTGGATTGAGATCAACAAGGAGATGAAAAACTTATTTCACCGGAATGATAAATGAAGAACTTGGGTCATTTATAAGCACCACAATACAACAATCCTTAGGGAAAGCTTTTAGGTGAAATACAACCCAAGATAACTCCAAGAGATAAAATGAGGGGTTGAACGGATCTCCTAAGAGAAGAAAAGATGGTTTTAAATTATCTCATTCTTGACAACTTTTGAATCATGAAACATGAATGAATTGTCAAGAATGACATAACACCATCTCAAAAGATAAGGGAGAAAAAATTGCAATTGGAATGCATGATGAAAATGCTTGAGCTCCAACAAGAATCTAGATGAAGACTTCGAGGATGAATTAAAACATGATGAACCACCATGAAGAACTCCGGTAATGAAAGCATTAGAAGTGAAAGATGAAAAGAATAAGATTCAAGGCCTGGATGAATTAGTTGGAGCTTTGGAATGATATAATTGAGATAACTTGAAGCTCCGGAAAACAAGATGAACAACTTAGAACCAAGGATATGATATGATGAACAAGCTCCAGACAAAAGAATTAAATCACCTGAAGGAACAAGAATAAGAATTATGTCATGCATCTCCTTCACCAATTTAAATTGATGACAAGCAATGGATTTGGCATACTACTTATTCTCGTTGGAAAGGATTAAAGAGAGATCTAGCACAAGCTCAGGTAAATCTTCAACGAACCACCGGTAGGATTATGAAAAGAACAAATGAATGAAAACGATACAAGGGAGAGTAACTTGAAAGAACCACCGTAAGAATAGGAGACGAACGAAGAGACATCAATGAAGAATATTTGGAGGACGAAGTTGAAAACTGAGAGCGAAGAAATCTTCTGAAATGATGGCCTTCGGAGGATCACAAAGAAAAGAATTCAAGAATTGCTTCGGACGAGTATAAAAAGAATTCCTCACAATCGGAACAATAATGAGGATGGCAAGAAGCTAGAACCATGAATCTTCAAGAGAACGGCCAAGATTTAAGAGAAACTCTTCTCCTGTCTTCAAATGTTGAGAATGAAGACGAGAAATGCCATAAGAATTGTTGAGCACTCCGGCATGAAGAATTAGAAGGTTGAATCAATGATGAAAAAGAATTTGAAAGTGATCTTGGAGAAGGCATGTGACTGATGGAAATCATTCTTACGTCACATTTGAAAAGAATTTGAGTATAACTCCGGAAAAATTGGAAGAGTTAGGTAAGATCCTGGAAAAGACCTGTGGGTTAAGGCCCACTCAAAGAAATCACCGTTAGAAAAGATTGCTTGCGAGATATAGCACCGGTTGAATTAAAAGGCTTGAGTAAGATAGCAATGCTCAAACTAGCTTGAACAGAATAAGAATGGAATTATGAATCTTCAGCACTCCGGGTATGAATAGCAAGAGGAGAATGATTAATTGGTTCACCGGAATAAGAAAGCATTGTGAAATGAGGAAAAAGGATAAGATCAACACTGAAATCTTGAATTACATCCACCGGCAGAATTAGAGAACAAAAGAATGATGGACTTGAAGCTCTTGAGCATCTTCGCGATAAATCACCGGATAAGAACATTGAAGGAAAAGAATGAAGAAACATCACATGAATAAAATGGATACTTCATCTGAGAATTCCAGCTCCATAAAGAAAAAAGGAGGGAGGGTGGGGAAACAAAAACAACTTGGGATGAACAAAATGGACAACGGTTGAAAAGAATTTAACATGACCATCTTGATGATCAAGAGGAATTAGCACTCCCATAGAAATATGAGAACACCGATTAGGAAAGGTCTGGAATCGACATTTGACATCGAAGCAACTCGAATACCAGAATCAAAACAAAACAATAGATAGATGTGCAGCATGATCTTCACAACATCATCCGAACAGAGAATTGAACGAATGAATTCTGCAGGTACATCAACTAGACGAGAAGCCACTTAGAGAACAAAAAGTAAATAAAAAGGAACAAGGATCAGATAGAACAAACACAAGATAGAAGTTTCGTTCGACATCTTCGTGCTGTAAGATTATGGAACATGTTATAAAAGGGTTTTGTCATCCCCGGATCAGCATAGCCAAGGACCCTTTAAGATGCAACTCCCGATCAGAACAAGTCCATAAAACCACTTCACTCAATGTAGAACCCCAAACTTCAAATCGAGCATCCGTTGGAAGAATGCCTAGAACTACTTGATGAACCCACCTATAGATTTCCGAAAGTTTCCAGTTATGCAATCAGGTGTTGGGGATACACGGGAAGCACCGCGCAATCAACTCTAAACCTACATCCAGGTGTATCCATCCTTCAACACATAACCAGTCTTTCTCGGAAACTGTTTACCTCGGACCTTCGAAAAGCATCCACTATAACAAGCTATGGCAATACTCTCGAACTACCTCCCCAGTACTGGGTGATGTCGGGGTTATCTTGCCACTGGCCGTATAGGAGAGATTTTCGATGTCGGCCG
>LR738714.1:89731714-89791671 GCA_902687465.1 Secale cereale | reverse complement strand
GGTCAAACTCTTCATCGAGCTCCTGGTGAAGCACTGAACCAGCTCCTGCATCTAACTCGGCTGGACCTGCAACTGGTGTGGTGAAGTAACTGTGAGCCACAGAGGACTCAGCAATCCCGTTCCCGGGTAACAAAACTATTTAAGCCTTGGGTGTGGACAAGGCTGAAGAAAAGAATAAGAGGTGAAGGAACAAACAAGAGTCTGCAGCAGCAACTAGCACTAACTTACGCAAAAGAGAGCGAGAAGAGAAGAGCATCGGTCGAAAGATGATCACGAAGTGATCCTATCTAAAGCCGGTCAAACATAACCCCACCGTGTTCAACTCCCGAATCCCTATTCGGAAATTGACAGTCACGGTACACACGCTGGTAGTGTATTAGAAACATTGTGTCAAGTTATCTACAACCGGAATTAACAAGCTCCCATCTGCCACATAACCGCGGGCACGGCTTTCGAAAGTTCAAACCCTGCAGGGGTGTTCCAACTTGACCCATTACAAGCCCACGATCCGCGGAGTCGCAACTCCATAGTTGGGAAGACCCGAGTATTCTCGGAATCCCGTGCTCAAGTTAAACCGAACTAAGGTAAGGCTAATCCAGCAAATCCTCCCGGCGTGTCGACACCCTGATAGTAGCCGCGCGTATCTAGGTCTCAGGACACGACCGGATGGGCGATCCTACAGGTATACCAGATACCTCGGGTTGCCCCAAGGCGGCCCTGCAGTCTCCCCGTTTGGGACCAACACCATCGGCACTGGCCCCCCCTGCTATGTAGAAATAAAGGATCCTCGAGGGAGCGACCCTCTATGCAAATTTAATTAATTAATTAAGTTGTTATTATGAGGCAAATAGTACCAAATGTTGGGACTAGCTGGAAAAGACTTAGCACTTAGCGGTTTATCAAGGGGGTCCCATACACCCCAACCGTGTTAGGAACGCAAAATCAAGGAACATAACACCGGTTTATACGGTTCCTAACGGCATGAGTGGAACAAAACACCAAGCAAAAAGGCTTAGCCTTCCACCCTGCCAGTATATAGATGATTTCATATAGCATTTATATAGTGTGATATAACCCAACCAAACTTCAACATGAAGCAAGCATCTTCAAACTTCACCTGCAACTAACAATGCTATAAGAAGGGCTGAGCGAAGCGTACTTAGCCAAGCAACGGTTTGCGTAGGTAGGGTGGTTAAACAGGTTCATGGTTACAAGTAGGAGGCTGACAAGAAGACATGGGCATCGAGGCAAAACTATAGATCGAGACTTCTAGCAAGAGGCAAAAATAGTAATGGTATCCGGGTTCGGTCATCTTGCCTGGAATTCCACAAGGGAGAAGAACGGATCCAAGAAGACGGAGCAACACCGACGAGAGAATCCTCACAACTCCGGAACGAAACCGAAGCTAACAAGAGAAGCAACCGGAAAGAAAGAAACAACACGGTAAACACACAAGCATCAACATGGCATACGATGCACAAACAAGTATGATGCATGTCCGGTTTAAATATGCAAGGCATGGCAAAGTGCACAAACAAAACTACAAGTTAAGTGGAGATCAATATGCAACGAGTTGCATATTGACGAAACACCACATTAATTATTTAGTTGACTCTCATTATTTACAAGACAAGATTAAATGTTTTTTAGCATGGCAAGAGGTGAAGCATAATAAAACTACACTATTTAGACATTTTAAATGAGGCCGGAAATAACAACAACATATCCGAAAAATCCCCATGAGCATGTTTAATAATTATAAGCAAACAACAATTCACACATTTAAAGGTTGTTAACATGATGCGGATGACATGATCAAGTTTATGCAAGTTTTATTAAAGGTTGACTTAAAGGAGATATGAAGTATTGTCACCGTGGTGGAAAGAAAAGGGTGCCACGGCAACGATTCGAAATGATGCAACGGCACCATATCGGTTCCGGTTTCTCGGTGAGGGACCGGTGCAAAACAAAAGGTGGAGTGAACGAGTTGAACAAGATGATGGGGTGATCCCGTTGCCGGGTTCCCACGAGTCGGTGGCGAGGCAACCGAGGAACATGACAAAGGTGGAACGGGCACGAAGCACACACGAGAAGCATTTCATACAACACAACAAGCATGCAACCACGGGTCACGTCTCGGGTTATACCTTCGAAACACTCGTTTCGGGACGGTTCGAGACGTAGAGGAAGGAGTCGTTCACGTCGGAGAGGAAGTAGCCGTTCCGTAGATGTACTTGGCGCATCCGTCTTTTCCGGGCGACGGTAGTGGTACACGGCGACGGTAGTCGTTCGGGTCGTCGATGTCGGGGTACTTGTCGCGTCGGCGTTCGTAGTGGTACTTGGGGGTTCCCGTTTGCGACGGTAGTGGAAGTAGGTCGTTTTCCGGGCGTCGGTAGTTGTTCACGTCATCGGTAGTCGTTGTACTCGCGACGTCGGGGTACTTGGTCGACGATGTTTCGTAGGGGTACACGGGTCTCCTGTCAAACATTACAGCACGGCAACAAAACAAAAACAAAAACAAACTACAGCAGCAACTAGGCGCTCGCGAGCACAACTTGGCGCTGGAGAAGCGGACATCGGGGCGCCGGGCTGCTCCTGGCGATGGGGAAGAAGGCCGCAGGGCGGACGGCGCTGGATTCCCGCGGCGACGGCGGCTGCTGGAGGAAGGAGGCCACAGGCCTCTTGCGCAGGGGCCATGGCGGACGGCGCCTGAGGACGAGGCCGCACTGCGGTGCTGGCGTCGACGCGACGAGGAGGAGGCGCACGGGGGCGACCTTGGCGCTGCAGGAGAAGGCGGAGGGCTCGGCGTCGCGGGATTGGAGGGGCGCGCAACCGAGGCCAGAGGAGGAAGGGCCTGCGCGGGCAGAAGAAGCGGCGGGCGCCGCGCTGCTGGCCGACCGGAGGGAGGTCGACGGGGCGAGCGGGGCTCGGCCAGGGAACGGTCCTGGCGCGGGAGGCCGGAGCTCGGGCCATGGGACAGGCGACGGAGGGCGCATCGGGGATGGACGGCTCGCGCTGGAGACAGAGGCGCGGTGCCTGGGCGGCGCGGCGCTCGCGGCCGGGACGAAGGGAACGCGGGAGATCGGGCAGAGGGAGGAGTGCGGCGAGGGAATCGGGGCAGAGATTGAGCGAGGGATGCGGGGCGTCGAGGAGAGGGGAAAAGAAAAGAGCGGCGCGAGGGAGGAACGGAGGGAGAGCTGCAGTCGGGTTAGGGTTTCGGTGCGGGAGGTGTTGGGCCAGGGGTTGGAGTGGAGAAGCCGGGCCTTGGCCTAGGAGCTGGGCCCGCTGCGGCTAGAAGTGAAGGAGCTGGGGTGGGAGCCCAGATGGCTAGTGGGAAGAGGAGGCCCAAAAGGCTCGGGCGGCTGGGAGCTGCTCTACTCTGCAGTTTTTTCCCATTTAAGAAAAAGAACAAAGAAGTAGAAATGCCCAGAGAGTTTGGAGATGATTTTGACTGAGATAAAAATATCCCTACAACCCTGGAATTGTGGGCTATTTTAATAAAATGCTTTGGCAATTTTTAGAGACTACAAATTTATGCGAGTTCGGAAATAACTCAAACTTGCATAAATCTTTAGGCCAACCAAGCACTTCCAACAGACATGAAAAAAAAGGAGGAGGAGGTCTTGGCAAGGGATTGAGAAGGAAAAGGCATGGGGAAAAATATGCAAGTGTGTTATGGTGATTCCGAAGCAAATGGAATAATTATTAATATAGCTCCATAATATTTGGAGGATATGTTATAAAGAGAAGACATTCTTCCCTCGATTTAAATGGACCGAAGGCCCACACAATTTATTAGGTTGAGATGCAAAATAAAAATATGACATGATGGCATGATGACATGATGCAATGCAAAAATAAATAACACAAGCACGAAGAACCACACGGGCAACCCGGAACATCTGGAAACTTCTGGGACGTCAGTCTCGGGCGTCACAGGGCACTAAGATCTGTTTCAGCACTGCGTTTCACCCTCAGACTAGTGGTCAAGTCGAAAGAGTGAACCAGATCCTCAAAGACATGCTCAGAGCTTGTGTCATCTCTTTTGGCATGAAGTGGGAAGATTGTCTCCCGTTTGCCGAGTTCTCTTACAACAACAGTTTCCAAGCAAGTGCCGACACAGCTCCTTTTGAAATCCTCTATGGCAGAAAGTGTCGTACTCCGCTCAACTGGTCCGAGACTGGTGAACGTCAACTTGTTGGCAATGATTTGATCTTAGAAGCCGAAGAGATGTGCAAAGTCATACATGAGAATCTCAAGGCCGCTCAATCGCGTCAAAAGAGCTACTATGACGGCAAGCATCATGATTTGGCCTTCGACATTGGGGATCATGTCTATCTCGGTGTTTCTCCTATGAAAGGCACCCAAAGATTCGGTATCAAAGGAAAGCTTGCTCCTAGATACGTGGGCCCTTTCAAGATCCTTGGAAAAAGAGGCGACCTAGCCTATCAACTCGAGCTTCCATCCAACTTTGCAAATGTTCATGATGTGTTTCATGTGTCTCAACTCCGCAAGTGCTTCAAGACACCTGAACGCACCATTCCGTTCGAGGAGATTGATCTTCAACAAGACTTGTCTTACCGTGAGCACCCTGTTGCTATTCTTGAAGAAACCGAGCGCAAGACCCGCAACAAGTCAATCAAGTTCTTGAAAGTTAAGTGGTCACACCATACCGACCGAGAAGCTACGTGGGAACGAGAAGATCACCTTCGTTCCGAGTATCCTTCCTTCTTCCAGTCCTAGATCTCGGGACGAGATCTTTTCGTAGTAGAGGAGAGTTTGTAATGCCCCAGATGTAACACTTTCCAATTATGGCAATATATGGAACTTTGACTTCATCAATTCCATTCTGGGCTCTTCTTTCATTTCGGGTTTTTTCCGTTTTGTCGTGTGCGTGTGTGCATTTCATCCATGTCATGTTGTCATGTGCATTGCATTGCATTTGTGTTGTCACTTGCACCCGGTTCCACTCGCCTCTTCCCATTGTCCGTTTCGAGTTCCGACGCTCACACACGTGCCCGTGGCATCCCCGAGTCATTCTTTCATGTGTGGCCGTGTAACGTTTCCGGAATGAGGTGAGACTTGTCGTGCGTTGTTGTTTTGGTACGTGCAGGCCGCTTGTCAAGTTTCGTTGCATTTGGAGTTCGTTTGGTACTCCAACGGTTAACCTAGTGGGCCAAAAGTACCTCTTCTTTAAGGCCCAAGACCCCCTCCACAACAGCCTACTAACCCAGCACAACCCCTCCCATCCTCTCGATCGTCGGATCGTGATCATGTGGGCGAAAACCGCACCCCATTTGGAGTCTCCTAGCTCCCTATGCCTATAAATTAGCCTCCCCACGTCCATTTTCGGGTAGAAACCCTAGCAAACTCCTCCCCGCAGCCGCCGGACACGTCCAACCACGGCCGGACGTGTCCGACTTCCACCGCCGCACCACGTGTCATCACCGGGTTGCCCCCCTCGCCGCGCCCACATCCCCGCCGGCCAGGGCCCGCGCAGCCCGATCCGGGCCCTCCCGGCCCAGCCGCCGTTCTTCGCCGCCCGGCTCCTCAGCCCGTCGCGCCGCCCCATGCAGAGCCCGCGGCCACCGCTAGCCGGCTTCGCCTCGCCGCCGGTCGGCGCGCCTCTCCGGCGGGCCACCTGCCCTCGCCACCGCCCAGGCGGACCTCCGCCTCGCCAACCTCCGCCACCGCGGCCGGGCGCCGCCGCCCCGGTCGTCCCCGCCGGCCGAGCCGCACCTCCAGCCACCTCGGCCCCGCCGGCCGCCGTCTCCGGCGGTGCTCCGGCGAGCCGTCGTCATCCCAGATCTGGACACTGGGACGAGATCCACCCATCCGCGCATCCAAGCGCCCCCGCCTCCGTCCCGGGATCTCCTCATCCCCTTTTTCATAGGGTATATTTTCTCTAAGTCCCAGTTTTTGCATAATATGTTGGCATCTTTGCATGGCTGTAACTTTTAGTGTGCTTGTCCAAATTGTGCATATGATATATCAAAATCATCGTGGTGATGTGCTCTACATTTTGTTCCATTGTGACATGCTTGTTTGATATCATCTTGATGACCTAATAATCGTGACAAGAGTGCTACTTGTTATAAACTGTTGTTACTTGTTAATTTGATGCCATGTTTGAGAAGTGATAACTTGGTGCATGTTTATCCAGATGGAGCATATGATATGTCAAAATGTTCACTGTGAAGTGCTCTACATGATGGTTGCTGTAGCATTCATGTTAGGTGCCATATTGCCATGTTAATCTCTGTTGCAAAAGTGCATGTGGCTGTGAAGTGCTGAAACTTGTTATGAGATGTTGTTTTGACATGCTCTTTGTTGTTGATGTGTTTGTCCCCATGTCACATGTCACATGTCAATATGATTTAGAAGCACCATCATATGGTCTTTGCTGTGGTGCAAACCACTTTCCATGATATGCCTTGATGTGACTTAAACAAGCTTGTAAACATGCCATGCCAATGTTATTGTTCTATACTTATTGAAAAAACTACTAAGTCTGGAATCTGTTTTAACCCGATGCTATGTTTGCTTGATGCCCCACTCAATTTCATGCTTGTTTTGGAGTGTTCAATGATCATTACTTCTTGTCCGTGTTCTTTTCTATCCATCCATGCCCTCACTTGCACATATGGCTTGGTATAGCTTATTTATTTCTTGCTCCCAAGTTGCTAGAAATTATGACTGTCAGGTTTTTATCAGCATGTTCAATTTGGTATAACTTGTTGCTATTGATCCATGCTTCCTATGGAGTTGCTCCAATGGAGTTGTTTGCTATAGAACATGTCTACTTCATGTCCATGCTTCTTGTCATCATGTTTGGTTGCTGTAGCATATATATCTATTGCTCCAAAGTTGCTATGTGGCTGTTAACTTCAGCTTTGCATTGTATCTTGTTTCGTGTGTATGTGTTGAACCGTTGCTCCGTTTTGAGCGTGCCCTATATGAAACTTGTGTGATTTTTCATGTAGAATCATAATATCATGTTGTTTAGATGTTTGGGTGCATCTTGCACCGTTGCCATGTTTGTCTTGTTTTGCTCATATCTTCTAGACCGTAGCTCCGAATTAAACAAACTTTATATGAAACTTGACTAGAATTTCGTGTAGATCATCATGGTGCATGTTAACTTGATGTTTAACAACTTTAACTTAAGGTTTGTTCAGATCTGGACCAATTTCAAATTATACATATGAGGACTTACCGGATTTGCTATATGTTGATTCCGGCCTCATTTAAACTTGTTGTTTTGTGTTGTTCTTGTGTGCTTCATCCCTTGCCATGAAATGCATCATTTTTGCATCATGTTGATTGTGCATTGCACCTTGTTTGATGTTGTGCCATGTTGTGTTCTTGTGTTGAGTAGAGCCGGGAGCCGAGACCGAGAACGAGGTTCCTACAGAGGTTGAGTACGAGGAGCAGTCTTACGATCCCATCGACGACTCGACAAGCAAGATGACCTGACCCAGATATCATTACTATCTTTACCTATTGCTAGATGTCTCGCTCTGTAGCTTATTGCCTTGATGCCCATGTTTGTCTGTCAGCCTCCTATTGTGGCCATGAATCTCTCTAACCATCCAACCTAGCAAACCTTTGTTTGGCTACGTAAGCTTCGCTCAACCCCTCTTATAGCATTGCTAGTTGCAGGAGAAGATTTGAAGATTCTTGCTTCTTGTTGAAGTTATTGTTGGGATATCACACTATATAATCTGTTTAACTAAATCATCTATATACTTGGCAATGGGTGGAAGGCTAAGCCTCTTGCTTGGTGTTTTGTTCCACTCATGCCGCCCTAGGAACCGTATAAACCGGTGTTATGTTCCTTGATTATGCGTCCCTAACACAGTTGGGGTTTATGGGCCCCCCTCGATAAACCGCTTAGCGCTAAAGCTTTTCCAGCAAGTCCCAACAATGGTTCTACATTTGCCTAACAACTAAAACTTGCATAGGGAGTAATAAACCCTTTTATTAATCAACTACCCGGGCCAGTGCTCCACATGAGTGTTGGTCCAAACTGGGCGTGCTGCGGGACCACCTCGAGGAAACTCAAGGGCTAGTAAAAACATGTAGCTTGTCCCATCCGGTCGTGGACTGAGACGAGATATGCGCGGCTACTATCAGGGTGTCGGCACGCCGGGAGGATTTGCTGGATTAGTTTTACCTTAGTTGGGATATCTTGAGCACGGGATTCCAAGAATACTCGGATCTTCCCACCTTGGAGTTGCGACTCCGCAGATCGTGAGCTTGTGATGGGCTAAGTTGGGACACCCCTGCAGGGTTTGAACTTTCGAAAGCCATGCCCGTGGTTATGTGGCAGATGGGAATTTGTTAATATCCGGTTGTAGAAAACTTGACCCCGTGTTCAGAATACACTACCAGCGTGAGTAACCGTGACGGTCATTTTCCGAAGGGGTTCGGGAAGTGAACACGGTGGGGTTATGTTTGACGTGCTTAGATAGGATCACTTCGTGATCACTTTGACGCTCGTGGCACTTCTCTTCTCGCTCTAAACACGTAAGCTAGTGCTAGTGCAGCTGCAACCTTATTCTTCAGCCTTGTTCCACACCCAAGGCTTAGATAGTTTTGCTACCCGGGAAAGGGATTGCTGAGTCCTCCGTGGCTCACAGATTCTGCACAACACCAGATGCAGGTACTATGGTGAACTACACAGGTGATGGCACAGAGCTGTACTGGGAATTCGATGAAGAACATGGGCGATACTACGTGTCTTATCCCGAGGATCAGTAGTGGCTTCTACTAGGGGCGATCGGACCTTGTGGCCTTATTCATTTGGTATCTTTCATTTGGATCTTCGTTTGTAGTCGGACTGTGATGTTATTTGGATGATGATTGCTTATGTAATGTATTGTGTGACGTGGCGAGTGTAAGCCAACTACTCTTTTGCAATTTCATCCCTCTTTTACATGAGTCGTGCAAAGATACCATACTTGAGATCATTCTAGTATGAGCTTATACCTTTAAGTCGTGCCTCGACACGTAGGAGGTATAATCTCATACTGGGCATTACATGATCGGTGTGAACAGGTTTGTAATTTGGAATGTGATGGGATGCAGGCTCAAAATTTATTGATGGTTCTATAATTTCTAAGTGTGGCACTATTCTCGGGTGGCATAATGTGGGCACGCGTTCTCAGCCGCGTAAGTGGTGTCTGCACCATAGGGTGCACCGCAATAGGCAATGTCAGCACACGTATTCTTCCAACAACTGCGTGCGCTCGTTATTACCATCCCACACTCTTATTTTAATTAGAATGTGTGCCCGTCTAGCGCACACACGTTGATCTGTCTAACTAATTCTGTTTGTTGCACTGTTCAAGAAATCTTCTAATTCAATGATATATCGTCCGATTTATCGCTACTCTTGGGGTGACCGATAAGATTGTACCTTATCTTCACCACTTATCGTTTGGGCCAATTTATCGCTATGAAAAGCGATTTATCAAGAATCTACCGACAAATCGGGCCTATTCATAGCACTATGTTTGCAAAAACTATGTTTATTTGCGCTTTGTGGACCTTGTTATTCAATATGTACCATTGTCCTATTTTGTTCATCATTATACAAGGATTCAAAGGCTTGGAATCAAGGTAACACTTTTGTCCAATATTGTTTTGGTGTTGAATATAACATATCCTAGTGTTGGGAACTTGAGATTTGCAAAAAAATGTCCGATTAATAGTCGACCGGTAAATCGATTAATCGGTCGATTTCCAATTAATCTCTAATCCACAGCTCTCCAAGACGATAACGATAAGAGATATCCTCAACATTGGTTTGTTGTGGCTAATCGCAAATTGTTCGTCCATGTGAAGTGTATGCTGTCAATCGTAGACACGTTGATCTGGCTGACCATTTCTGTTGTGTTGCCTAATCGCAAACAGTTAATCCTTCTGAAGCGTATGCCCTCAATCACACACACCTTCATCTGGCTGACCATTTATGTTGTTCTGCCTCATCACAAACAGTTAATCCGAGTGAACTGTATGCCGTATATCGCACACACCTTCATTTGGCTGCCTGTTTCTTTTCTTCTTCCTCATCGCAAACAGTTAATTGAACTAAATCGTATGCCTAGCATCGCGCACGCAACTAAAATCTGAACCGTGTTTGATGAATCCTTCATCGCAAATGTTTTGCACCTTTTTTAACGGGGTTTTTGCACCATCGTTTGCGATTATTGCATCACACACATTTTCGTCGAAGGGTCTTTGATTGTAGTGTCGCATTAGTAGCATCCTGCAGTAGTGTTTGGACATATTTTGAAGTGAGAGAGTGGTTGAGGGCTTTGGAGCAATATCACTAAGCACTTTGAGTAAGTAGACCATTAAGCAACACCTCATCCCCTGTTAATAGTATTGGCTTTCCTATGGACTCAATGTGATCTTGGATCACTAAAATAGAAATGAAGAGTCTTGAGATCTTGCCAATATGTGTCCTTAGCATTTTGAGGGGTCCACATCTCTAGTTCATGCCATGCCAATCATTGAACATTCTGAAACATTAAACTTGAATGAATATTAGTTCAATGAGCTATATGTTGTTATGAATTACCAAAACCACCCAGGGATTAGTTGTACTTTCAGGCATAGAAGCCAGCGGCTGCATCAAGGTGGTAGCAAACTTAGCAGACTTTACTTTTGGGGCTCTGTCGGATCTTGGGTTCTGGCAAAACCCTTGAGGTTCGAACTCTGGGGTGCGCACGAAGATCTCTCCTTCCGCCCTAGCTCGTCTACTCGCCGATCTCTAGGCCTAGCTCGTCAGATCCGAAGAACAAGGGACACAAGGTTTATACTGGTTCGGGCCACCGTTATGGTGTAATACCCTAATCCAGTGTGGTGAGGTGGATTGCCTTGTAGGCTAATGAAGAACTAGTACACTTGGAGGACAACCTCCTGAGGAGAGGCGTTCTTGAGCTCGGGTGAGCTTGTGGGTGTGTGGGTGGTCTCAATGATCCGATCCATTTCTAAGGTGGTTTCTAGTCCTATTTATAGTGGCTCGGGTCCTCTTCCCAAATATTGAGTGGGAAGGGATCCCACAATGGCCAAATTTGAAGGGGGGTAGCTAGTACAAGCTATCCTGACAAAAGGTGGTCTTCGCCTGCCAAAGGCTCTGGTGGTGACGCCGTCGTGGGCTCTGCGATGACCTCCGTTCTGTTGTCCTGCTGGTCTTGGGCTTGTTGCACCAATATGTAAACCTTTGTCTGATGCCTCGGGACTCTGTGCCTGCACCTGCTCCTTTAGTACCAGAGAGGAAACTGGCACTCTACGCCCGCTGGCGCTCACCTGGCCTTGGTCGTCACCGCTCACGTCATGAGGACCTCGCGAGGTACCCCTTGCCTTGATATCTCTGATCCTCATGAGCTGGCCTAGTGAGGCCTCCCCTGGGGATGTCTTGGGTCGTACTCCTCATGAGGCTTGGACCCTCACGAGGGTCTTGAGTGGTTGCTGAAGATGTTGGGCCATATGAGGCCGCCTGATGAGCCACGCCATGGGCCGCAGGTAGGCAAGTCCAGGTACCCCCATTCCCAGAACGCCAACTGTAACCCCTGGGCTCAAGGTGCGCTCGGGCTTGGCTTCACGGCGAAGCCAAGGGCCAAGTGCAAAGCGCCGCGCGCCCCAAAAGCCTGCGGCCTCGACTGGTGCATGGCAATTGACGGGACGTGGGCGTCTCCACTTCCCCACGCAGCCTCGGCGACTACGCGACTTGACAAGTCCCTGCATGCATAGAAGATCATCATTACCTGTGATTATGGAGGCCGGCGGTTGGCCTTCTCCTGACTATAAATAAGGCGGCGAGTGGGGGGTCCTCGCTGCCCATCTTCTTCCTCCATTCCTCTCGCTTCTTCTTCTTCCTTGCCCTTCGCTTGGCCGAGCTGCTCATGGCGCCGACCAGGAAGTTTTCGTTCGTGGAGAAGGGGAAGGCCCGGCAGGAGGGGCCTAGCTCACCACCAGCCAAGAGGGGACGAGGCCGGCCTCGCAAATGTGCCACGACTCTCGTCGGGGCTGCTAGCGGGCGTGGGCGGACCCCCACAACGCCCGTAGACGCCCTCAGTAACCGCGACGGCGTTTCTTTGAGAGGCGGGGGCCGCGGTGGCGTTGGCGGTCCTGTGAACGATGGGAGGCGCTCTGGGGTCATCAGGCCTCCCAATCTGCGCTCCCACTTGGCGGAGACGCTAGAGTTCGTCGTGTGGTCAGAGAGCCCAGCCGGCACCGAGCTCCAGCTCCCGCGCTCCCTAGCTGGCGAACTCCTCGCTACGACCTCAGATGGCTTTTGGCTGCGCACAGATGGTTGTTGTAGCAGGGCTTCGTGGGTCGCGGTGGAGGTCTCCGCCTCGGGCGCTAGGACTTTGGCTCGTGGTTGGCAGACATTCGCCCGCCCGCGCGGCTTGGGCGGACGGTGCACCCTTCTTTTCAAGTATGGCGATGACTCGACCCTCTTCGTGAGGGTGTTTGGGGAAGACGGGCACCGCGCCGAGTGCTGCCACGAGGACAACGTCGGCGGCGAGGTGCTTGGCCTGGGCGATGGCCGTAGCTCGTCGAGCTACGACGGCTCTTCCTTCAGCGACAGCTCCAGTAGCGGTAGCTACGACCAGCCGCCACGCCTCCGTGCCTGTGTGGAAGGTGGCTTTGGGTCGTCTTGTCGTCACGCTCGGGTGAAGCGTGAGGAGGGCTCAGGCTGAGCTCAAGTTGTAGGTCCTTGTGAGCAGCCATGCCTCGAGGGTCGTAGTCAGCCGTTCTTGGTCTTTCTTTCTTCCAGCATCGTTCAAACAAACAAGTATGGAGCCCTGGAAGGGCATGTAATGAACCATGGTTTTATGATGTTTAGCACCATGCTTAGTGTCCCTGTCCATCATTGCGCGATCTGTGTACTATGCGCTCTTAGGGTGAGGAGACTTATCTTGACGCACTCGGGATTGCCCTCGTCTCGTGACGTTTGACCCTTCGTGAGGCTACAAAAACTCGTTAGGCAGCTATTATCCTTTACCGCCCGAGGCCCTTGACGCGGGTTGACCATGGTTGGCCGCCCCTTATCGCGGTACCCGTGGGGCACATACATATGGAGGGGGGGCGTGCCAATCACAAGCCCTGGTTTGGGCACCTCGTGAAGGCTAAGGGGGGAGTGCTGGGGAGAGCGCCGGGCAACTGTCGCTCTCCCCGAGCTAGCCCGAAAACTGAGGGAAGGACCACAGAGGGAAATCAAACCGAGCAATCGAGGAACGCCAGAACTTTCAGAATCCATTAAAAGAGAAGACAGGGGCAAGCCAACTCTAGAAAGCAAATGAACATCCGCGTCTGGCACCTAATGTAGTCTTCCCACCAGCACGGAGCTAAGTGCTGCCTAGTCTTCTCAGACGTAGGGCCTTGGCTTCTCAGGTGCAGGGCCTTGTTCCTCGCAGGAACAGAGCCCAGTGTTCTCAGGCGCAGCGCCTTGTTCCTCGCAGGCACGGAGCCTAGTATTCTCAGGCACAGGGCCTTGTTCCTCGCAGGCACGGAGCCTAGTCTTCTTAGGCGCAGGGCCTTGTTCCTCGCAGGCACACAGCCTAGTCTTCTCAGGCGCAGGGCCATGTTCCTTGCAGGAACGGAGCCTAGTCTTCTCAGGCGTAGGGCCTTGTTCCTCGTAGGCATGGAGCCTAGTCTTCTCAGGCGCATGGCCTTATTCCTCGCAGGCACGGAGCCTAGTCTTCTCAGGCACAAGGCCTTGTTTCTCACAGGCATGGAGCCTAGTCTTCTCAGGCGTAGGGCCTTGTTTCACGGATAGAACCTCCGGAGGTGCCAGATGTTCCACGTGTTCGGGACGGGGACACCGTCCCCTGTTTCCAGGCGCACGACGCCAGGTCTGGAGATGTGGGTGATCTTGAACGGGCCTTCCCACATGGGTGAGAGCTTGTGCAACCCCTCCCCGGAGAGGACTCTCCTCAAGACGAGATCACCTACCTCGAGTGTCCTGGGGCGGATGCTGCGGCAATGGTACCGCCGCAACGCCTGCTGGTATCTTGCCGCTCGGAGTGAAGCATCACGCCGGCGCTCCTCCCCCATCACGTGGTTCGTCCCTTGCACGGCGCCCTACCACACCTCGACGAACACTAGGACTCACGGGGAGCGGTGCTTGACCTCGTGAGGGAGGACAACTTCAGCTCTGTAGACGAGGAAGAATGGGGTCTCGCCTATTGGCTTGGTGGTAGTGGTGCGGATTGACCATAGCACGGACGGGAGCTCGTCGTGCTAACCCCTTCTGCAAGCTTCGAGATTTTTCTTGAAGGTCCTCATCTTGAGGCCTCTCAGGACCTTTGCGTTGGCGCACTCGGCCTGGCCATTGCTTCTGGGGTGTGTTACAGAAGCGTAGCAAATCTGCATTCCAAGGTTAGCACAATATGTCTTGAAAAGGTTGCTAGTGAACTGTGAGTCGTTATCGGTGATGATGCGGTTGGGGACCTCGAACCGGTTTACGATGCCCTTGATGAACTTGACTGCGGAGCCGGCTGGGATGGTTCGGACAGCTTCCACCTTAGCCCATTTGGTAAATTTGTCGACAACGACATAGAGGTATCAATAGCCCCCGGGCGCTCGAGGGAAAGGGCCTAGGATGTCCAGTCCCCAGAATGCGAACGGCCAGGAGAGTGGGATGGTTTGGAGGCCCTGAGCTGGTTGGTGGATCTTCTTGGCATGGAACTGGCAAGCCTCGCAAGACTTCACCGGTTCGGCGCCATCGTTGAGTGCCGTGGGCTAGTAAAAACCACTGCGGAACGCCTTGCCAACCAAGGTGCGCGATGATGAGTGATGCCCGTAGTCCCCGGTGTGGATGTCAACTAGCCGCTCGCCTCCCTACTTCCTGGAGATGTGTCGCAAAGAAACGTCATTTGGTCGCTTCCTGTAAAGCTCACCATCTTGGATGCAGTATGCCGTAGCCTGTCGGGCCACGCGTTCGGCATCCTCCTTTTTTGGCAGCGCCCCTCGCACCAGGTATGACTTGAGTTCCTCGGTCCAGCATCCCTCTTGAGGCTCGAGCGCCAGGATCAAGTGGGCTCCTGAGGCCGGGCCGCAGGCGAGGGCTCCCGAGGTCGGTGGCTGGGCGAGTTCCTCCTAAGGCTTCGCCGGCCCTTCTCGCGGGGGTGACGCCGAGGGCCTGAGGAGCCTCTCCTCGATGACACCCGGCTCTTGGGGCAGGCGCCTGGACGCTCTCTTGGCGATGTCGTCGGCCTCCTTGTTATTGCCACAGGGCACGTGCTCCATCTCCAGGCCCAAGAACTACTTCTCCATTTTGCGTACCTCCGCGAGGTACGTCTCCTTTGGCTCATGCACCTTGTTGGAGAAGTTGACGAGGAGCTGGGAGTCGCCCCTAATGACGAGGCGTTTCACCCCCAGGGCCATCGAGGCCTTGAGACCAGCGATGAGGTCCTCGTACTCCGCAATGTTGTTGGAGACCTTATCGCCTGGTTGAAAGCAGAGCTGCAGGGTGTAGTAGAGCTTGTCTTGAGTGGGCGAGATGAGCACAACTCCAGCCCCCGCGCCCTGGCGGGCGAACACGCTGTCGAAGTACATGACCCAGCCATCTGGTGCTTTGCTCCCCGGTGCGAGGGACCGATTCTGACTTGCTTCGGGACCTGGGGCATCGGTCCATTCTACCACAAAGTTAGCGAGTGTGGCTCCCTTGATCACCCTGGTTGTGCCGAATTCTAACTGGAACGCCTGCAGCTCTATATCCCACTCTACGACCCTTCCTACCGTGTTTGGGCTCCGGAGTACCCTCTCTAGAGGGTAGGCTGAGACGACCTTGATGGGGTGGCCTTGGAAGTAGTGGCGCAGCTTACACAAAGCGACGAGGAGCGCGAGCAGGAGCTTCAGCGGCATGGGGTAGCATGCTCCAGCATCACAGAGCACACTGCTGACAAAGTATACCGGGTGCTCGGCGGGGGTGAACTCTGGACTCGCCTGTGGCTGTGTGGTCTGACTGGGTAAAGGTGCTCCAAGGGCTTGGTCGCCAGTTGGGGTAGCTGCGGCCTTAGAAGAGTCGTCTTGCAGGACATGGTCGTCCTCCGGCCCTGCGGGGGCCTCGAGAGTGCCGCCCTTGGGTTGCAAGGTCTTGTCTTGGCGCTCCTCTCGGACAGCCACCAACACTGCACTTGCTGAATGTGGTGTCCCGGCCAGGTAAAGCACCAATGGTTCTTGAGGCTTGGGTGCCACCATTACCGGGGGACTGGTGAGGTATCTCTTGAGGTCTTCGAACGCCGCATCAGCCTCTGGTGTCCATTCAAACGGGCCCTTCGTTTTCATCAGCTTGAAGAAAGGGAGGGCTCTCTCCCCTAGCTTGGAGATGAAACGCCCGAGCGACTTTACACAACTGGCCAGCTTGTGCATCTCCTTGAGGTTCTTGGGCGGACTCATCTTTTCTATGGCCTTGACCTTCTCGGGGTTTGCCTAGATCCCTCGGTGCGACATCAGGAAGCCCAAAAGCTTGCCTGACGGGACATCAAACACGCACTTTTCCGGGTTGAGCCGCAGGTCTACCTTGATCAGGTTGGCGAAGGTTTCTTCCAGATCTGTGATAAGGGTTGCAGTCTCCAGAGATTTTACCATGATGTCATATACGTATGCCTCAGCGTTCCTCCCGAGTTGTTTTCCCAGTGCGATGTGCATTAACCGCTGAAAGGTCGCTTCTGCATTCCGCAACCCAAACGACATGCTGGTGTAGCAGTATACGATCTGGTTCATGCGGGGCAGAGGAACCGGGTCTTGCGGACAAGCTTTGTTGAGGTTGGTGAAGTCGACATACATGCACTCTTTTCCCCCTTTCTTGGGCACGACGACGGGTTATGCCAACCACTTCGGGTACCGGACCTCGTGGATGACACCCGCCGCTTCCAGCTTACGAGTGTCCTGCATGATGAAGGACTGCTTCTCCATAAATTGGTGCCTGGCCTTCTGCTTTATGTGACGCATATTGGGGCATACGTTCACGTGATGCTCGATCACCTCCCTCGGGACTACCGCCAGGTCCTTGGGTTCCCACGCGAACAAATCACTGTTTGCGCGCAGGAATCCAACCAGCGCCTCTTCTTTAGCTGGGGGAAGACCAACACCTATGGTGAAGGAGACACCTGACAGCTCCTCTTCATCCACCGGCACCTGCTTCATCTCGGCTCGGTCCTGGGAGAAAAGTTGCTTCTTCTTGGCCGGTGCAGTCCCCTCGGTTCCAGGGGAGGCTTCATCAGATGGATGCGCCACCGCAGCGGTCTAGAAGACGCGCCTGAGGGCCGCCAAAGCTTCCTTGGTGTCCCCTGCCACGGTGAGGACACCGCTGCTCCCTGGCATCTTCATGAGGTTTTAGGCCGGATGGGTCACGGCCATGAACTGAGCCAGCATGGGGTACCCGAGGATGTCGTTGTACGGGAGGTCGATACGGGCGATGTCGAAGTCGATCAGCTCGGTGCAGTAGTTGTTTGGGGTGCCGAAGGTGACCGGGAGGCGGATCTGCCCCAGAGGGCTGGTGGAACCGCTGCTGACTCCAGAGAAGGGTTTGGTGGGGCGCAGCCACTCGAGCGACACGTGAAGCAAGCTGAAAGCCTGCACCAAGAGCACGTTGAGGCCAGCCCCACCGTCGATGAGGGTCTTGGTGACTGCCACGTTGTAGATGGTGGGGGTGCAGAGCATCGGGACAGCGCCTGAGCCCGCAGTGGAATCAGGCTGGTCCCCTGAGTCGAAGGTAAAGTCGGTCTTGGGCGCCGCCCATCCAGGAGGAGCCCCCTAGCGTATGGAGGCGACACCCGCCTGGCGAAAGATCTGCTTGATGTGGTGGTCGGAGGGTGGCGCTTGGGAGCCGCCGAGGAGGGCCACAACGACGTGGGGCGCCGGCGCCCGGAAGCATGCGACGAAGAAGTCGTGCAGCTCCTCCCAGGACGCCACAGATGATTTTGGCAAGCTGAAAAACCAGGTGCGTGACACGCCGGTGAGCGCCATGGGGAGCCAGTAGGCCATGACCTTGTTGTTGCCGCTGGCCGCCGAGATGGCCTCTTCGTAAGCCTGGAGGAAGACGGCCGGGTCCGCTGTCTCGTTGTAATGGGGCGGCAGGTCTGGCCTAAACCTGGGTGGCCATTGCCCCCGTTGTAAGGCGGGGGTGAAGGCCCGGTGGCCTGGAGCACCACCGCGCGCGGCCGCCAAGCCGGTCGGAGGAGGGACGCCTACCATGGGTACTTGGCGGGTGGAGAGCGGGACGAACGGGGAGGAAATTTCGGCACACCCCTACCTGGCGCGCCAAATGTCGGATCTTGGGTTCCGGCAAAACCCTTGATGTTCGAACTCTGGGGTGCGCACGAAGATCTCTCCTTACGCCCTAGCTCGTCTACTCGTCGATCCCTAGGCCTAGCTTGTCAGATCCGAAGAACAAGGGACACAAGGTTTATACTGGTTCGGGCCACCGTTGTGGTGTAATACCCTAATCCAGTGTCGTGAGGTGGATTGCCTTGTAGGCTGAGGAAGAACTAGTACACGGGGAGGACAACCTCCTGAGGAGAGGCGTTCTTGAGCTCGGGTGAGCTTGTAGGTGTGTGGGTGGTCTCCATGATCCGATCCCTTTCTAAGGCGGTGGCTAGTCCTATTTATAGTGGCTCGGGTCCTCTTCCCAAATATTGAGCGGGAAGGGATCCCACAATGGCCAAATTTGAAGGGGGACAGCTAGTACAAGCTCTCCTGACAAAAGGTGGCCTTCGCCTGCCAAAGGCTCTGGTGGTGACGCCGTTGTGGGCTCCGGGATGACCTCCGTTCTGCTGTCCTGCTGGTCTTGGTCTTGTTGCACCGATGTGGAAACCTTTGTCTGATGCCTCGGGACTCCGCGCCTGCACTTGCTCCTTTAGCACCAAAGAGGAATCTGGCACTCTGCGCCCGCTGGCGCCCGCCTGGCCTTGGTCGTCACCACTCACGTCATGAGGACCTCGCAAGGTACTCCTTGCGTTGATATATCCGATCCTCGTGAGCCGGCCTAGTGAGGCCTTCCGAGGGGATGTCTTGCGTCGTCTGCCTCGCGAGGGTCTTGAGTGGTTGCTGAAGATGTTGGGCCATACCAGGCCGCCTGATGAGCCACGCCCTGGGCCGCAGGCAGGCAAGTGTGGGTACCCCTGTTCCCAGAATGCCGACATGCTCTATCTTGGGGAGCACTTGGCTCGGCAGAGGCTGCTTTAATATTCTTCACATCAGGGTTAGGAATTCTTTCCTCAGGTTTGGGAGTACTGACATGAGCATCAGCAACCAAATCCTTCATGTCGATGGCTTCAGGATGAGTAGTTGTATCCACATGCCCTCCCATTGTGACAGTTGTGGCTGGTGTTTTCCTTTTCAAAATGATCTTTTTCGGCGGAGCTTTTCGAACAGTGAGGACCCGAAGATCAGGTAGCACTATGGAAGTAGTGATGTTAACTTGCTCACTTAGAGTAGCTTCAACTTCAGTCGTGGTAAGTGGGGGGTCATCTTTGTCGAAAGAATCACTTTTGGCATGTTTATTGGTTGGTCCGGCTGCCTTCTTCTCCAGAGTACTTCTTCACTTTGCAGCAATGTTGGGATCATGTTTGCGCTTTGTGCGTCCTTCAGGTTTTCCTTCAGCCTTTTTCTTTTTGACACCATCTTTCATAACACGCCATTTTTCTTCCTCACGAGCTTTTTCTTTCTCGGACCTCTTGGCTCTCTTAAGGGCATTCTTCTTACGCTTCGCAAGCTCATCTGGATAATATTTGGGAGTGATAAGGGAAGATGCATGTGAGACCCCCGATTTGATCGTACACTAATCATGCACGCAAATGTGTACGACCAAAATCAAGGACTCACTGGAAGATATCACAACAAAACTCTAGACACAATTAAAATAATACAAGCTTTATATTACAAGCCATGGGCCTCGAGGGCTCGAATACATAAGCTCGAACACACAAGAGTCAGCGGAAGCAATAAATATCTGAGTATAGACATAAGTTAACAAGTTTTCCTTAAGAAGGCTAGCTCATAAGCAACATGATCGAAAAGGCAAGGCCTCCTGCCTGGGAGCCTCCTAACTACTCCTGGTCATCGGCGGTCTGCACGTAGTAGTAGCCTCCATCGGGGTAGTAGCAGTCGTCAAAGGTGGCTTCTGGCTCCTGGACTCCACCATCTGGTTGCATCAACCAAAAAGAAGAAAGAAGGGGGGGAAAGGGGGAGCAAAGCAACCGTGAGTACTCATCCAAAGTACTCGCAAGCAAGGATCTACACTACATATGCAATGGTGTCTGTATAAATGGGGAATATCTGTGGACTGAACTGCAGAATGCCAGAATAAGAGGGGGATAGCTAATCCTATCGTAGACTACGCTTCTGGTAGCCTCCATCTTGCAGCAGTAGATGAGAGTAGAAGGTAAGTTCACCAAGGAACATCATATAGCATAATCCTACTCGGCGATCCTCCCGCACATCACCCTATGAGAGAGCAATCACCGAGTTATATCTGGAACTCATCTGGGTGTGTTTTATCAAGTATCCGGTTCTAGTTGTCATAAGCTCGGAATACAACTCCGGGTCGTCCTTTTACCGAGGGACACGGCTATTCGAATAGATTAACTTCCCTGCAGGGGTGCACCACATAACCCAGCATGTTCGATCCCACTTGGCCAGACACACTTTCCTGGGTCATGCCCGGCCTCGGAAGATCAACATGTCGCAGCCCTACCTAAGCATAGCAGAGAGGTCAGCACGTCGGTCTAAGTCCTAAGCGCATAGGGGTCCGGGCCCATCGCCCATTGCACACCTGCACGTTGCATGGGCGGCCGGTAAGGAGACCTAGCCTCTCCTAATACCAGAGTAGGTGTTCCAGTCCATTCCGGTGCGCGCCGCTCAGTCGCTGACGTCAAGAAGGCTTTGGCTGATACCACGACATCGAGAGCCCATATCTATTCCCACGTAGCTGGTTAGTGCATATAGGCCAGCGGCCAGACTCAGATCAAATATCCAAACTCGTTAAGCGTGTTATTATGAAACCACCGCAGACAACGACCAGGGCCAGGCCCACCTGCCTCCAAGGTGGTCGTGACCTTCCCTGTCGCTCCGCAACAAAGATCCACACAGAGGGCCGTCGGGAAAGTATGTCCTTTCAGCCCCCAATCCGTGAATTAACCGCGGGTACTCAACGAGCCGAACCAACTTTAGTCACAACATGTATCATGTATAATATGTATGTAGTATATACCCGTGATCACACCCAAAGTGATCATGGCCCGATAGAATATCAGGGCAGACGGACAAGGATGTAGGGCCACTGATGGAATACTAGCATCCTATACTAAGCATTTAGGATTGCAGGTAAAGGTATCAACAGTTGTAGCGACAATGACATGCTATGCAGCAGAATAGGATTATTCGAAAGGAGTAACATGCTACAGTACTCTAATGCAAGCAGTAGAGTGAAGAATAGGCGATATCGGGTTGATCAAGGGGGGGGGGGGGCTTGCCTAGAAGCTCGGCAGCGAAGGAGGAATCGTTAACACCGTAGTCGACCGGGGCAGCTGCAACGTCGGTCTCGTAGTCTACCTGAGAGAAGAGGGGGAAGAAACAATAAATATAAAGCAAACATTGCATCACAAAGCATAACATGGCAAAACACGATGCTATGTGTGACCTAACGCGGTATTAAATGATACTGACGAGGATGGAAAACATCCAGGAAGGTATTCCCGGCGTTTCGTGTTATCGGACAGACGGATCGGAGGGGGGCGGTTGTAGGTTCGCTATGCTAGGAACATGTGATGGACGAATGGACCGCATATTCAGATTCATCTTGCCGTTCTGAGCAACTTTCATGTACAAAGTATTTTCATCTGAGTTACAGATCATTTTATATTAATTTTTAAAGTTTTTAAATCATCTTCTGGGATTATTATCATTTAGATAATTCGAAAAAGAAATACTACATCATCATGACTTCAGCATGACGTCAGCGGTCAAAGTTGGCCATTGACCAGTCAAACTTACGGGTGGGTCATGTCTGTCATAGACTAAATAATTATCTAACAGATTATTTAGTTTAGTTAGCTAATTAGCTTTAACAAACACCGGTTGACTAAGGTAATTAACTATCCTGATTTATTAATTAATTGATAAATTCTTATTAAAATTCATATTATTTTCATTTTCATTTTGAATTTCATTTTTTTGTGTTTCTGGAGCTGGGCCCCACTAGTCAGTGGCCCTGGGGGCCTAGCGGGGCGGTTATGGGCGTAGAGGCGTGTGGGTGCCGGGCAGGGGGCGTAGCCTGACATGTTGCGGGGCAGGGCCGTGGCTTGTGCGCGTGGGCGCACAGAGGCCGGCCCGCATCCACGGCCAGGAGCTGCGGCGGCGGTGGTGGGCAAAGCCAGTCGGAGCGGGCGCAGCCGGACGAAGCGGGCGTGGCTTAGCGCTACCCGGCGGATGTGGCCAGATGTGGCCGGGCACAGTAGGCGGCAAGGGCGGAGGTAGGCAGCGGTAGGGCGCCGACGCAGGCGAAACAAGATGCGGGCGGCGTGAGCGCACGCCAGATGAGGGGGCACGACTGACGAGTGGGGCACGCGGGCACAAAGGCAGCCGTGGCGGCTGCGAGCGCCGGCGGTGAGGAGGGGTGCGCAGCACGCATCGGTGAGCAGGGGGCCGCGGGACGCACGGACGGTCGCAGGAGCAGAGCGCGGTGGAGGCTGAGGTCAGGCGCGGGCGTAGATGGAGACGTCCTATACGGGGGTAGGGGAAGGAGGGGAGGCCGAGGCCTCACCGCATGTATATGTTCAGGGGGTGGCGAGGCTCAGAGAAGCCATTTGGGGAGGAGGACGGGGACGTCCGGCGAGCATCGACAGGGATGAGGCGACGGTGAGGACAGAGACCGGGAGGTAGACCGGCGGAGAGGAGGACGAGGACGCGAGGTCCGGCATCGGGGCGGCGAGGCACGGCGAGGACGACGGGCGCAGCGCCCCGATTCAGATCCTGAGAGGGAGGGGATCGTGGGGAACGAGAGAGAGCGACATGGGGAGTGGGGAGTAGTGGGACTAGGGTTTCGGTCGGATGGGGTTAAGGGGCATCGGTTGGGCCGGCCTGGCGGCCCAGAGGCCAGCTGGGCCGAGGCCAAGTGGGGGAGGGAGGTTTCCTCCATTTCATATTTCTTTCGTTTTATTTTCATCTATTCTTATTTTTCCTATTTTGTTTTCTTTTAGTTCTTAACTTATTTTAGTTTTGTAAAATATAATTTCAACTATTAAATTAGTATTACCATGAAACCCACTGTCACTAAAAGTTTTACCCCTGAACAAAATAGTTTATCATTTTATAATATTCGAAAGGCATTTATTTAATTGTTTGGACTACTATTTTAATCGTTTAAGTGCATTTAAACCTTTTATAAAAATGTAGTTTTTCCACCATAACTGCTTATGCATTGTTTGGCACCACCCGAACATTTTAGTTTTAATATTTGAAAATCTTATCGTTTTGAATTCGAACGGGATTGGATCATCGCGAGGTTAACAACCGTAATTGCGGTGATGTGTCTTCATTAGTAGAGGTTTACTGTAGCTTAACAATCCGGGCGTCACAATTCTCCTCCACTACAAGAAATCTCGTCCCGAGATTTAAGCGGTGGAGTAAGGGGGGAAAGTGCTGGTAGCGAAAACCTAACGAGTCTTCTCGGTCTTGGCTGCCCTTTCGAAGAGGTTGATCCCTTTCGTTGATGTCTTCATTTCTCTGCTTCAAGTCATCGCGATCAAGTCTTCATCCTTTCTTCGGGATCTCCATCGTCCTACGAACATGACCAAGGGGAAAAACTCTGGAAGAACGCATCTCCACTAAGCTGGGCATCTGACGGTGAACTCAATGGGAAATACACGAGGTACCCCACGAGTTGTATTTCAGTGAATTCGTTGACTGCAATATACGATGGTACCAAAGTTTCAAATGGGTAGTCAATCATTCGATGCCTAGACAGAAGATGGAATGGGGGCTTGAACAACGAGAATAACATGGTGTTTGATTCCAGGATGAATAATGGTATACAATTTAGCTCGTGAATCACAAACAAGCCAGGTGCAAAGGATACATTAGAATCCGGGTTGTAAAGAAGAGTCAGGTTTCGATCCAGTGGACCTGTGTGGTATGGGCCCACCATGTGGGTTGATAATAGGAAGGGTGGTGACATCTTGCACACCCGCGACAGGGAGGCATGTGAGTGGATAGCTTGTTAGCTACAACAATGTCGGTACCAAGGACGGGGAACAAAGAGAACCATTTTCCTGCTCGTTGAAACGAGGCGGACCAATAGGCAAAGTTCTCGTCCACCGGCAATACCGAAATGTTATTAACAATAGAATGAAGGTCTTACTGACAGAGTTGTACAACAAGGTGTTTACATAAGCAGAGAATTATTACTGCTTAGATTATATAGATCAAGAAGGTTAAATAGAACAATGGAAAGGAAAACTATGATTACACACAATTATTAGGAGTATATCCTTCCCATGGACAAGCCGAACATGGCATACATGGTAGGAGAGCCAGTACCCAACCATTCAGATAAGAGGCAAGGATTAATCAAGATTTTAACCATACAATGGTGTTTGGATAACTGACCAAGAAACATTTAGCCTCGTGCCTCCAATGTTCTTGTTGATGAGCGGGGTATCATTACCATGCTTCGAGGTAGCAATGATATGGTGTTTCAATCAAGGGCCAGACTTTGGATACACAAATGATCCATCAGGAGCAACTTATAAAATAAGTCTTACAATTTCCTCCTGGAAGAATGGTTATCCTTGCAAAAGAAATTATAATGATAGGTCCTCCAGCCAGGGGTGCTAGGCATGACATCATATTACCGGGTCATCAAAGGACAAACATTATAACTCCTAGAAAGTCGTCCCAACCATCATATCTGACCAAGATTCAGATCCGATTGGTGTCATGATACCTCAGCCTCAGGATCTTCGAAAAGAAAAGGTGCAACACAAATCAACAAAATGACATTGCAAGATTCTCGGGAAATGAACTATGGGAGCGGATTTCGAAATAGTAGTTCATCATTAAACCAAGGAGAGGATGAGGAGGTGGCTGATGGGCTCAGCGACAATTCATCGAGAATTTCAAATGGATGGATTCCCACAATAATGTGAACAAGAAGATGCCACTTGTCAATTCAAATGATATAATGTTGTATGCTCGAGGAAAACATACACCATTAATCATTAGTTGAAAGGTGTGCCCGAAATATGACCTTAGGCAACGAGATCAATGTTAGAGTGATGATTCAATAACCAACAGTCTAAGAATGAACTGTCAATCGTTAACTTCAAAGCAATAGGGTTGCCAGAAGTACAGAACTCAAGCAACATCGTTAGCATATTGGTATCCCGGTTAAAAACAACACGGGGAACAAGGAAGAATGGTGATGGTGAGAAGTATCATCATACCGAGAATTTCTAAGAGGTCGAACAATCCCCACAACATTCTCGACATACAAGGCAATAATACTTCAAGGCAGAACACAACACTAGCTGGAGAGCAAGTTGTATTCATAATGTGGACAAGTTCGCGATGAAAGGGAGTCAAGGGTGTTGTCGATGATAATAAAAAATCATTGAGGGCAAGGAGGGTATTTCTGATCATGAACATAGTTGACATCTCAGAAGAAGTAAAAGTGTTGAAGGTGATCCGACACATTTGTCGGGAGGTTTCAAGAGGATGCAATCAAACAACAACGGCAACAAGCAAGGGAATGACGAAGTGGCAAGTTATAGGATCAATATATAAGATGCAAGATCGGAACCAAAGTTGCCTTTCAAGACAAGCAACATGATGTTGAAAGCTCGAAGTAAGTCATGTTCACACACTGAAGAATTCGTGCACCAGAGAAGGACGAGGTAGCACAGTCAAAGATAGCAAGACCAAGATGTAGTCGATAGTCTAGGAATAGCCAGACTGAGTTCAGAATTTCCCAGTAAACATACTAGGGGTATTTGATTTGTAGTGCGGAATAATTTCACTAGTCGATGTCCTCGGTTGACAACAACCCAGAACCGGTAGAGTGATTACGACAAGGAAAGACATTACTTCAACAAAGTTAGTACGATGTGGTGCAATGGCAAGACGTCTTCGAGATACCAGGGGGTAATACTCGAAAGTAGAACATGATAGTAGTAGAACCGGGTCATTGACCTATGATAGTAGATACTTCAACCTTGCCAAAATAGACAAGGCACTGGAATGAATTCCATCAGATATATCAGATCGGGACAGCATGGTCGGAACCATAACTGTAAGGAATGAATTCAAGAATACCGGAAGAATCATACAACTGGATAATCATTTTGCAAGAAGCTTCCGAGATGGTCGACATCATTTTCATGGGCATGAACACAAAGTTCAAGGTCGACTCCCACTTCTTTAATGCATATCATTTCATTCACCTCTCGCTTTGATAAAATTGTAGTGTTGGAATTTTATCTGGTAGAACACCGGAAGAGTATGACTTGTGAAATCTTTCGGGTTCTCACGGATTAGGGGAAGGCATAGGTTCAACCCATCTGGTATCTTAGTAACATATACCACAAGTTTCAGAAGTAAATACTCAAGCTAGAAAGCAGAGCATGGTTGGCCAAGCAGAGGATACAATTTACCAAAGACGTTATGTATCAGGGGAAGAACTCACAAGGTGATTGAATATGAAGGACACTGTCGGATAACAATCCAACAACGGATCGGGTGATCCACAACGGAGCTGATGTGATTATCGGTACTCACTCACAGGAAGAAAGAATGTAGAGGCATCAGATTCAAGAATCACCTGATTGGTCTGATGCTTAAATAGAAAGAAATTATGGTTTCCAAAACGAAGGATCAGAAGCAGACGCTCTGATCAAGGATGGATAAGTTGAAAACACTTAGTTGGACAATCAATAAAGGTTTGAAATGCCGAGAACCAACTCATGTCTAGAATGACATCTGAGCCGGAAAAATAATTTTAAAAAGGACAACCTGATGACTGCGTACATACGCACACGTTGAATCAATAGGCTCAAAATGGCTAAGACAAGGGATGTTAACAAAGACTACTAGTCATATGAAATTAACCATAATGCAAGCAGGTAAGAATTTCAAGAGTAACAGGCTGCAGAGGATTTTTGCAAGATTGAAAAGTATTCTGAAGAATTTTGTGAGACACATGAACAATTGAGAAGAACGGATCCTCGTTAAATGTGAGGAAATAACCGTAAGGGTTTTCATGCAAAATAAAACTGCAAGACAGTAAACTCAAAGGATTCTCGGGACAACAGAGAATATTTTGAGGCACCTTGTAACAACAAGAGCGACGAGGAATGGTCATGAGAATCACAAGTGCATGCAGATATCCATATGGATATATCGGTGACAGTGAATTGCAAAGGCGATGAGCACAAGGGTCTCGGGAAAATATCGAGGGATATCCTCAGAATCTTCTAAAGAAGCAGGTGATCTTCCGGAATGAGGGCTCTCCGGGAGAAATAGTTACGAGAACCTAGAGTCAGAGTTAGTACAATCTTTTAATAAGAACAGAAGAGAGATCTGAGTCCCAAAGCATAGAAGAGGAATAAAAGATCCTAACACCACCCATTGGTGTTGTGGGCCCGTAAGCCACAAAACAAGTTAGTAAATTTGTTTTTCAAAGATTAAACTCAACTTCGGCCAAGGAGTTGGAAAGGGGCTACCTACAGGCAGTCGGCTCTGATACCAACTTGTGACGCTCCGATTTGACCGAATACTAATCATGCACGCAAATGTGTACGACCAAAATCAGGGACTCACTAGAAGATATCACAACACAACTCTAGACACAATTAAAATAATACAAGCTTTATATTACAAGCCAGGGGCCTCGAGGGCTCGAATACACAAGAGTCAATGGAAGCAATAATATCTGAGTACAGACATAAGTTATCAAGTTTGCCTTAAGAAGGCTAGCTCATAAGCAACATGATCGAAAAGGCAAGGCCTCCTGCCTGGGAGCCTCCTAACTACTCCTGGTCGTCGGCGGTCTGAACGTAGTAATAGACTCCATCAGGGTAGTAGTAGTCGTCAAAGGTGGCTCCTGGTTCCTGGACTCCACCATCTGGTTGCATCAACTAGAAAGAAGAAAGAAGGGGGGAAAGGGGGAGCAAAGCAACCGTGAGTACTCATCCAAAGTACTCACAAGCAAGGATCTACACTACATATGCAATGGTGTTTGTATAAAGGGGGAATATCTATGGACTGAACCGCAGAATGCCAGAATAAGAGGGGGATAGCTAATCCTATCGAAGACTACACTTCTAGCAGCCTCCATCTTGCAGGAGTAGATGAGAGTAGAAGGTAAGTTCACCAAGTAACATCGTATAGCATAATCCTACTCGGTGATCCTCCCGCACATCACCCTGTGAGAGAGCAACCACCGAGTTATATCTGGAACTCATCTGGGTGCGTTTTATCAAGTATCCGGTTCTAGCTGTCATGAGGTCGAAATACAACTCCAGGTCGTCCTTTTACGGAGGGACACGACTATTTGAATAGATTAACTTCCCTCCTGGGGTGCACCACATAACCCAGCATGCTCGATCCCATTTGGACGGACACACTTTCCTGGGTCATGCCCGGCCTCGGAAGATCAACATGTCGCAGCCCTACCTAAGCACAACAAAGAGGTCGGCACGCCGGTCTAAGTCCTAAGTGCGCAGGGGTCCGGGCCTATCGCCCATTGCACACCTGCATGTTGCGTGGGCGGCCGGTTGATACGTCTCCAACATATCTACTTTTCCAAACCCTCGTTCCCTTGTTTTGGACTCTAATTTGCATGATTTGAATGGAACTAACCCGGACTGACGCTGTTTTCAGCAGAATTGCCATGGTGTTGTTTTTGTGCAAAAATAAAAAGTTCTCGAAATAACTTGAAAATTTACAGAGAATTATTTTGGAAAATATAGAAAATACCTGCGAGAAAATCCAGACTAGGGGGCCCACGCCCTGTCCACGAGGGTGGGGACGCGCCCCCTCCCCTAGGGCGCGCCCTCGTGCCTCGTGGGCCCCCTGGTGCTCCACCGATGTATCTTCGGATCCCATATATTCACTTTCGGGGAGAAAAAAACCAGAGAGGAAGAATTATTGCGTTTTACGATACGGAGCCGCCGCCAAGCCCTAATTTCTCTCGGGGGGATGATTTGGAGTCCGTTCGGGGCTCTGGAGAGTGGAGATCGTCGCCATCGTCATCATCAACCTTCCTCCATCACCAATTCCATGATGCTCACCGCCGTGCATGAATAATTCCATCGTAGGCTTGCTGGACGGTGATGGGTTGGATGGGATCTATCATGTAATCGAGTTAGTTTTGTTAGGGTTTGATCCCTAGTATCCACTATGATATGATATTGTTGTTGCTATGACTTTGCTATGCTTAATGCTTGTCACTAGGGCCCGAGTGCCATGATTTCAGATCTGAACCTATTATTTTCATGAATATATGTGTGTTCTTGATCCTATCTTGCAAGTCTATAGTCACCTACTATGTGTTATGATCCGGCAACCCCGAAGTGACAATAATCGGGACCACTCCCGGTGATGACCATAGTTTGACGAGTTCATGTATTCACTATGTGTTAATGCTTTGGTCCGGTACTCTATTAAAAGGAGGCCTTAATATCCCTTAGTTTCCAATAGGACCCCGCTGCCACGGGAGGGTAGGACAAAAGATGGCATGCAAGTTCTTTTCCATAAGCACGTATGACTATATTCGGAATACATGCCTACATTACATTGATGAACTGGAGCTAGTTCTGTGTCACCCTAAGTTATAACTTCTACATGATGAATCACATCCGACATAATTTCCCATCACCGATCCAATGCCTACGAGCTTTTAACATATTGCTTGTTGCTTATTTACTTTTCTATTGCTACTATTACAAAAACTACAAAAACACTATCGTTACTTTTATTGCCGCTACTGCCACTATCATATTACTTTGCTACTAAACTACCTTGCTGCAGATACTAAGTTTCCAGGTGTGGTTGAATTGACAACTCAGCTGCTAATACTTAAGAGTATTCTTTGGCTCCCCTTGTGTCGAATCATTAAATTTGAGTTGAATACTTTACCCTCGAAAACTGTTGCGATCCCCTACACTTGTGGGTTATCAAGACTATTTTCTGGCGCCATTGCCGGGGAGCATAGCTCTATTCTTTAAGTCACTTGGGATGTATATCTGTTTATCACTATGAAGAATTTGAAGTACTCAAAAACCAAGATCTTACCCTCAACTACGAGGGGAGGTAAGGAACTGCCATCTAGCTCTGTAGTTGATTCACCCTCTGTTATGAGTAAACTTGAGACACCTACTCCTGTTATTGAATATGATATGTCATATGTTCTTGATGATGTCACTTCTGCTATGTATGATGAAACTACTTCTATGCCTGGTAATACTGTGCCACTAGGTGAATTTCTAGATGATAAAATTGCCAGGGTTAGGGAGAATGCAAATATTGAAACTGATAATATTTATGAAAGTGATTATGAAGCTTCTCCCCTTAGATATGAATTGCATGTTGTTCCTCAGGGTTATGTTATGGATGAAGAAACTGCTAGAGACTTTCTTGCTTGCAATGATAGATATGATCTTAAGAAATTATTAGCTAAGCTGAAAGAAAAGTCTTTGAATGCTAGAATGAAACATGACCCTACTTTTGCTACTTCACCTATCTTTGTTACTGATAAGGATTATGAATTCTCTGTTGATCCTGAGTTAATTACTTTGGTTGAAACTAACCCTTTCCATGGCTATGAGTCTGAAACTGTTGTGGCACATCTTACTAAGTTGAATGATATAGCCACCCTTTTACCAATGATGAAAATGTTCGCTACTACTATATCCTTACGTTATTTCCTTTCTCATTAAAGGGTGATGCTAAGACTTGGTTTAATTCTCTGGATCCTGGTTGTGTGTGTAGTCCTCGGGATATGATGTATTACTTCTGTGCTAAATATTTTCCCGCTCATAAGAAACAAGCTGCCTTACGGGAAATATATAACTTTGTGCAAATTGAAGAAGAGAGTCTCCCACAAGCTTGGGGGAGGCTTATCCAATTACTTAATGCTTTGCCCGATCATCCTCTTGAGAGGAACGATATACTTGATGTCTTTTATAATGGACTAACCGATGCTTCTAGAGACCACCTGGATAGTTGTGCTGGTTGTGTTTTCAGGGAAAGAACAGTTGATCAAGCTGAATTACTATTGAATAATATGCTGGCTAATGAAAATAATTGGATACTTCCTGAACCAGCCCCTAAGACAACTCTGGAGAAAAGAGGTGTTATATTTCTCAGTCCTGAAGATATGCAAGAGGCAAAGAAATCTATGAAAGAAAAAGGTATTAAAGCTGAAGATGTTAAGAATTTACCACCTATTGAAGAAATACATGGTCTTGATAACCCGACACATGTAGTAAAGGTAAATTCTCTTTATAGATTTGATGAAGGTGATATTCCTTGTTATAAGTCTGCTAGTCAATGTTTAGATGAGTTAGACAATTTTATTGTGAAGCAAGAAAACTTCAATGCTTATGTTGGTAGAAAATTGCAACACAATGCTTATATGATTGAACGCTTGAGTGATTATCTGACTAAAGTTAAAGGGGAATTGAAACTCATTAGTAAACATGCTTCCATGGTTACCACTCAAGTAGAACAAGTACTTAAGGCTCAGAATGATTTGCTCAATGAATTAAATAGTAAGAATAATGATTATGCTGTTAGAGTAGCAACTAGAGGTGGTAAAATGACTCAGGAACCTCTGTACCCTGAAAGCCACCCTAAGAGAATTGAGCAAGATTCTCAGAGAGCTAATTAGATGCACCTAGTTCTTCTAAGAAGAAGAAAAAGAAAAATGATAGAACTTTGCATGCTTCTAGTGAACCTGTAGCTAACACACCTAAGAATCCCAATGATATATCTGTTTCTGATGCTGAGACACAATCTGGTGGTGAACATGAACCTAGTGATAATATTAATGATGATGTTCATGATGATGCTCAACCTAGCAATGATAATGATGTAGAGATTGAACCTACTGTTGATCTTGATAACCCACAATCAAAGAATCAACGTTATGATAAGAGAGACTTTGTTGCTAGGAAGCACGGTAGGGAAAGAGAACGATGGGTTCAGAAATTCAAGCCTTTTCCTCCAAAACCATCCAAGAAAAAGGATGATGAGGATTTTGAGCGCTTTGCTGAAATGATTAGACCCATCTTTTTGCGTATGCGTTTGACTAATGTGCTTAAAACAAATCCTTATACTAAGCGTATGAAAGATATTGTTACCAACAAAAGAAAGATACCTGAAGTAGAAATTTCCACTGTCACATCCCTAGATCAACCCCTGTGGTCTTTGCTTGATCATCATGTCATCATGTTTAAATTTTGCTAAACTTGAATTGGGGAATGATCAAACCCTAGCACCAAAAGAACTCAACTAGGTTCAACCTAAAAATATTTTCATTGACCCAAAATGCCTTTGAAAATGTTCATGATTTTTGAATTGGTCTAGAACCTCTGTCAAAAATGGTGCACACTTTTATAGGGCCATTCTGGATTTTTGAATTAAATCTGAAGTATTTGCATTTGGGCATTTAAATGCTATATACTATTTTAAATGTCCAAATATTCATGAACTAAAATGTTTACTGTTGGAAATAATCCAAACAGTAGCCTCAAGCAGTTTCATGAATTTTGAGCTTGTTTTAGTATTTTAGATAAAGCCAAAACAATTACAGAAATTAGAAAACAGAAAGAATTAAAGAGAGAGAGAGAGTTTACCTGCACTCACCTGGGCCTTACCTGGCAGCCCAACTAGATGGCCCAGCCCACCACCGCAGCCCCCCCCTCTCTGTCGTCTTCCCCGCGCCTACTCGCACCGTGCGTGTCGCGCGTTGAAAGCACATTTGCTCCCTGGGTGGTTTTGGTAATTAATGACAACATACTTTGTGGTTGGACTAATGCTTTTATCAAGTATGTTTCAGGAAATCCAATCACATTGGCTATGGAAAGGACTGAAGAAGTGGACCCCTCAAATGCTAAGGCAAGCATTGGCAAAAGCTCAAGACTCCATTTTTGGTTTAGTGATCAAAGATCACATTGAGTCCATAGGAAAAGCCAATACTATTAAAAGGGGATGAGGTTGTGTTGATGATCTGGTTGCTCAAGTGCTTAGTGATATATCTCCTTCAACTATCAGCAACTTTCACTACCATACACACTCATAAGTAATCTCGGACAAACCGATTCTTCCAACTCAGTCCCACCGAGATGAACCACCTCAGCCATAAGCCAAACCCTAGAAATATCGGTCATTCCAAGTTTGAGATCGGTCTCACCGAAACTGGACTGCCAACCTTCTGTAACCATTTGACATTATATCGGAATAACCGAGATTGCTTTTTCGGTCTTACCGAGATTGACAAGCTTCTGTCTTGGCTCAAATCGGTCTCACCGATATTGCATTTCCGGTCCCACCGAAACTGGCATGTTCCTGTCTTTTCTCAAATCGGTCTAACCAAGTTTTCTTTCTCGGTCCCACCGATAATCCCAACGTTCATATCATTTGCACTTTCGGTCTCACCGAGATGGTATTTTCGGTCCCACCGAAAACCCCAACGTTCACTATATTTGAACTTTCGGTCTGACCGAGTTTTCACTTTGGTCTCACCGAGATTACTCAAATATGTGTGTAACGGTTGGATTTTGTGTGGAGGCTATATATACCCCTCCACCCCCTCTTCATTCGTGGAGAGAGCCATCAGAAAGAACTACCACTCCTACCTTACACTTTCTGAGAAGAGAACTACCTACCCTTGTGTTGAGATCAAGTTGCTCCATTCCTACCATATGAAACTTGATTTCTAACCTTCCCAAGTTGCTTTCCACTCAATCCTTTCTTCCACCACAGCCATATCAGTGAGGAGAGTTGAGTGTTGGGGAGATTATCATTTGAAGCACAAGAGCAAGGAGTTCATCATCATCTACAACATCTATTACCTTTTGGAGGGTGGTGCCTCCTAGATTGGTTAGGTGTCGCTTGGGAGCCTCCGTCATCGAGATGTGGAGTTGAACCAAGAAGTTTGTAAGGGCAAGGAGATCGCCTACTTCGTGAAGATCTACCCCGAGTAAGGCTAGCCCTCCGTGGGCGTAGGCCATGATGGAATAGACAAGGTTGCTTCTTCGTGGACCCTTCGTGGGTGGAGCCCTCCGTGGACTCGCGCAGCCGTTACCCTCAGTGGGTTGAAGTCTCCATCAACGTGGATGTACGATAGCACTACCTATCGGAACCACGGGAAAAATCATTGCGTCTCCAAATTGCGTTTGATCCTCTCCACCTCTCTTTACTACTTGTGCAATTTACTTTCCGCTGCTCATACTCTAGAATTGCATGTGTAGTGTGCTACTTGACTTGTGTGTTATACAAAATCTGCCAAAATCTGTCCTTGATAAAAGACAGAATTTTTATCTTGTCGAGTAGTCTAATCACCCCCCCCTCTAGACACTCTCACCTTCTTCGATCCCTCAATTGGTATCAGAGCTTTGGTCTCCATTGCTTTGGTTTACACACCATTGGAGGAAGATGGACGTGTCTACGTTTGGGAGTATTAGCCATAGAGTGCCTGTTCTTAATGGAAGGTTCTATAACTCATGGAGGTCTGAAATGCTTAGTATCTTTAAAATGTACAATTTGTGCAAATATATTGAGACCCCCTATGTGCCTCCTCTTGATCCCTTGCACCCTACCATGGATGAAGAGCTTGATTTGCTTTGTAACCTTAGAACTGTAAATCTTATCATTAGAGGGTTACCCGATGATTTGCTTAAGCTTGTTACAAACTTTGAGTGTGCCTATGCTATGTGGAAGTTCTTGGAAGAACTTTATCCGGACTACTCTATGAGAGGTCTTGATAAAATTCTATACAAGACTATTGAATTTGATAAGATGCACCCCAATGATCCCAACTTTGATAAATGCTTCCTTGAGCTTCATGATCTTATGAAAAAGAAGGGTGATCCCGCTCTTATCAATGTTTTAATTAGAAATGCTCTTGCATTGCATTCCGAAGACTATTGTCACATTGACAAAACTAATGCAAGTACTTATCAAATTGACCTAGGTGTTGATGATGAACAATCTATGGGTCAATATGATGATGAGCATGAGCATGATGATGATTACTCTGATTCGGACACCGAGCTAGACAAAGTCATGAAGAGTCTCAATCTCATGGCAAACCTGAGAGACTACATGTCCGGCGGAAAAGAGTGGATTCTTGATAGTGGATGCACCGATCACATGACCGGAGACAAAGACATGTTTCGAGAGCTTGCAAAGAACGATGGTCCACGCAAGTATGTGACTTTTGGAGACAACTCCAAGGGTAAGGTACTTGGCCTTGGTAAGGTGGCCATATCTCATGATAGCTCTATTCAAAATGTCATGCTTGTAGAATCTCTTGGATACAATTTACTTTCCGTGTCTAGATTAGCTGACTTTGGATTCAATGTGCTATTCACCAAAGTAGATTGCCAAGTCTTTCGTCGTGACAATCAAAACATGGCATTTACCGGTATCCGTAGAGGTGATCTATATATTGTTGATTTCACTAAGAAAGCCCAACCTAGAGCTTGTTTCATTGCTAAATCCTCTAAAGGTTGGTTGTGGCATAGAAGGCTAGGACATGTAGGTATGCGTAATCTAGACAAGCTAATCAAAGGTGATCATATTCTTGGTGTTAAAGATGTTTTCTTTGACAAAGATAGACTTTGTAGTGCTTGTCAAGCAGGAAAACAAGTTGGTGGAAGTCATCCTGAAAAGAACATCATGACTACAAGGAGACCGCTTGAGCTTCTTCATATGGATCTCTTCGGTCCCAATGCTTACAAAAGCCTTGGTGGTAACTCCTTTGGTCTAGTTATAGTTGATGATTATTCCAGATTTACGTGGGTATTTTTCCTTGATGATAAATCGCAGGTTCAGAGAATCTTCAAGACCTTTGCCAAAAAGGCCCAAAATCAATTTGAGGTGAAGATCAAGAAAGTTCGGAGTGACAATGGAACGGAGTTCAAGAACGCCAATGTAGACTCTTTTCTCGATGAGGAAAGAATTCTACATGAGTTCTCGGCTACGTACACTCCTCAACAAAATGGAGTTGTTGAGAGGAAGAACCGAACGCTCATAGAGATGGCAAGAACGATGCTTGATGAATACAAGACACCGAAGCATTTTTGGGGAGAAGCGGTCGAGACAGCTTGTCATGCTATCAACAGGCTTTATCTTCATAAGCTTCTCGGCAAGACATCATACGAGCTTCTCGCCGGTAACAAACCCCAAGTGGGATACTTTCGTGTCTTTGGTTCGAAATGCTATATCCTTGATAAGCATCGTCGGTCTAAATTTGCTTCTAAATCTCATGAAGGCTTTCTCCTTGGTTATGGATCAAACTCTCACACCTACCGTGTCTACAATAATTTCACCCGAAAGGTTGAAGAGACGGTAGACGTGAAGTTTGATGAATCTAATGGCTCGCAAGTAGAGCAAATGCCTATTGATGTAGGAGACAAGGACCCATCGGAAGCTATCCAAGACTTATCTATTGGAAAGATCCGTCCCATGGAAGTGAAGGAGAGTACCTCATCTACATATGTGGAGCCACCTACCTCACGGCGAGATGAACCTCAAGGCAACATGGAGGCCTCCACAAGTGGAACTCACCAAGATGAGGAAGTGCAACAAGAAGATCCACCACTACCTCCTTCTCCACCGCCTCAAGACAACACCAACAACAATGAAGAAGAAGAAGAGGAAGATGGAGATGATGAGGAAGCTCAGCCACAACATCAACAAAAGCTATCCCGAGTCTGAGCAAGAGTCAAGAAGAATCATCCCGTGGAACAAATGATGAACGACATCAACTCCGGGAGAATTACTCGCTCTAAAACTCGCTTAGCTAACTTTTGTGAGCATTACTCATTTATCTCTAGTATTGAACCTATGAAGGTAGAAGAAGCACTTGAAGACCCAGATTGGGTGAACGCTATGCACGAAGAACTACATAACTTCGAGAGGAACAAGGTATGGACTTTGGTAGAGAAACCCAAGGATGATCAAAACATCATTGGAACCAAATGGGTGTTTCGGAACAAGCAAGATGAAGATGGACAAGTCATCCGCAACAAGGCTCGTCTCGTAGCTCAAGGTTACACACAAGTCGAAGGTATGGACTATGGTGAGACCTATGCCCCCATTGCTAGACTTGAGTCCATTCGCATTCTTCTTGCTTATGCCAATCACCATGATATTACTCTCTATCAAATGGACATCAAAAGTGCTTTCCTAAATGGTGAAATTGAGGAGGAAGTATTTGTGAAACAACCTCCCGGATTTGTGAATCCCAAAAAGCCTAATCATGTTTACAAGTTGCACAAAGCTCTTTATGGTCTTAAACAAGCTCCTAGAGCTTGGTACAAATGCTTAACTAGCTTTCTTCTTGAAAAAGGCTTTGAGATTGGAAAGATAGACTCAACGCTGTTCACAAAAAGGGTTAATGGTGAACTATTTGTGTGCCAAATATATGTTGATGATATTATCTTTGGTTCAACTAACCCCCATTTTAGCAAGAAGTTTGGACAGCTCATGTCGGAGAAGTATGAGATGTCCATGATGTGTGAACTCAAATTCTTCCTTGGGTTGCAAATCAAGCAATCTAAGGAGGGTACTTTTGTCTCACAAACAAAGTACACCAAGGATCTCTTCAAGAAGTTCAACATGCAAGAAAGCAAAGGTATGAGTACCCCCATGCCTACAAGTGGACATAATGACTTGACAAAAGATGGAGAACCCGTTGATCAAAGGGTTTACCGTTCTATGATTGGTTCTCTACTATATCTTTGTGCTTCTCGTCCTGACATAATGTTGAGTGTATGCATGTGTGCACGATATCAAGCAGCCCCTAAAGAATGTCATCTTAAAGCTGTTAAAAGGATAGTGAGATACCTGATACACACACCAAACTTTGGCATTTGGTATCCTAAGAGAGCTTCTTTCGATCTTGTTGGCTATTCCGACTCGGACTATGCCGGTGACAAGGTTGATAGAAAGTCAACTTCGGGTACATGTCAATTCCTTGGTCGATCCCTTGTATCTTGGTCCTCCAAGAAACAAAATTCGGTATCTTTATCCACTGCTGAAGCTGAATATATTGCTGCTGGTTCGTGTTGTGCTCAATTACTATGGATGACACAAACGCTTAAGTATTATGGGATACATGTGAGACGTGTTCCCTTGCTTTGTGACAATGAGAGTGCAATTAAAATTGGACACAATCCAGTGCAACACTCTCGAACAAAACATATTGAAGTTCGTCACCATTTTATTCGTGATCATATTGCCAAGGGTGACATTAATCTTAAGCATGTTCGTACTGACAAACAACTTGCTGATATCTTTACAAAACCTCTTGATGAGAAAGTGTTTTGTCGCTTGAGGAGTGAATTGAACATCATTGATTCTTCAAACTTGGAGTAAGAACTCCATTGATGCATGCAAGGCATGAGCTCACCTGACTAATCCTTGATATTTTCTCTTATGATGATGATCATATATCTTGGACACATTTGCCTCCTTGTATTGCATCTAACTCCTTGCAGGTACTTGGATGATCTACATTCCACAAGATTACCACACACTCAATTCATGAGTAGTCTTGTCATTGACCAAGTATCTAGCCCTTTGGGATGTTGAGTTCAAGGAACAAAATTCCACATATCCTTTGTGACATCTTATACATCTTATATTTCACTCTTGTCATCTTGGATATCCTCGAGTATTTCCTTGCTTGCCTAACCCATGTAGGAAGATGAACTACACAAGTAGAAATGGCGCTCCAACCTCACATTCAATGAGCACCTACATCGAGCTTACCTACATGAGCAAAGCATCAACAAGCCCAAGGTATGTTCTTCACATCTTTAAGGAGCTTTACTCAAAGTCATGAGTACAAGCAGCTTCATAAGATGTGATCACATCAAATGCTTAATCGAAAAATGGCAACCCCATTTTGAGCTTAAATGATGAGTATGACCTATGATCAAATGTCCTCATTTGACTCCTAAGTCAATATACTCAAACATAGGTGACCTTGTCGCCGACCTTTATCTAGATGAAGTACATATGCTTTTGGAGTTTTTCTATTTTCTCTTATGTTCTCTCATTGAGTTTTTCTTTAAAAAAAAAACTTCATCTAGGAATCTTTTTCATTTCTTTTCTTATGTTTCTTTGAATATCCTTCTGGCTCTGATCAATTCCCCGAAAATCTTTTACAAATTCATTGCAAATCTTTTGAAACATTCCTCGCAGAGTGAGCTGAATTATCTCTGTATTTCCTTGGAATTAAACTCGGCGTCACCGATTTATTTATTTCGGTCTAACCGAAAAGGGTCTACCCTAACTCAATTCGGTGTCACTGATTTATTTCCTCCAGGATATCATCTCCTGCAGCTCCACTCATTGTTTCTCTATGAATGTTCTTATTTGCCCTGTTGTGATTCTTAAGGATCCCACTTCTTTCCTTTCATCTTTCCTGTCCTTCCTAGTTTGCTGTCCTTTTCGGCACTTGATGTCAAAGGGGGAGAAGACTTAGGGGGAGTAGGGGAGAAGAGAAGACTTAGGGGGAGAAGAAAAGCAATCTTATCTTAAGGGGGAGAGAATCACATCAAAGCTTTGTCGTGTCTTACATTGGACATCATTCTCTTTTGGCATCATTCTTTTGATTTTGCTATTTCCATCAAACCCCTTGTTCTGAGAGAACTCAAAGGGAGAGGAATTTTCACAATTGATATCTTATGGAAAGCAAAATCTCTCAGAGTTCATTGAAAATCTTTTAAGTTTCGGAGACATGTTTGCTGATTCAAGCTTGTGCTCAATATGAGACACTCTTTATACATGTCCTCCCTGGCTTGGTACTCTTGATGTTCTTGTAGTTGGTTGAAGGAATACTCTTGTGTTATCTAACCTTGTTTTCCCAATTATATCCCTTCAGGTACAAATGCGAAGGAACCTCAAGGTAAGTATATACATCTTGCAGAATGTGCATGATGATGACTTGCTTGTAAATACTTGTTTGCAAGAAATCACCATGCACATACGTATTATCACTCACTTCTTTTTCTTCTGCTCTGATGCATATAGCCAAGCTGCATGTAGCACATCTTGCTTATCTCTCTTGTGTGCTTGTGGTAGTCCAAAACCAAAATTTATGAAAATCTTGCACACTTGTAGGGGGAGCCTGTGTACTACATGCTTGTCAAAGCTTTCGTGATAATTTTGTCTTTCTTTCAAAAAGCTTTGATGTCTTGTTTAGTGTGATTTTAGTGTGTTGCCATCAATTACCAAAAAGGGGGAGATTGAAAGCACATTTGCTCCCTGGGTGGTTTTGGTAATTAATGACAACATACTTTGTGGTTGGACTAATGCTTTTATCAAGTATGTTTCAGGAAATCCAATCACATTGGCTATGGAAAGGACTGAAGAAGTGGACCCCTCAAATGCTAAGGCAAGCATTGGCAAAAGCTCAAGACTCCATTTTTGGTTTAGTGATCAAAGATCACATTGAGTCCATAGGAAAAGCCAATACTATTAAAAGGGGATGAGGTTGTGTTGATGATCTGGTTGCTCAAGTGCTTAGTGATATATCTCCTTCAACTATCAACAACTTTCACTACCATACACACTCATAAGTAATCTCGGACAAACCGATTCTTCCAACTCAGTCCCACCGAGATGAACCACCTCAGCCATAAGCCAAACCCTAGAAATATCAGTCATTCCAAGTTTGAGATCGGTCTCACCGAAACTGGACTGCCAACCTTCTGTAACCATTTGACATTATATCGGAATAACCGAGATTGCTTTTTCGGTCTTACCGAGATTGACAAGCTTCTGTCTTGGCTCAAATCGGTCTCACCGATATTGCATTTCCGGTCCCACCGAAACTGGCATGTTCCTGTCTTTTCTCAAATCGGTCTAACCAAGTTTTCTTTCTCGGTCCCACCGATAATCCCAACGTTCATATCATTTGCACTTTCGGTCTCACCGAGATGGTATTTTCGGTCCCACCGAAAACCCCAACGTTCACTATATTTGAACTTTCGGTCTGACCGAGTTTTCACTTCGGTCTCACCGAGATTACTCAAATATGTGTGTAACGGTTGGATTTTGTGTGGAGGCTATATATACCCCTCCACCCCCTCTTCATTCGTGGAGAGAGCCATCAGAAAGAACTACCACTCCTACCTTACACTTTCTGAGAAGAGAACTACCTACCCTTGTGTTGAGATCAAGTTGCTCCATTCCTACCATATGAAACTTGATTTCTAACCTTCCCAAGTTGCTTTCCACTCAATCCTTTCTTCCACCACAGCCATATCAGTGAGGAGAGTTGAGTGTTGGGGAGATTATCATTTGAAGCACAAGAGCAAGGAGTTCATCATCATCTACAACATCTATTACCTTTTGGAGGGTGGTGCCTCCTAGATTGGTTAGGTGTCGCTTGGGAGCCTCCGTCATCGAGATGTGGAGTTGAACCAAGAAGTTTGTAAGGGCAAGGAGATCGCCTACTTCGTGAAGATCTACCCCGAGTAAGGCTAGCCCTCCGTGGGCGTAGGCCATGATGGAATAGACAAGGTTGCTTCTTCGTGGACCCTTCGTGGGTGGAGCCCTCCGTGGACTCGCGCAGCCGTTACCCTCAGTGGGTTGAAGTCTCCATCAACGTGGATGTACGATAGCACTACCTATCGGAACCACGGGAAAAATCATTGCGTCTCCAAATTGCGTTTGATCCTCTCCACCTCTCTTTACTACTTGTGCAATTTACTTTCCGCTGCTCATACTCTAGAATTGCATGTGTAGTGTGCTACTTGACTTGTGTGTTATACAAAATCTGCCAAAATCTGTCCTTGATAAAAGACATAATTTTTATCTTGTCGAGTAGTCTAATCACCCCCCCTCTAGACACTCTCACCTTCTTCGATCCCTCACGCGTGCGCTCGCCCTCGGCCACCTCCTGCTTCGCGCTGGAGGCTCATCCCCCTCCCTGTCCACGCGCCTGGAGACGCCCTCGAGCCCCCCTCGTCCTCTCCCCTCTCTCTCTGGTCATTCTCCCTCCTTCCTCTCGCGTTCCCGCAGCCACCCGAGAGCCAGTCGTCGCCGCCGATCGCAACCACCGCAGCCACAGCCACCGCCCCGCCTCCCCGAGCTGTTCCCGAGGTCCGCCGCGACGCTCTCCATCGCCGAAGGAATCGAGCCTGGACGTCCTCCATCGTCGCCATCATCTCCTTCTTCACCGCCGACCACCGAGGACCTCCACCGTCGATTCGCCACCGTCGTCGCTTCCCCGGGCACGCTGGCCATCTCTACGGCACCACTGTGAGCCCCCGGTTTGTTTCCCCCTAACTCCGCCTCCGTTTGGTCGCGGTAGCCATCGCCCCCTTGCTTACCATAGCAGCAGCCGCACGGGCTCGTTGCTAGCGAAGCCCCGACGACCTTCTGGTCCCGCGTGTGCGTCCGTTGCACTCGCAGCATCCCGTAGAGCAACCTTAACGCGACAACCAGCTCTTTTGCAAGCCGCAGCACCAACCCTGCACCCACCCGAACACCGGCCGCTGCAAACCTCGCCGCCGGCGCTGTTTCCGGCCACCCCAGGTTGAACCGCTTGCACCGTTGGATGCGGCCGAGTGCCAGCTTTCCAACGGGACTAACCGCGCCCAAAACCGCCCCTTGTACGCGAAACCCGACCCTCTCCGGCGAGTCACCGCCGCGGAATGAGGTCGCCGGCGAGTAACTCCAGCGTACTGACGTGGCACCATCATTAGGGACTAATTACCCAGCTAATTAACCCCTTCTCTCACTGACATGTGGGCCCATGCCCCACTGACACTTGTAGTTAGTATTAAATTAGCACTAACAGTCTTTGTTATTTAGCCTAGTCACTGACCAGTGGGTCCCGGCGTCAGGTTTGACCTGGGCTGACGCTGTTGACCCGATGATGTCATTCTGACGTTAGGCTGACGAAGCAATGCTTTTCTGGATTTTAAATAAATCTCTTTGATTTATTTATTTCAGAAAATAGCCAAAACTTCTAAAAATCACATGAAATAATCTATAACTCAGATGAAAATAATTTATATATGAAAACTGATCAGAAAAATCCAAGGAATCTGTTTATCGCATTTTCATGCATGGTAGAACAACTTCTGGCTGCTGTTTAGGCCAAATCATATAAATGGCATTTGAATATCCACATATGGAGTTTGAATTTGAATCTTGGATTCAAACCAACTTCATTTAACCTGTTGCTAGTTGCATTAGCTCAAATCACAGCATAATGCCATGTCATGATCATGGATCGTATTGTGCATTGCATTGATTGTGTTCTTTCTTTGTTTGCCGGTTTTGTTCCCTCTCAGTAGACGATGTTCCGACGATGAGTTCGATCGATGACACCGATGAAGAACTATTACTATCTTCAGAAGTGCCAGGCAAGCAAACCCCCATTGAGCATTCCGATACAACCCCTCTCTCGCTCCTGCTCTCTGTTATTGCATTAGGACAACAACGACTTCAACTGCTACTTTATGCTGCGGTAGTTGAACCCCTTCCTCTGCATGACCTGTCATTGCCATAGTAAATAGTTGAAACCCACTAGCATGAGTAGGAGTTGTTTGAGCCATGTTGTGCCTACTCATTCATGCTTTCTGGTTATGCCTGCTATTGCTTAGAGTTGTGTTAGGTCTGATTCATCGGGGATGAATTGGAAAGTTATGAACGTGTCCTACTTTTGAGAGCTAAGTGTGTGAACACGTTTTGGTAAAGGTAGCGGTGAGAGGCCATGTAGTAGTACATGGTGGATTGTCTCACTGGGACCGTCCTTAAGAACTGAGTTCTGTGTAAGTTGTCCAATGACTAGCTACTACCACACATTGGGTTCAGGTAACTCGACCCCTCTCGACTTATTAATCAACTAGATCTCTGTCCAGGAGTTGCAACTAGTTTCTGGTGTTTGTAGGTAGTGCTACTAGTCTACCAAGTGGCACACGGTAGATGTGGGCTTGGGACAAACTAGGCACCGTGGCATGGTGTACCAAGCGTAGATCCATCCGTTGAGGTGAGATAGGGAACCATGCGCACATCATTTGGGGCCGTGAGCGACACCCCGGCCGGATCTCCATACGGATGGAACCCGAATAGGCGATAAACCTAGACTAGAGTCTTGTGTGGTTAGCAGGTCGTGGCCGACACCCTCGCCAGGCTTCCGCTTGAAGGTTGCCGAGATACACGACATGTACATGGCGGTAAGTGGCGAGAGCGTGTGTGAAGAAGTACACCCCTGCAGGGTTAACATGATCTATTCGAATAGCCGGGTCCGCGGTTATGGACTTCTTGGATGCTTACGTGGTACATAGACAAGTGAAAGTGGATACTATAAAATACTCAAGACAGTGCTATGGATGGCCTTCTCGTAGGTAGACGGGAATGGATCCATAGTGGTGTATTGATTGGTGAATTTGTGGACTCGTGTGCGCCACCTCAAAAGAGTTACTTGCAGTCATAGTTTAGAATAGCCACCGAGTCAAAGTTGGCTTGCTGCAGTCAAACTCCACCACCCCTTTGTTGATACTGTTGCATATGTAGATAGTTCTGATGTAAGTCTTGCTGAGTACCTTTGTACTCACGTTTGCTTAATTTATGTTTTTGTAGAGAGACTTCAGTCTCGCTAGTGGTTCCGCGTGGACTTCGACGTTTAGCTTGTTACCTCAGCTACGGTCTTGTACCCTTGGGAGGGTCTTGTAGATAGTCAGGCTTCTCAGCCTTTTTCTTTTGTAGTTGTCTGTACTCAGACATGTTATGCTTCTGTTGCCTGTATGCTCTGTATGTTGGGTCATGTGACCTCTTTTGTAATAAATGCTATGATGGCTCTTCTGGGCCTTATCTATATGAGTTGTTGAGTTATGTTGTGATGCCATGTTGTACAGCACATGCTTGCATGTTATGCGTACGTGTAATGTCAATTGCTATGTGTGGGATCCGACACCTAGTTGTTTACCCTTGGTAGCCTATCTTACAGGGAAATGTCTCCTAGTGCTTCCAGTGAGCCTTGGTAGCTTGCTACTGCTCCGGAACACTTAGGCTGGCCGGCATGTGTCCTTCTTCGTTCCTGTGTCTGTCCCTTAGGGGAAATGTCACGCGTTGTTCCTTTAAGTCCTTGTAGCTTGCTACGACTTGGGTTCATACGTTGATGACCGACACGTTCGTTGCTGGGTCATGTATGTCTGTCTCTGTAATTTAGCGCCACTTTTGGTTTATAACTAGTCATGTCGGCCCGGGTTCTCTGTCATATGGATTGTAGCGACACTATCATATACGTGTGCCAAAATGCACAAACGGTCCCGGGCCAGGTAAGGTGGCACCCGTGGGGATACCGTGCGTGAGGCCGCAAAGTGATATGATGTGTTACAGGCTAGACCAGTGTGACTTAGGATCGGGGTCCCGACAGCTTTGGTATCAGAGCCTGACTGCCTGTAGGATTAGTAAGACAAACTGGTCGAAGTTGTGTCTAGAAACTCTTTAGTTATATAAGGGAATTGATTGTGGAAGGGAACATAAGGCTCTTTTTACTCCTTTACCCTATGACCTTCTGATCTGAGTCACATTCTTCTTCCTACGGGGATTAAGAACTAGGATTCTCATTCTATTTATCAAGATCACATTAATGGTGGATTCAACCCTCAGTTCAGTTTCTACTACTTTCGTTTGTTCAACTGTTGGTCTCAGAACCTTGACATTATGATGTTAAGTGGATATGCTACCCTTTTTGTTTGGATCTCAAGAGTATTTTCGAGCATTTACAGCCGTTATGCTGTCCGAGTCATCCCAGGTCTCTAAGCAATCTGATGCATTTGCAAATCATTTCTACTGTCCTCAATGTCCTTTTAGGCCATATTAACCACACTAGTCAGTGTGTTGAGGTACTCCGTTGCCTCGACATATAGGTTGGAGGTATTACTATGACCCTAGGTGTCTTAGAAGATCACCCAGTAATCTAGCAATGTTTTATATTCCAAGTGTGATGATTTTGGCCATTATTCTCGAAAGCATCCCGTGATGCCATTTAGTTAGTAGGCATTCTATTCCAGGGTTCTTGAACCCAAGACTCACTCCACTTACCTCCTGTTGGTAGTATTTGCTCGTCCCTTTAGGATATTAGTAACCTTGTGATAGTCCTCGAGGTCCGTGGTATATCATTCTTCCAAATACCATGAACCATCCTTGGCAGAAGTTCTCCCAAACCAAAAGATCACAACCAGAGTGCTCTTGAGTAGTACTCCATTCATATTGTGACTCTGCCAGTCCTACCTTTCTGCATGGGTTATCCGGAAGAAATATGTTGAACTAGTTCGACATACTAATCTATGCACCCACAACTCAGAAAGTTATATGTCCCTTTGAGTTGTCCCTTTTAGTTGTATTATGACCCCGTCTATCAGTTGATAGCCAGGAGTGGTTGTGCATTTGTGTTCATCGATGCCTTTTACTCTTGTGGTCCGTCAAGCCATTCTATTCCAGAATGACTAGGTCAAACAAACTCCAGTACCTTGTCCATATCCTGGATTGGGTCAAAGAAGTTGTACTTCGCAGATGAAGAATGCTAATACAGCTTCTAATATGTTCTATCTTGGAGCATTACCATCTTTATGTCAAGAATGTCGTGGGAATTGCACCACCTCCTATGAACTCTTGATACAGTGATACTTCTCGCCATCATCGTTTATTCCTCGGACTCCATGTTATTGTAACCGGAATGCTGACAAGTGAATTGTGATGTGTGAAATCAATACTCCTAGCAACTCCGTTGCCTGGTAGTTAACGGACGGTAATCTCACTCTTAGTGTGCTGGATACGGAATCATCATTCTAAGGTTGATTGTGCCACTAGTCCATCTTTCCGGGTGCACTCTTTGATTGATGAGTTAGGATGTTGTTAAGTCCTCGCTCATTTGATCATATCGTCTTGCCCTGAAAAGAAAGATTGTTCTCGAGCTTAATGACATACCGATGGTTCGTGATTTTTCGGATATCTTCTCGGAAGCATCACCGGGTTGTTCCCCTGACCGCTATGTTGAGCTCGTGATCAAGTTGGTATTCTTGTAAACCATCCTTTCTCCAAGAATCTGTGTCGGATACCCTGAGAAAGTTGGTTAAGCTAAACAACAACATAGAGAGTTGGAAGATAAAATCTTAACCCACATAGCTCACTCCAAAGGAATATCTTGTGTGTGTATTGAAGATAGATGATATCTTCTTTAATTGATCTTCGTGATCATTTGTGGATCTATTGTCTTGTCCAGACTTTGATTTGAGTACGGGTTATTGCCAAATCATATCAGAACCAACGAGATTAGTAACGTTGTCTTACTCGTGGTTGATTCCTCGAGCAAACACCGTTATATCTTTTGGTCTGACCAATGCTATCACTTTGTTCACATTGTCATGGAATTCCATCTATATGGAAACCTGGATGAATTATTGTTGAGCCCATCGACAACATCCTTTTCTTCTCCATGATTTTGTTGACATTAATCTTGTGTTGGAAACTTTGTAGGCATTGTCTTCGTGTTCCGTTCATGAAGCATATGTTAGGATGAGAGGAGTGACTACCTCTAATTCATGAGCATTTGATGAAAGTTGTCACCGTGAATTCGAGAAAGTTCATTTTGCTTCCTGTGGAATCATCCCAAGTCAGTCATGCATACGTGTGAAGTATTCTGTGGTTTGGAGACTTGCAACCTTCACTCTATATGTATCCCTAGCACATCAAGCCACTGATTGATTTGTTCAAGATAAAGGAGTCTGTTCTAAGGTGAATTCCTTGGACTTCCACGCGTGGAGACTTCGATGTCATTAATAATGGTTCCCAACCAGAACTCGGTAGTGTTGTATTATAAGACTACTACGTGGTCATGCTTGTCTTGAACAACGTGTCCATAGGGTTGTAGCAGAACCAGCTCATGTTTTGGAGCTTGCTATCGTAGTTCACTCCCCGAGAATCTTGCAACGTCGTCTCGTCGATTTGTGTTGCAAACTTTCATTTTTCTTCCTAGACTTGATGAGTCTAGAATATCCTGACACCAACCAGATCTGAATCTCAGGCAGATATGATGGTTGGAGCATTTCCCAAGAACTATAATATTGGTCTCTCAATAACCGATAAAGTGGAAGTCGTGGCCAACACACTAGCCGGACGACCTATTATTGTAGTATCTTGATCGAAGAAGTTGGCCACCTCCCCATAAGGATTTTGTAGGATTTACTCCAACAATTGACCCTTATGGATTCTTGTGCTCCCGAAGTCCGACCTTTACTTGATGTTCAAGATACCAAACATATCTATGAATGGATTACGCTAACACATCAAGGAGAACATTAGAAGCGGAGTGCTAAATGTCTGTCGGTCGATCATCCGGATTTGTTTCTTGGCATTGCTAAGGAAAAATCTAAGAAAGTGTTGTCTTCCTTTGCATCTGCATCGTCCATCGCTATTCATCATGGTCGTATGCTGTGTTGCCAGGATCCTTGACACGGATATTGGTAAAACCTTGATGAATATGGGAATGCTCAAGTTCTTGAGAGAACGCACAAGCACTATGTGTTATCCTCGACACTAACCGGGATTGCTCTGAGTGTTCTTAGTTATTCTATAACCTCTCAAAGAATAGATTCACTCTCTACTGTTGGGTTTCTTCCCAGATACCAGACTCATTCCCAGTATTTGCATTTTATTCCAGCTCGCACCGCCAATGTCCCATTTACCATGGGTCCCATCCATTCCCGATGATAAGCAAAATCATCCGTTGTGTTGTCTTCAACAAGGTAGTCCACATCATCCATTCTGGCCCGAGAATGTCATTCTTTCGGACTCCGTCAAACGATCGATTGTGATTTGCCTTAGGTTGGTATAGAGAAATTCAATGATCTCTATATCAAAAGTAATTCTTTTTGCCACTTAAGGGAATAACTCTACGAGTCATCTTCGCTAAGGTGCCCCGTCTGGTGACATCAATCACTATCTTCTTTAAGTGTGGAATTATTGCCTACCGAGTGAATCTTCATCATTTATTTCACTCCATCCCTCTGGATGTGTATTCCGTGCCTCAGCTCAAGAGATGTTTCAACGTCTCACTCCATGAGTTGATATTGAGTTGCTCGATCTTTCTGGAGATCAATTTTTTAAAGTTCTTTCGTCGTCATCGTGTTGGACAAAGATCTCGAAAGCAATGATGTCGGGATCGACATGAGGAAACCAATCAACATTCATATGAAGGATGGTTGGATCATGAAGATTGTGTTAGCTAGTGCCCCTCTGTCTTCTTACCTCACGACTTGAATCTCGGGACGAGATTTTTGTTTTAGTGGGGGTGAGTTGTCACATCCCTAGATCAACCCCTGTGGTCTTTGCCTGATCATCATGTCATCATGTTTAAATTTGCTAAACTTGAATTGGGGAATGATCAAACCCTAGCACCAAAAGAACTCAACTAGGTTCAACCTAAAAATATTTTCATTGACCCAAAATGCCTTTGAAAATGTTCATGATTTTTGAATTGGTCTAGAACCTGTGTCAAAAATGGTGCACACTTTTATAGGGCCATTCTGGATTTTTGAATTAAATCTTAAGTATTTGCATTTGGGAATTTAAATGCTATATACTATTTTAAATGTCCAAATATTCATGAACTAAAATGTTTACTGTTGGAAATAATCCAAACAGTAGCCTCAAGCAGTTTCATGAATTTTGAGCTTGTTTTAGTATTTTAGATAAAGCCAAAACAATTACAGAAATTAGAAAACAAAAAGAATTAAAGAGAGAGAGAGAGAGAGAGAGTTTACCTGCACTCACCTGGGCCTTACCTGGCGGCCCAACTAGATGGCCCAGCCCACCACCGCAGCCCCCCCCCCTCTCTGCCGTCTTCCCCGCGCCTACTGGCACTGTGTGTGTGTCGCGCGTGCGCTCGCCCTCGGCCACCTCCTGCTTCGCGCTGGAGGCTCATCCCCCTCCCTGTCCACGCGCCTGGAGATGCCCTCGAGCCCCCCTCGTCCTCTCCCCTCTCTCTCTGGTCATTCTCCCTCCTTCCTCTCGCGTTCCCGCAGCCACCCGAGAGCCAGTCGTCGTCGCCGATCGCAACCACCGCAGCCACAGCCACTGCCCCGCCTCCCCGGGCTGTCCCCGAGGTCCGCCGCGACGCTCTCCATCTCCAAGCCGAAGGAATCGAGCCCAGACGTCCTCCATCGTTGCCATCATCACCTTTTTCACCGCCGGCCACCGAGGACCTCCACCGTCGATTCACCACCGTCGTCGCTTCCCCGGGCATGCTGGCCATCTCTACGGCACCACTGTGAGCCCCCGGTCTGTTTACCCCGCAACCGTTTGGTCGCCGTAGCCATCGCCCCTTGCTTACCATAGCCGCCGCCGCACGGGCTCGTCGCCGGCGAAGCCCCGGCGACCTTCTGGTCCCGCGCGTGCGTCCGTTGCACTCGCAGCATCCCGTAGAGCAACCTTAGCGCGACAACCAGCTCTTTTGCAAGCCGCAGCACCAACCCCGCACCCACCCGAGCTCCGGCCGCCGCAAACCTTGCCGCCGGCGCTGTTTCCGGCCACCCCAGGTTGAACAGCTTGCACCGTTGGATGCGGCCGAGTGCCAGCTTTCCAATGGGACTAACCGCGCCCAAAACTGCCCCTTGTACACGAAACCCGACCCTCTTCGGTGAGTCACCGCCGCAGAATGAGGTCGCCGGCAAGTAACTCCGGCGTGCTGACATGGCACCATCATACGGACTAATTACCCAACTAATTAACCCCTTCTCTCACTGACATGTGGGCCCATGCCCCACTGACACTTGTAGTTAGTATTAAATTAGCACTAACAGTCTTTGTTATTTAGCCTAGTCACTGACCAGTGGGTCCCAGCGTCAGGTTTGACCTGGGCTGACGCTGTTGACCCGATGATGTCATTCTGACGTCAGGCTGACGCAGTAATGCTTTTCTGGATTTTAAATAAATCTATTTGATTTATTTATTTCAGAAAATAGCCAAAACTTCTAAAAATCACAGAAAATAATCTATAACTCAGATGAAAATAATTTATATATGAAAATTGATCAGAAAAATCCAAGGAATCTGTTTATGGCATTTTCATGCATGTTAGAACAGCTTATGGCTGCTGTTTAGGACAAATCATATAAATGGCATTTGAATATCCACATATGGAGTTTGAATTTGAATCTTGGATTCAAACCAACTTCATTTATCCTTTTGCTAGTTGCATTAGCTCAAATCACATCATAATGCCATGTCATGATCATGCATCATATTGTGCATTGCATTGATTGTGTTCTTTCTTTGTTTGCCGGTTTTGTTCCCTCTCAGTAGACGATGTTCCGACGATGAGTTCGATGACACCGATGAAGAACTATTACTATCTTCAGAAGTGCCAGGCAAGCAAACCCCCATTGAGCATTCCGATACAACCCCTCTCTCGCTCCTGCTCTCTGTTATTGCGTTAGGACAACAACGACTTCAACTTCTACTTTATGCTGCGGTAGTTGAACCCCTTCCTCTGTATGACCTGTCATTGCCACAGTAAATAGTTGAAACCCACTAGCATGAGTAGGAGTTGTTTGAGCCATGTTGTGCCTACTCATTCATGCTTTCTGGTTATGCTTGCTATTGCTTAGAGTTGTGTCAGGTCTGATTCATCGGGGATGAATTGGAATGTTATGAACGTGTCCTACTGTTGAGAGCTAAGTGTGTGAACACGTTTTGGTAAAGGTAGCTGTGAGAGGCCATGTAGGAGTACATGGTGGGTTGTCTCACTGGGACCGTCCTTAAGAACTGAGTTCTGTGTAAGTTGTCCAATGACTAGCTACTACCACACATTGGGTTCCGGTAACTCGACCCCTCTCGACTTATTAATCAACTAGATCTCTGTCCAGGAGTTGCAACTAGTTTCTGGTGTTTGTAGGTAGTGCTAGTAGTCTACCAAGTGGCACACGGTACATGTGGGCTTGGGACAGACTAGGCATCGTGGCACGGTGTACCAAGCATAGATCCATCCGTCGAGGTGGGCTTGGGAACCCTGCGCACATCATTTGGGGTCGTGAGCGACACCCCGGCCGGATCTCCTTACGGATGGAACCCGAATAGGCGATAAACCTGGACTAGAGTCTTGTGTGGTTAGTCAGGTCGTGGGCGACACCCTCGCCAGGCTTCCCCTTGAAGGTTGCCGAGGTACACGATGTGTACATGGCGGTAAGTGGCGAGAGCGTGTGTGAAGAAGTACACCCCTGCATGGTTAACATGATCTATTCGAATAGCCGGGTCCGCGGTTATGGACTTCTTGGATGCTTACGTGGTACATAGACAAGTGAAAGTGGATACTATAAAATACTCAAGACAAGTGTGAGTGCTATGGATGGCCTTCTCGTAGGTAGACGGGAATGGATCCATAGTGGTGTATTGATTGGTGAATTTGTGGACTCGTGTGCGCCACCTCAAAAGAGTTACTTGCAGTCATAGTTTAGAATAGCCACCGAGTCAAAGCTGGCTTGCTGAAGTCAAACTCCACCACCCCTTTGTTGATACTGTTGCATATGTAGATAGTTCTGATGTAAGTCTTGCTGAGTACCTTTGTACTCACGTTTGCTTAATTTATGTTTTTGTAGAGAGACTTCAGTCTCGCTAGTGGTTCCGCGTGGACTTCGACGTTTATCTTGTTACCTCAGCTACGGTCTTGTACCCTTGGGAGGGTCTTGTAGATAGTCAGGCTTCTCAGCCTTTTTCTTTTGTAGTTGTCTGTACTCAGACATGTTATGCTTCCGTTGCTTGTATGCTCTGTATGTTGGGTCATGTGACCTCTTTTGTAATAAATGCTATGATGGCTCTTCTGGGCCTTATCTATATGAGTTGTTGAGTTATGTTGTGATGCCATGTTGTACAGCACATACTTGCATGTTATGCGTACGTGTAATGTGTATTGCTATGTGTGGGATACGACACCTAGTTGTTTACCCTTGGTAGCCTATCTTACAGGGAAATGTCTCCTAGTGCTTCCAGTGAGCCTTGGCAGCTTGCTACTGCTCCGGAACACTTAGGCTGGCCGGCATGTGTCCTTCTTCGTTCCTGTGTCTGTCCCTTAGGGGAAATGTCACGCGTTGTTCCTTTAAGTCCTTGTAGCTTGCTATGACTTGGGTTCATACGTTGATGACTGACACGTTCATTGCTGGGTCATGTATGCCTGTCTCTATAATTTAGCACCACTTTTGGTTTATAACTAGTCATGTCGGCCCGGGTTCTCTGTCATATGGTTGCTAGCGACACTATCATATACGTGTGCCAAAATGCGCAAACGGTCCCGGGCCAGGTAAGGTGGCACCCGTGGGGATACCGTGCGTGAGGCCGCAAAGTGATATGATGTGTTACAGGCTAGACCTGTGTGACTTAGGATCGGGGTCCCGACAGCTTTGGTATCAGAGCCTGACTGCCTGTAGGATTAGTAAGCCAAACTGGTCGAAGTTGTGTCTAGAAACTCTTTAGTTATATAAGGGAATTGATTGTGGAAGGGAACGTAAGGCTCTTTTTACTCCTTTACCCTATGACCTTCTGATCTGAGTCACCTTCTTCTTCCTACGGGGATTAAGAACTAGGATTCTCATTCTATTTATCAGGATCACATTAATGGTGGATTCAACCCTCAGTTCAGTTTCTACTACTTCCGTTTGTTCAACTGTTGGTCTCAGAACCTTGACATTATGATGTTAAGTGGATATGCTACCCTTTTTGTTTGGATCTCAAGAGTATTTTCGAGCATTTACAGCTGTTATGCTGTCCGAGTCATCCCGGGTCTCTAAGCAATCTGATGCATTTGCAAATCATTTCAACTCATAATACCGATCATCATCAAACATTAAGCGTGCGGACCCTACGGGTTCGAGAACTATGTAGACATGACCGAGACTCATCTCCGGTCAATAACCAATAGCGGAACCTGGATGCTCATATTGGCTCCTACATATTCTATGAAGATCTTTATCAGTCAAACCACATAACAACATACATTGTTCCCTTTGTCATCGGTATGTTACTTGCCCGAGATTCGATCGTCGGTATCTCAATACCTAGTTCAATCTCATTACCAGCAAGTCTCTTTACTCATTCCGTAATACACCATCTCGTGACTAACTCATTAGTCAATTGCTTGCAAGGCTTATTATGATGTGCATTACCGAGAGGGCCCTGAGATACCTCTCTGACACTCGGAGTGACAAATCCTATTCTTGATCTATGCCAACACCACGAATACCTTCGGAGACATCTGTAGAGCATCTTTATAATCACCCAGTTACGTTGTGAAGTGTGATAGCACACAAGGTGTTCCTCCGGTATTCGGGAGTTGCATAATCTCATAGTCATAGGAACATGTATAAGTCATGAAGAAAGAAATAGCAGTAAAACTAAACGATCATAGTGCTAAGCTAACGGACGGGTCTTGTCCATCATATCATTCTCCTAATGATGCGATCCCGTTGATCAAATGACAACTCATGTCTATGGCTAGGAAACATAACCATCTTTGATCAATGAGTTAGTCTAGTAGAGGCATACTAGGGAAATATGTTTTGTCTATGTATTCACACATGTACTAAGTTTCCGGTTAATACAATTCTAGCATTAATAATAAACATTTATCATGATATAAGGAAATAAATAATAACTTCATTATTGCCTCTAGGGCATATTTCCTTCAGTCTCCCACTTGCACTAGAGTCAATAATCTAGATCACATCACCATGTGATTAACACCAATAGTTCACATCACCATGTGACTTAGCACTTTATAGTTCACATCGCCATGTGACCAATACCCAAAAAGGTTTACTAGAGTCAGTAATCTAGTTCACATCGCCATGTGATTAACACCCAAAGAGTACTAAGGTGTGATCATGTTTTGCTTGTGAGAGAGGTCTATTCAATGGGTCTGTCACATTCAGATCCGTATGTATTTTCCAAATTTCTATGTCTACAATGCTCTGCATGGAGCTACTCTAGCTAATTGCTCCCACTTTCAATATGCATCCAGATTGATACTTAGAGTCATCTAGATTGGTGTCAAAGCTTGCATCGACATAACTCTTTATGAAGAACTCTTTATCACCTCCATAACCGAGAAATATTTCCTTAGTCATCCAGTAACTAAGGATAATTTTGACCGATGTCTAGTGATCTACTCCTGGATCACTTTTGTACCTCCTTGCCAAACTCATGGTAAAGTACACAATAGGTTTGGTACACAGCATGGCATACCATATAGAACCTATGGCTGAGGTATAGGGAATGACTTTCATTCTTTCTCTATCTTCTGCTGAGGTCGGGCTTTAACTCTTACTCAACTTCTTACCTTACAACTCAGGCAAGAACTCCTTCTCTGACTGGTCCATTTTGAACTACTTCAAAAACTTGTCCAGGTATGTACTCATTGAAAAAACTAATCAAGCGTCTCGATCTATCTCTATAGATCTTGAGGCTCAATATGTAAGCAGCTTTACCGAGGTTTTTCTTTGAAAAAACTCCTTTCAAACACTCCTTATGCTTTCTAGAAAATTATACATCATTTCTGATCGACAATATGTCATTCACATATACTTATCAGAAAGGCTGTAGTGCTCCCACTCACTTTCTTGTAAATACAGGCTTCACCGCAAGTCTGTATAAAACTATATGCTTTGATCAACTTACCAAAGCGTATATTCCAACTCCGAGATGCTTGCACCAGTCCATACATGGATCGCTGGAGCTTGCACACTTTGTTAGCACCTTTAGGATCGGCAAAACCTTCTGGTTGCATCATATACAACTCTTCTTTATGATATCCATTCAGGAATGCAGTTTTGACATCCATTTGCCAGATTTCATAATCATAAAATGCGGCAATTGCTAACATGATTCGGACAGACTTAAGCATCGCTACGGGTGAGAAAGTCTCATGGTAGTCAACTCCTTGAACTTGTCGAACACCTTTCGCAACAAGTCGAGCTTTGTAAACAGTAACATTACCGTCAGTGTCGGTCTTCCTCTTGAAGATCCATTTATTTTCGATGGCTTGCCGATCATCTGGCAAGTCAACCAAAGTCCACACTTTGTTCTCATACGTGGACCGCATCTCAGATTTCATGGCCTGAAGCCATTTTGCGGAATCTGGGCTCATCATCGCTTCCTCATTGTTTGTAGGTTCATCATGGTCTAGTAACATGGCTTCCATAACTGGGTTGCCGTACCACTCTGGCGCAGAACGTACTCTGGTTGATCTACGAAGTTCAGTAGCAACTTGATCCGAAGTTTCATGATCATCATCATTAGCTTCCTCACTAATTGGTATAGGAATCACTGGAACTAGTTTCTGTGATGCACTACTTTCCAATTTGGGAGAAGGTACAATTACCTCATCAAGTTCCACTTTCCTCCCACTCACTTCTTTCGGGAGAAACTCCTTCTCTAGAAAGGATCCAGTCTTAGCAACGAATATCTTGCCTTTGGATCTATGATAGAAGGTGTACCCAACAGTCTCCTTTGGGTATCTTATGAAGACACATTTCTCCGACTTGGGTTCGAGCTTATCAGGTTGAAGCTTTTTCGCATAAGCATCGTAGCCCCAAACTTTAAGAAACAACCACTTTGGTTTCTGGCCAAACCACAGTTCATAAGGCGTCGTCTCAACGGATTTAGATGGCACCCGTATTAAACGTAAATGCAGTTGTCTCTAATGCATGACCCAAAACGATAGTGATAAATCGAGAAGAGACATCATAGATCGCATCATATCTAATAAAGTGTGGCTACGACGTTTGGACACACCATTACGTTGTGGTGTTTCGGGTGGCGTGAGCTGTGAAACTATTCCACATTGTTTTAAATGAAGACCAAAATTGTAACTCAAATATTCACCTCCATCATTAGTTCGTAGAAACTTTATTTTCTTATTACGATGATTTTCTACTTCACTCTGAAATTCTTTGAACTTCTCAAATGTTTCAGACTTGTGCTTCATCAAGTAGATATACCCATATCTGCTCAACTCATCAGTGGTCAGAAAATAACGATACCCGCCGCGAGTTTCAACACTCATCGGTCCATATACATCAGTATGTATGATTTCCAACAAATTTGTTGCTCGTTCCATTGTTCTGGAGAACGGAGTTTTAGTCATCTTGCCCATGAGGCATGGTTCGCAAGCACCAAGTGATTAATAATCAAGTGATTCCAAAAGTCCAGCACTATGGAGTTTCTTCATGCGTTTTATACCAATATGACCTAAACGGCAGCGCCACAAATAAGTTGCACTATCATTATTAACCTCGCATCTTTTGGCTTCAATATTATGAATATGTGTATCACTAAGATCGAGATTCAACAAACTATTTTCATTGGGTGTATGACCATCGAAGGCTTTATTCATGTAAACAGAATAACAATTATTCTATGACTTTAAATGAATAATCATATTGCAACAAACATGATCAAATCATATTTATGCTCAACGCAAATGCCAAATAACATTTACTTAGGTTCAACACTAATCCCGAAAGTATAGGGAGTGTGCGATGATGCTCATATCAATCTTGGAACCACTTCCAACACACATCGTCACTTCACCTTTAACTAGTCTATGTTCATTCTGCAACTCTCGTTTCGAGTTACTAATTTTAGCAACTTAATTGGTATCAAATACCCAGGGGTTGCTATGAACACTAGTAAAATACACATCAATAATCTGTATATCAAATATACCTTTGTTCACTTTGCCATCCTTCTTATCCGCCAAGTATCTAGGACAGTTCCACTTCCGGTAACCATTTCCTTTGCAGTAGAAGCACTTAGTTTCAGGCTTGAGTTTAGCTTTGGGTTTCTTCACGGGAGTGACAACTTGCTTGTCATTCTTCTTGAAGTTCCCCTTCTATCCCTTTGCCCTTTACTTGAAACAAGTGGTCTCGCTAACCATCAACACTTGATGCTCTTTCTTGATTTCTACCTTCGCCGATTTGAGCATCGCGAAGAGCTCGAGAATTACTTTCGTCAACCCTTGCATATTATAGTTCATCACGAAGTTCTACTAACTTGGTGATAGTGACTAGAGAACTTTGTCAATTACTATCTTATCTTGAAGATTAACTCCCACTTGATTCAAGTAATTGTAGTACCGAGACAATCTGAGCACATGCTCACTGGTTGAGCTATTCTCCTCCATCTTGTAGCCAAAGTACTGTCAGAGGTCTTATACCTCTCGACACGGGCATGAGTATGAAATACTAATTTCAACTCCTGGAACATCTCATATGCTCCGTGGCGTTCAAAATGATTTTGAAGTCCCGGTTTTAAGCCATAAAGCATGGTGCACTAAACTATCAAGTAGCCATCATATCGAGCTTTTGTCAAAACGTTCATAACGTCTGTATCTGCTCCTGCAATAGGTCTGTCACCTAGCGGTGCATTAAGGACACAATACTTCTGTGCAGAAATGAGGAAAATCCTCAGATCACGGAACAATTCCACATCATTTGTCAGGGATATTACTAGCAGGTATAAACCGGCCAGGAGGGTCAGAATTACACTGACAAGGTTGTATTATTACAAGCCCAGTAGAATATGTAACAAAGAGGTCATAGCCCATAGAGGTTTAGGGCCCATGTACAAAGCCCACGGTCTGTAAACCGTCGTACCATGTAACTTGGGATGTAAGATAGGAAGAGTAGAGACCGAGGCGGACACGTTATGAGCCGGCCTCGGGACTCTGTAAACCGGACCGGGCGTCGCCTCCTATATAAAGGGACGACCCGACGACGGTTAAAGGACAAGAAACAACAGCTCGAGACACAGGCAAGCGGATTCGCTCCCTGGTCATCGACGCCCAAGCAATACCACACCAAACTAGACGTAGGCTTTTACCTTCATTGAAGGGGCCGAACTAGTATAACCTCCCCGTGTCCTTCGTCCGCTTTAACCCCTTCAAGCTAACCCGTATGATGGCCTCACACCTAAGTCCGCTAAACCGAACATCTGCCGTGCTAATTCCACGACGGTTGGCGCCCACTATTGTTCTCCAAAGTCACTATCGCCGTACTGGGGTTGATACTATTGGAAGAGTGCAGGATTTCTGATACTCGCCGCACCCAACTGCTTGTGGTCTCTTGCTCTCCTTGAACACATGCTGCTAAGTCAACCACAGACATCGGCTGTTTGCACGTGTCTTTGAAATTACTGATAAACCGGCGACGCAACTCACCCCACGATCCGATGGAGTTAGGTAGTAAACCCTTTAACCATGTCCGGGCCGTGCCCTCAAGCATCATTGTGAAGTATTTAGCACACACAGCTTCGTCCACATCAAGCATCTCCATAGCCATCTCAGAACTTTCAACCCACGCCTCCGGAGCCAGATCCGCCGTGTAGTTGGGTACCTTGCGCGGGCCTTTGAAGTCTTTGGGAAATTTCATGTTCCATAAAGCGGGGATGAGACACTGCACCCCGAAGGAACTGGACGTGATTCCTGTCTGCGTGGTGGTGGGGTGAACCGGCGTCGCCTGACGGGTGTCGTCGTGGGCAGTATGTCTAGCCTGGTCCACATCCTCCTGGGCATGTGCTCCTGCCCCTACCGGATTATCCTGCCTCTGACTGTTCCGTCTCCGCGCGCTGCTAGATACAGCCGGTTCATCCCAGTGTCTTGTGTAACTCCGGCTCGGGCGGGGGGGGGGGGGGGG